>CM057456.1:867362500-867782500 GCA_016271365.2 Neoceratodus forsteri
TCCCTTGACCCAGACTGTCTGGCTAACTACAGACCATTCTCTAACTTACCCTTTTTGGGTAAGGTTATTGAGAAGCTGGTTGCGCTGCAGCTGGATGATCATTTGTCAAACCACGATGTCCGTGATTCTCTCCGGTCAAGATTTAGGAAGAGCACAGTACTGAGGCGGCCCTTGTTCGGTGCTAAATGACCTCGTAATAGAGAGAGAGAGAGAGAGAGATCGGAGGACTCATTCCATCTTGATCTCTCTGCAGCATTTAACACTGTGGACCAGGGTGTGTTGCTGGAGCACCTGTGGTTCATCTGTGGACTATCTGGAACTGTCTTCAGATGGTTTGATCTTTCCTTGAGTAGGACTCAAGAGGCGGTGTCAAGGAATTCATTCCCCCACAGCTCAGCAGCCCTTGACTGGGCATTCCCTCACTGGCGGTGCAGCCATTTCTGCTCCACTGCCTGCCTCACCAGCTCTGCGGCTACAGGACTTCCCCAGCCAGGTACGGTCTGATTCTGAGCTGGCATTTTTTCATTTTCAGCACTCTCAATGCTGCTTCTCCCTGACTGGTTGCCTTCCCATGCTGGAGCTCATTGATTTGTGCGCCCTCAAGCCCTGGACTCTGAGTGCTAACAGCAACCAGGAATTTTGCTTCTAAAGCTCCCACTATCTATTTTTTGCTACTTTTGGCTTTGCATCTCAGTATATTTTGTCTTGCCAGGCCTCGAGCCTCTATTAAATCACCAAAGCTCCACCGTGTACCCTTCCACTTGCTCTGGTATTGGCCTCTCTTATCTGAAGCCAGTCCTAAGCTATTTTAACCCCTTCTCAACCTGCTATAGTGCTACGGACAGCAAATCCAGCCCTGCTTACTCTAGTTGCTGTGCAAATCCCTTCCTGCAGTAATGTTCTCCGTCTGTGCTGCTCCCCTATCCCTTTTCGCTGCATCTCTTATCCTCCTCTCCGTACCATCCCCACACCTGCTCAACAACTCCAAGCCCTGCTCTGCCCCCCCATACCTCACTACCCCCATTTACCCCCTACTACAACCTAGCAATAACTCCTACACCCTATTCTCATGCTTGGGCACACTACCCTACTCGGCCCCCCCGATCCACTCATATTTCTTTGCTTCTTACACACCACTTTGTGTCTCTTCAGATTCCAACTTTCTACATTCTGCTACCCACCCAGCTCCCCCCAAATGTCTAGTCAGTCCTGGTTTAAGAGTACCAAGCTCCACTTCATCATAATCTCTCTTATTGCTCTCTGCAGGTAATATAAACCCCAGCCCTGGCCTTTTGCTCATTAAAACTTCCTCCCATTCCATCACCTCCTCCCTGCCTTCCTCCCCCACCCTGAACACCCTCCCCGGTGGCTAAAGATCCACCACCTTAACATTCGGAGTCTACTCCCCAAATGTGGCCTACTGCACCCTCTTGTAGCGGCTGCTCACCCAGATATACTTACAGTAACTGAGACGTGGCTTACAAATAAGGTCCCAGATGTGTCCATCACAATCCTTGGTTATGCAGTCACCTGCCAGGACCGAACTAGCAGGGGTTGGGGAGTTGCCATCTACTCTGTCGCCTCTCCAGACCAGAACTATCCTATCAACCTCAGTTCCCAAGTCCTATGAAGCCCTCATCCTAAGGCTTTCTCTACCCTTCTCGTCCCCTATATTCATTGCAGGTGTGTACTGCCGCCCTGGTCTACACTACACCATTGCCACTGAACTAATCACCACCATCAGGTCCCTCACCTCCTCAGGTGAGCTCTACCTCCTGGGTGACCTTAATCTAGATTGGTTGTCTCCCTCCCTGTGTAAAGCTCGCACTGATTTATCGACCCTTAACCTGCCTCAACTAATCATGGAACCCACTCACAAAACCATAAATCCCAAAACCACACTCTCCTGGACTGGGCACTCACCTCGGACCCACAGGGTAATCCAGTCCAGCCTGCTCCTGATGCTCTTAGTGATTATTATATGATCTACTTAGTCAGAAAAATCCGACCTAAGGCCCCTCTCAAACTGCTAGCTATCTGATCCTACAAAACCTTTGACCCTGCCGTACTACATCAGAACCTAACCCTCGCTGACTGTACCCCTATGGCCTCCGCTAAATCTATTGATCTTGCTCTTGCATATTTCAGAGACAACTTTCTCTATGTAGAACAAACATGCTCCCCATAAGCAAGTCAGAATTCGTGAAAATCACCTTCCTTGGGTCACCCCCGAGCTCCTGGCCTTGCAGCAAGAGTGTGATTTAGCTTGGAAAACTCAGATCCACCAAACTCCCTTGCGATCCATCTAACTACCATACCCTCAGAAATGCCTACACAAAAGCCATCCGGCAGGCCAAATCCAAATATTTCCGGTCCACCTTTAACACTAATATAAATGACCCATCAAAATTTTGGAAAGTAGTCCACTCACTTTTCTCGCCCCAAGCTAAATCTCCACCTCTTTTGTAGCACAAAGCAGCCTCCTACTGATTGTTGTGCTGCCCTCTCCCAGCCCATTCGATAAGTTACCCTACAGACGGCTCCCAATGAAGTGAAGTGTGGCATAACAAGTCGTG
This sequence comes from Neoceratodus forsteri, assembly GCA_016271365.2. NCBI lineage: Eukaryota > Metazoa > Chordata > Ceratodontiformes > Ceratodontidae > Neoceratodus > Neoceratodus forsteri. The sequence continues at coordinate 867,365,077 of CM057456.1, forward strand.
CTGTATTAAAAGTTATTTTGCTCGTTGGCCCACGTAGCCCTGTTTTATGATGTCACAAAATCAAGCGATCGACAAATAGGAATTCTATTTGTTGATCGATTGCTGATTATAAGAAAATCCCAATAGTAAATAATCTAAAACTGTGACAATATCGGCCCCATTATAAGTGAATGGGCGTGCTCCGCAACCTTCGTTTGTGACATCATAAAACAGGGGCTCACATTAGACCAACGATGAGGCGTGTTTTGCTCGGTTCTTTTTTGCGGTGGGCTTGATTTTAATTTTGATAAAATAACTTTTAATACAGCTCGACTTGTTATGCCACACTTCATTGGGAACTGTCTGTGGGGTAAGTTATCAGATGGGCTGGCAAGGCAACAGCTAGAAAGCTGCTCTTTAAAATAACAACCATCTCACAGCCGATCATCCTTTGATAGCTGCTGAATTCAACTCTTGCTTCACATTCTGCGCCTCCACCCTGCTAGCCTCTCTCCCAGCCTCCCCTTCTACCCCCCCACTGTCCCCTTCCAGCACCACTGATTATCCATGAGCTTTACCTTTTCACCAGTCACTCCAAATGACACCTTAAGGCTCTCCTCTCTTTCAGCCCCACAAGGGGAACCTCTCCCGATGGCCTTGACCCAATATTGCTCTACTATTCTGTTCATGCTATTTCCCACCCACTGGCTGACCTACTCAACCTGTCTTTCTGCACCACAACTATCCCTGCTGTCTGAAAACATGCAACCATCCTTGCTCTTCCTAAGGGTGGTAATCTCTCCTCTCCAGGAAACTACCACCCAGTCTAGCTCACTACCCCACCCTGGTAAAATACAGAAACACCTCGTTCTCTCCCAACTCTCCCTTTCTTGATGACTCCTCCTTCACTCCCTTCCAGTCTGGGTTCTGGAAGAACCACTCCACAACCACCTCCCTACTCAGGCTCATGGACTCCATCCACTCTGCCATGGATAAAGGCCACATCACTTGTGCCATCTTTGTCAACCTTGCAAAGGCATTTGACACAGTCTCCCACTCTCTCCTTCTCGAAACGCTCTTGTCAGCTGGCCTGTCAGAGCCTGCCTGCAATTGGTTCAGATCCTACTTGGTGGGCAGAATGCAATCTGTCAGAATTGCTGACTCTATGTCCCCACCATTACTAATCTCTACTGGTGTGCCTCAAGGCTCCATTCTTGGTCCACTCCTATTCTCTAGTTTCCTAAATGCCCTACTGTCAGCCTGTTCCTCATCCCGGATCCATATGTACAGTATGTTGATTCAGTTTTGTTCGCCTCTGGCCTCTCCTCTCCGATATGACTACCAGACTTCAGCTTGACTTCAATAATGTTCACGCTGGCCAAGTTCTCATCAACTCTTTCTCAATGCCAAGAAGACAGTCTCCATGACCTTTGGCACTAGGCAGAGACTCTTGACTGCCCTCCCTCCCCTCCTTCCACACCCTTGATGGGACAATTTTAGAGGACTCCACCCTTTTTTAAATATTTGGGTATCTGGCTTGACCAGCACCTTAACTTTTCTGATTATGTTGATGCTATTCTGCAAACATTGCGCCCCAAGCTCAGAGCCCTTTACAGAACCCACAGTTCATTACCACTACCGGTTAGGCGTGAACTTGTTCAGAAAATGATACTCCCCCTCCCAATAATCGACTATGGTGACATTGTCTACAGTGCTGCTCCCAAGTCTTCCCTTGCCAGACTGGATTCCCTCTTCAATGTTTTCTGTCGCTTTGCCCTGACTCCCCTGAAATCACTGCATCCTATACCACTCTCTCTGTGCTGCCTTCCTGGGTGCAGGCGCCTCTGCACTGTACCAAGTTTACTTCCAAATTCTGGTTTGCGTCCCTCCCTTCTTACCTTTCCTCCTCTCTCTCTCTTTGCTCCCCCTTCCACTTCCTGCCCTCTTAGGTCATCTGACTCCCGCACTCTTGCCATCCCCCGTACCCACACCTCCATAGGTCAGGAAGCTTTCTTCTTCCGCTTCCCCAAACTCTGGAACTCGCTTCCTCCTCCAATCAGACTGTTCTTCCCAATCATCCCTCTACCTAGCCCTATGCAACTTCTACTCCCATAACTGTTTCTGCTCCTAACCCCCTTTGCCACTCCCCTGCACCCCATTCTCTCCATGCATCCTTCCTTCTATCACTCCTCAACTCCTTCTTCCCTCTCCCTACCCCTAGGCACCCACTTTCCCTCCATCACTCGTCTACTCCCATCCCCCCCACCTTTCCATTACCACTTACACTTTGTATCCCTTCATCAAACCCTTACTCATTCTGCCCATCCTCCTGTCCATCCCTAAACTTTTGCTTTTCCCTCATCCACGTTCTCATTCCCTCCCAGTACCATCAAACAGCACTCCAACCCCGGTTCGGGCACTGATCCACTTACTTCTTGCCCCTCTCAAATGCATACTCGTTCCTCTATTGCCTATCTTTACATCCACCTACTACTCCTAGTTAACCTGTCAGAACTACGATCTCTGCCTTCTGCTCCCCTCTAATTCTTACTTTCTTGTAATTAGCTACCCCTCCCCTAACTCCCCCCGCTCTCCCTCAAATTTTCCTGTCTGGTCCCGCCCTCCTTGCAGGGTTTCCTAACATCTTGAAGGGGGTTCTGGTCCTAGCAATCTCTCCCTCTTCCTCCCTATCTACCCTCTCTCTGGTCTTTCACTAGTAGTTGCAAAGTCTGACTCTCAACTCTAGGCACTTCTCTGATTCTTTGTTTTCTTCACCCCCCGGCCTTCTGGCCTTAGGCCCTGATTGTACTATACAAGTTCTCCAACTAAACTGTTGCTGCTACCTTGGCCTCTGGTCCTTGTGTTATAGTGTTGTAGTCTACTACTCTGTTATGTATACAATTTGTACTGGTATTGTTCGATTTTGCTTTATGTTTGCCTCACCCAGCCAGTGTACTCCCCTCCCCCAGGACGCTTCTGGAAACAAGCCGTTAGTCAGCTCTTGTTGTCTTTCCTGGTGAAACATTTGTAAATAAATTCCACGGCCCCTCTCTCCCTATACTGCGGGGTACCACAGGGCTCCTTCTTGTCACCTACGTTGTTTGTAGTGTATATGCTGCCATTGGGAGAGATTAGGTGGTATGGTCTGAGATTTCACTGCTATGCAGATGATACTCAGCTGTACATGTCCTTTGTGCCCGAACAAGATATGATCCTCTCGGTATTTAACAACTGTCTGTCCAAGATCCAGGACTGGATGAGTGCCAGCTGGCTGCGGTTGAACCCAGCTGAAACTGAGGTGTTTGTTGTGTACTCATATCGTTGGGAGGCAGGTTTGTTGCAGGACAATCTTCTGGGCTTTGGCTTATGGGTATTCAGCAGACTACCTCAGACTGGTGCGGAATCTGGGCATTATTTTGATGGCAGCCTGACCCTAAAATCTCAGGTGTCGGTGCGTTGTCAAATCCTCTTTACCATCTGAGGAATATCGCCTGGGTGAAGTATCTGGTTCCTCTGATGATCTTCCAGCGTTGGTCCCATGACTTATTAACATCTACCTTGACTACTGCAATGCCTTTACCTAGGGCTACCGGGGTTGATATCCGCCACTTGCAGCTGGTGCAGAATGCGGAAGCCAGGTTATTGACTGGTACTTCTAAGACCAGTCATATAACACCTGTGCTTCACAGACTGCACTGGCGGATCACCTTCAAGGTTGGGTTACTGACGTATAAAGCCCTACATGACCAGGGACCAAGTTACTTGCAAGATCTCCTTTGCCCTTACCACCCCCCTACATCCTCTACGATCCACCGACGAGGGATTGCTAGAGATTCCCAGGGTTTGTTTAAAGACAGTGACCCCAACCCTGTGGAATTCTCTACCTCATCGTGTAAGAGTGCCTGACCTTGCAGAGTTTTAAGACGGTACTAAAAACTTACTTATTTAACCTAGCATATCCAGATTAGTTCTGGGCTGAATATTTAGCCGGACGTACTCAGATTTTATTGAAGCAGACACCTATGGTATTGTAGTTTTGTGGATTTTAATATTTTGTTGTGTGTTTTTAAATTGTTATTTTTTGTTTGGTTTACGTACAGCACCTTGGCTTTAGAAAGCCGCTTTTTACAAATAAAGATGCCATGATATATATAAGGTGGATGAAATCCTTGAACTGGATTCACACTTCAATAATGGACACCAAACAAACTCATAAAATGACTACTGTCTGTTGGTTGATAATATCAATCCCAATTGATTGTGTTTTTACTCAGTGTACAACAACATCAACTCTTTCTGTTCTTGTGATTTTTAACTGTTTCGAATACGTAAGAGTAAAAAAATAATATTAATTATAAATAAAACTTCAGTTTCTAACCTTAATACAGCTATTCTAGACGGACTAACCTCAAATTTGGCATGTGTATAGCTGGTGCCAGGAAGTCTGGATCCTGTAAATTTGGTAATGGTTGGTTCAGTAGTTTTAGAGTTCTGGAAGGTTGAAAACACATAAAATTGTTCAAGAAATTTGGCTTTTCTAGCTGATAGCAAAACAGCTATGAGATAAAACGGAACATTTCAGATTTGTTTGAGTTTGGCCCAATGAGGACTCTTTGTTAAGTGGCTTTAATGATAAATGTGCAGATTTTAAATGATTAAGAAAATAAAATGCCTCATCAAATGCAAGCATTTCTTCAAAGCAGTTTATTTTTATAAGATAGAAACACGATTAAAATAAGCTGCAAAGATAAGGTTTGACGGTGCCAAGATTTTATTTTTCAGTTTAATTTTTTTTATTCTTTTCTGCTGTTGTTGAAATATCAGAAAATTTTGCTGTACAAAAGAAAGAATGTTATACTGAGATTAATGCACCTGTTAAGGAAGCACAGAAAATTGTAATCAAGATAGTTATTTTTTAAAAAAAATGCAAATTTTGTGTATGTGCAGTTAATTTTCACAAATTTTTCATAATTGGACATTTGCAAACTGATTTCGAGTGCATGAGTCAGAACCCAATTTCGTGAGCAAAGAACTCCGCTTTCGTGAACCTTAGTGGTCACAAAAAGAGGTGAGAAGAGGAGAAACCTTTGTGCATCAAAAACAAGAAAATGAGTTAGAAGTCTAAAAGTTATGTGTTCGATAATGTTGATTCTTCTAGTGTTTTTCCATTTAAAAACATGGATTTTAAATATCGAGGGAAAGCTGTCCAAAACGTAGGCTTCTGCCCCTGGACAGCTTACCCTCCAGTTTTGATTTTAACAGCAAGAGCGGCATTTTTCTGTGCTGCAACTTGCTGTATTTTAATTTTCATAACTCTGGAAGTATGCAGGAGGCAGGGTACGCTCCATTTGCTGAAAAGTTGCAGCGATGCACAGCTCGCTTATAGGGAAGTGAGCAGTGCATTGCCGCAACTTTTCAGCAAATGGAGCGTCCCCTGCCTCCTGTATACTTCCGGATTCTGGAGTTTTGCAAATTATACAGCAAGTTGTGGTGCAGAATAATGCCACTCTTGCTGTTAAAATCTAAACCGGAGGGTAAGCTGTCCGGGCAGGAGCCCCGCTTTCCTTTAATGAAATTAGGCTGTTTTGTCTACGGGAACAGGTTGTGCTTTTGCTTGTGTTGTGAACCTGCTTTTGTGACTCGCAAATCAAATTTCATGAGTCTTAGCCATCATGAAAGTGGTAAAAACAGAAAACTGTGCATCAAAACAAAAAAGAAATCTGTTGAAAGTTTAGTTTATAACTTGTGAGGTTGACAGTGTATGGTGAAAGCTTGCATGTTCAGCTATGTTATAATAATAATGAAATTAGGCTGAAGCACATCATAAAAACAGGCCCTGCTTTAGTCACTGCTGAACGTGCTTTTTTTGACTCCTAAACAGTCTTCCATGATATACGCTCTTTTTTTTTTTTTTTTTATACACACAGTCTCAAAACAAGAACATCTAGGTGACTTTGTATGGACACACCTGTGAACATGCAGCTGAAATCTGATACATATTCAGATCCAAAGACCACTTGTGAAGCAAGATTCTGGCCTTGTGCATTGGAGTGTCATTATAGCCAGCAGGACAACTCACAAAACAAGCTGCAGGTGTGGCACGGTGACTCTTACTGTGCAGCAGTTTAGCTCCTAGCAGAATCCGTATGGCTGGCAGGAAATTGTGAATCACTTTGCCTGTAGTGCCCAGGAGTTTCTTCCGCCTGCAGCCTTCATCTCCATAGCACCAAAGCCCATACAATTTCCTAGCACCGCTTGCCATTAAACAGTAGCTGTGCCTGTTTCACATAATGTTGCATGTTGCTGTTGTCTGAATGGTAGAAGGCAAATATTATGGCTCTTTGGGTTGTTGTTTCATCTAGCATTTCCTATATTCGTTCTATACTGTAGTTGTGGGGGTTGGGGGTGTGTTGCTGCAATATGGCAGGAATTAATTTATCGTACCATAACTTTTTTCATCGAAGCACCCCCACCCCTTGATCAGAGTAAGTATAGGATTCATGTACAGGAAGGAGACAGGACATCATAAATGGCATAAGATGAGAATGGCTATGGCTCACTACAGTTGGTAAACTTCACGTGTTTTATGTGGAGTCCATAAGAATCTCTCATTGTTTAAAGTTTGTTTGCACAGGCATCACTTTTCATCCTCGTGTATGCAGTGGCACCCTTAATGGCCCATATCTGAAGGGGGATCCCAGACTCTTCAAAGCATTTTTTTCCCCCAGAAGCTCTATAATACAGACTTGCTCACCAGAACGTACTGCTGCAGACAGCAAGAATGGTATTCTAGGGGTGCAGCATTTGGATCCCTTCTTGGTTTGGTTAAGGCAGACCACTGCTGATCCAAGGTGGGGGTTAGGTGGTCCCTATAGGGGTTTTTCAGTCGATTTTGTAATCCATGAGTAGTCACATTTATGCACAGTTCCTGACGTTTCATTCCAAGGTACTTTCTGGCAGTCAGTAAAGAGCAGCAGCTTTTATGTGGCATGCCAACTCAATTAGTAACAATTCCGTTGTTTTACCTTCTCAGCTTGATGACTGCACACTTCAACTCTCCCACCATGGCACCTATTTGGATTTGGAGTCTACACTGGATGAACAGAAGGATGAACTGGAAGGCTTCCAGGAGGATACTGGGTAAGACATTTATGGTTTTTTTTGTGTTTTTTTTTTTTTCTTATTTTGTTTCTCTGTTTTGCCCCCTATTTCCCACAATATCTCCCCTGCCCCTTCACTATGGCTGCTCTTAAAATGGTAAAGGAAAATCCTGCCAACTGACTGGTCAATCTAGGTACTTACCTGTGAGTAAATCTCACAAGGTATACACAGGCAAAGTCCCGGCTGTTAGTGTTAATCTAATTAGAGCTTCTTTTTTTTTTTTTTTTTCTTCTTTGGGTCAATTTATTTACAGTAATGCACTTCAGGGCATCAGTTGTTCTGGGAGTTACCTACGCCTCGTGTGGTTTATGGCACTCAGCTGCACCTTGTGCCACACTGCACAAGGCCTGGGTAAATCCCACAACACACACCTTGTTGTGCATTATTGCTTAGTACCACTCCTTCCGCTGGAGCCGAAGACACTCATCTCACTTGCGTGTCCTTAGCTGACTTCAGTGTTGGATTTTCGCAATTGTATGCAAACTGCCTTGCACTGCTGCCACAGCACTGAGCCAGACTAAATAATGTACTGTCAAAAAAATAAGATACTCTGTGCAGAAGTACTGGGCAAGGGTAAGCACTATTTTGCTCTCCAGTTTTTTTAGGTAGACTGCTTTCCTCCTATCCATCACTGTTACACAAATATGAAATGTGCCATAAGGCGACTTGTAAACAAACTTGTGTGGGACCCTGTGTAGATCTGCACAGTGTGGGAGGTGGGATCCCTGACTTGTCAAACAAATTGCCTACCACAAGCTATGTCATAACTGTTCATGTGCCGTTTCTTACTTTTTATACTTTGCTCCCTTAAGAGTTGCTGCAGTAGTGGTAAACATGTGAGTGGGCCCTGGAAATTTGAGAGGACACTCAGTCTAAAGCCAGAGGGGACAGAAACTAACTGTATTTCACAGTTTAGAGGCACGAAAAGCACACTAGGGCTGAAGCTTGTTTTCAGGTGTGTACTGGGAGCACAGGGAGATGAAAGGACTTACTGTGGGTCACACAATGCAGCAGAGGTTATGGGACAAACCTAGGTCTGCTAGATGTACCAAGCTCATTCATAGTTCATTATGCTAACCTCTAGGCTATACAGCTTGCCAGCACAATATTATGATGAAGTGTGTACTTATGCCTTTGCTCCATTAGAGCGTCTGTTTTCTTTCCTCTTCTAAAGATACTCTTTTGCCCAGTTTTAAGCTTGCTTTAGTGGTACACCCATAATTTAATATCACCATTCTTGTGGCTGATGTGAACTCACAAGGTGGATGCTGCTCCCTGGACCCTGACTTTATGGGACACAGTGGACATCAGGGCTACAGTACGTAACACTCCAACGTGGAACACATGAAATGAAGTGTGCCATCATGTAAGCAGATTTAGGGACACAACTGAAGAGCAGAGATCAGTAATGGGGGTTGCAGAGGAGTGCATAATGACTCACAGAGTTAACAGGAACTGCTGCTTTCAGAAATTACTCCGACTGGGATAACTCCATCAGATACAGCATCTCGTTTTCATGAGGGTCCTAGGGAAGACAGCAGCAGTCAACAGGTATACATAGTTTAGCAGGAATGGTTACATACAGGCTAAAACATACAAGGCAAAAAAAACCAAACTGTAAAGCCAAATACATCCAAAGAGTAATCAAGTCAAGCTAACAGTGTGGCTGCAGCAGGTTCAGTGTTGTGAACATTGCTATACATCATGGTCAGGGCCTGGCAGATGGGGATAATGAGCCAAAACAAATACAATACAAATCCAAGTTGGCTGAAAAGACTGGCCTGGTACACCTGCAAGCTAGAAGCATTCTTCAGCTGGTGAGGGAGTTCCTTGTAGGTATCTGGTGCAGCAGGTACAAAGGCCTTCCTACCAAATTCACACTTTAGCTTGGGAATTGAGAAGGCAAGTGTTGCTGTTGAATGGAGTTAATAGGCACTGCATGACTTTGTGAGGGGCGTTAGGAAACAATCAGTTATTTGTTTTGCGCACAGTTGTACAACAAAAAAATGTCAGTGATAGTCACACCTTCTTGAGGGACTTGGCAAGTTAGGCAGATGATACAGGGCACACTGATGGGTAGAACATCCATAGGAGAGGATAAACTTGCACAACTTGTTATACAAAGGATCCGGGGCAGTAGAGTGAAATATGATGCCTCCATAGTCAGTGGTTGGGAGCAGGAAGCGGAAGATCACCTGCTTCCTTAGGTAAGCACTGACACAGCATTTGGACCTGTACAGAGCCCAGCTTGGTCCTTACTGTTGTCAAGATGTGATCAGTGTGCCTACTTGTAGGTGTGTGATACATCCAGCCACCCTCCTAGATTTTTAAGTACGTTGACCTGCTCAGTAGTGTTGCCATGTAATATTATGGTTACGTGTGGATCAGATGAATGAATTTGCAAGTTCTGGGATCCAAACACTATGGACTCAGTTTTTGCTGCATTACAGAACAAGTGGTGGTTGATGAATCAGGAGGAGACTGTACTAAAACCAGACTGGAGTACTGCATTAACTTGGGACGTTGTCATTGCACTGTGGCAGAACATCGTATCATCTGCATACATATGTAGACACCACCTCCCGCTCTGTCTCTCGAGGGCATTAGTGAAAATGGAGAGCAGAAGAGGGCCAAGAATTGAGCCTTGAGGAACCCCAAGATTTAAGACCACAAGATCTGAACTAATTCCTTGACTTGTATGGACACTAGCGGGGTCTGGTTACTCTGGTAGTTTTCTTTTTTTGAAATTTTTTATTGTCACATTTTTCAGATAGGTTTACTGTCAAGAATCCATGATTATTCCACATCACATTCACCATTTCATCTTGTTAAATTTGTAGTTACAAGTAAATGATTTTATGATGGAGAGAAATACTGTATAACAGTTTAAATTCACGCCCATTTATTTAGCGCTCTAAGCACACCCATCATGTTCACTCAGTCTTATTTTCACTGGTGGAACACTAGTGCTGTTACTGCATAGTGATTCACCTAATACTCACTATCTTTTTATTTTCATGTTACTATGAAACCAGCGAAAATAGCAAAAATAGAAAGACAATGAATATTTCCTGTTATACAGTAGTACTGCAACACAAGGATTACCTAGACCATTTCTCCAGGGATAAAGCCCATTAAGTAACAGCCAAGAAAGTTTTAACTGCAGTCTTGCAGCTGCAGTGTTCTTGAATTCAGTCCACTGTAATTAAAAATACCCCCCCCCCCCAGTGCTATACATGGGCAGCCTTCTAACAAAACTTCAGTTACATAAAAGCAGCTCTTATGTTTAAGGCATCATAATTACTTTACATCATAGTTCCATCCTTTCCAGAGAAACCAAGATTTCTTATTCAGAGCCTGAGGGAGAACACGAGAGATCTTAAGCCAAGTAGTGTGATCTTAAAATTCCACAAGATGTGCTGGCTCACCGGCGCAGTGGAAAGATTTACCGCTGTGACGCTGGTGGCCCGGGTTCGGGGATGAACTCGGGCGTTGGTTGGCCGGCCTGGGAGAGAAGGCTTGAGCGTCCGCTAACTGCTTGCCTTCTCTCAGTGGGGAGGGTGGATCCGAGGACCGGTGCCTACTGACCTGTGGCGGAGGCTGGGGGTACAGCAGTGTGCAGAGTCCCACTATGGAAGGAGCAGGACAGACGCTGGCATTGCCTTGTGTCCTGCACATCATGTTCCTGAAGGGGAAAAACACAGAAAATGGTGCCCTGGCTGATCGGGTGATGACCTCCCGGATCCTCGCTGCCGAGCTCACGGACCTCCATCTGCCACCTCAGCAGCACCCAGGATTGTTGGCATGGCCGGAAGGCTCATTCCTTATAAAGGTAAGGGACCCACCTAATGCAGGCTGCACTGTGGGGTCAGGAGCAGCCAGGCGAGAAGGTCCATGTGGGGCCTGAATGAGAGATCGGCTGGGTGCGGGGTGGGAATATATCGCTCTTGCTCCATCTCTGTCTCTCTCTCTCTCTCGCTATCTCTCGTGCTCGCTCCGTCGCCATCTCTCACTCTCTATCCATCCCCCTCTATCTCTCTATCTCTCCCTCCATCTCTCTATCTATATATAAAAATTCCACAAGATAATCCACCTCAGAATAAATGTTTGTCTTGGCATCTTTAAGACTTTAACTTTTGCTGGTGGCAGCAGTTAGAACCGTGTTCCCATTTCAAGTACCTGTTGCCTCTAAGAAAGGAATTTATGTCTGCATTGCTGTGTTTGGCAGCAGTTATCCAGAAAGGATATAGTATCAGAACATTTTTTATACTCTAGGACCCCCTTTAATTTACCCAGCTTGAAAAAAAATTGCGGTAGAATTTAAAAGCTAAGGTTGCAAGGATTATCAGTTTAACTGAAAGACCTTGGTCCTATTTTGTCTAGGGGACTCGAAGGCTCAAACCAAAAAAGGGAGATTATCTGGGACAAGTCAAAAGTGACAACTAAAGCATCTTTGATAAGGCCATGTACAGAAGACAAATCCGAGTCCAAGGATTCAGGAATACCACCAACAAATCACATTTTTCAATGTCTAAGCCGATTTTCATTTTGCTCCAACTTCTTAGAGATGGTATAGTTTTCTTTAATAACCCCATGAAATGTTGCTTCCAGGGCCTGACTTTTTGCATCCACCTTCATTTTTATTGTGTGCTTGGAAGCAGTTTCCTCTGCAGCTGTTTCATTCTCCTTAATTTCTTTTATTTCAAACTGTAGAAAGTACTTTTTTGGCTAAGAGCCTCAAACCTTTAGGGTTGGCAGTACAGCCTGGAGGTAAAAGTAATGAGCTACAAATGAGCTTGGTACATCCAGCAGACCTGGGTTTGATTCCCACAACCTCCATTTGCATACTGTGTGACTGAGTAAGTCACTTAGCCTCTCCAGTGCTCCCTGGTTTGCCCTTGAAAACAAGCCTACTCTAGAAAACAGGCCTAGGGGGGCCTTACCTGGTTACCAAAGAATTAAAGAAAAAGAAAAAAAAAAAAGACAGTCATGGCAGTCTACCCATTAGATAGTTTTGTCTAGGTTACTTAAGTAGTTTTTTATTTGATAGCTGGTTGAGTTAAGACCTAGGGTGGTGAGCAAGAAAGTAATGCATGACCCATCAACTCGAAGACTTTGAAGAGATCTTTGAAGACAGCCCCAGTAAGAAGACCCATTATCAATGGCTATTTGGAGATCATTGGTGAGTTTGAGCAATGCAGATATAGTGGAATGCGCCTTCCTGAAACCAAATTGCATGGGAAGGGGCAGACTTCGATCACATTTAAAGCTTCGTTGCTTTTATATTGTAGTGTGCCTTCACCCTGTTCATGCTGCAAAAGTAACAGCTCTGAACAGGTTGTAAGAGCAAGCCGCCTTCCTGGGTAACCAAGCAATAAACAATTACGTTAAAGCGTAAAGAGCAGTCAGCGCCTTTAGAAGAGCTTTGTAAACATAATGGACACATTTCAGCTTGTATTTACATTACCTCGGTTTTTCTTCTCCCCGTTATTTATTACAAAGGTCATGTACACAAACACAGGAGCTTTGTTCCGTGCTAGTTCATCAGCTGCTATTACTTATTCACCACCTGCAGCCAGAGATTCAATACTTAGCCCAGGCGCTAAGGGGTGTTTGCCTGTGCTAACTGGGGTTTGTGCCTGATTTGTTGGTGGGGTCTGTTTTTAAACTCAACAGGGCAAGCAAAACCTGTACCCATGTAAGTGAGGGGATCCTCCCCCACATACGGGAAAAGTGGGATATTGAGAGGTTTGTACAGGTGGTAAGTGTCACCCGAATGGGCACAAGGTGCCACCATTGCAAACCCCGACTTAACCAGGTGCAAGGCCCTGGTGGTGGGCTCAGGTACTGCAACCAGCTGTCCCCCCCACCCCCTGACCCTGGACCGATGCAGCAGTGCATACCCTGCCATCTAGTGGCACCCCCAGCGCCGTGCTCTGATCTCCATCCCTGCAATTGAACAGTGTTTCCCTGGTGTTCAGTGGCACACCCTAATCCCGTCCCCATACCTGGATAGGTATTCTCTGGCACCTAGTGGCACCCCTTACCCTCTGGATCCCCATCCTCATAACTAAATAGTCCTTCACGGGCATCTAGTAGCACCCCTCCCCCACCCTCAGATTCCTGTCCCTGTACCTGAATTGGTATTCCCTGGCACCTAGTGGCACCCCACCCTCTAATCACTGTCCCCATACCTAAATAGGTATTCTGCATCTAGCGACTCCTTCACCAAGCAGAGCACCCTGCCACCCGCCTTATGTCTGTTGCTGTTGGTGCCACACAGATCCAGTATGTCAGCCAGCACAACCCTTCTTTCACCATCTCAGCCGGCTGCTGCGTAGAATGACAGGGAGTGCACACACTGTCTACAGTATAAGGAGTGCACGTCTTATACTGTAGACAGTATGCACACTCCCTGTCATTCCATATGGGAGCCAGATGAGGTGGTGAGAGGAGGGTTTTGCTGGCTGCCATATCCAAGCCGCATGGCACAGGCAGCGACAAAGGTAAGGAGGGTGGCAGGGTGTTTTGCTTGGTGCGGGGAAGCTGCTAGATGCCAAGGAATACCTATTCAGGTATAGGGATCAGAGGGCAGGTGGTGCTACTTGATGTCAGGGAAAAACTGTTTGATACTGGGCAAGAGGTGCCACTAAACACCAAGAAGTAACTGTTCCATTGTGGGGGTCGGAGGGCAGGGGATGCCACTAGACACCAGGGAAAAACTATTCCATTATGAGGTTGGGGATCAGAGGGTGGTGGGGGTGCCACAAGACACCAGAGGAAAAACTGTTCAATTACAGGGACAGGGATAAGAGGGTGGGGGTGCCACTACACACCAGGGAATAACTATTCCATATGGGGATTGGATGGCAGGGGGTGCCACTGGATGCCAGGGAGGTCATGAAACTTGTGAGGACGGGTGTTTGGGGTTGCTCACCACCCTGCCTATGTGGCAGGCAGCCTCTGTAGGGGCGCAACCTTCCACTGCATCCTATGCAGATGAGCCCATAATGGGAATGCATATGGCCTGTTAGTGCTGTGCATGCCCAAAGGGCTCATTTGCATGTTGCTGGCTGAATATCGTGCCAGGGGCTCCCTGCACTATCGAATCTGGGGGTGCTGCTCCCTGCCTCTCCCTATGGCAGGCATACAGCCCAGATCCCTGTTGGGGCAATGCAGCTCAATACTGTGCTGCGCCAACATTTCACTATATTCAGTTGGATAGCACCATGTGCTGTCTGACTTTAAATAGCATCCTCAGGGTTGTGGGCATGAGTAAGCACAGCACAAACCTTTGCACTCTGCTTTTGCCCATATTCTAATATCGGGCTCCTGATGTCATAATACTCTGCTGGTAGCATCATAATTAGAGTGTGATGTCACAACAGAGGATATGATTTTAGGTGGGGAATCAGCTGTGGGGCAGATGAACTCTTAAGTGATATAGACCCTGTTTTCTTGCAGATTTCCTGAGTAATAAATATTGGAGGAAAAATCTAGAAAACCTATAAGCTGAATTGTTTTGAAATTTTGTTTCCAAAGTTTTCCCCAGAGGTGTCATCAGCTCTTGAAGGAGCCGGGCATGTTCCATGTGTTTGTAAAAGTGGTGGTTTCTATGCTCCCTACACCTGTGCCTCTCCAGTCCCCTGGCTGGTACCTCCCCCGTTCTCAGTGAGTTGTTCAAGATCTCTCTGCCAGGGGCTGCTCTGCCTTTTTTGTGACCTAGTTTTGGATTGTGAGATGAATTTAAGCTGGGACTCGACTTTTGTCTGCCCCTAACAGTTCTGATTATCTAATTACCAGGTCAGGCATGATCTCAAGTCCCCTTAGTGTATTTCTCCATCATCTGGAAAATGTATCCTTGTTTCTGGCAGCTGGCCATCAGCTCCTCTTGTGACTAGTGATGAAAAGTGTGAATTCAGGCTTTCAGCAATACCTGGCTCATCTATCAGTACCTTGCTACCATCAACTCTTTAAGGATCAGCTGACTCCTTAGTTTACTACCTGGTTCATATGTATCCAACATTTCGTAACATTATGCTTTGTGTAGTTTCCTTTTTTTTCCATCATTCTTTCACAGTATCAGTTTTTTTCCCCATAATCCTCTATATACCTGAATGCCTGTACCAGACGTATGCCGCCTTCTTTCTTTGATGTATGTTAATACTGCGCAGAGACCACTGTTACAGTTGTAAGAGTGGTTTCATGTGCATTCTTAGGATATGAGAACTACGAACTGAAAGTGAGCAGTTCTGATATCCTAAGAATGCAAGCAAGACCACTCTTATAACTGTAAGAGTGGTCTCCTCCATGGTAATATATTATTGATCGAGCTCCGTCAAATATATATTCATTTTTTTTTAAACTGTCCTGGAACATGCCGGTTTCTAGAACATCTGCACATGACACACCCATCACAAGATATGAGTGTCTCATGTGCAGAGGAAAGGAGTGCTCTGCTTGGTCAGAGGTGCTCTCTTGATCTGTAATTGCTTGCATGACCTTTTTATACATTTTGTATTATGTCAGGAAACTTAACTAGCCTTGTACTAAAAGAGAAGTACACCGCTAGAATTTCTGCAGGGCCTGTAAAATGTTCCTAGCTTGTAGCCCTGCTGACTAGTGGCTGGAAAACGTCACTTTGATCCCTGATATACAGTGCCTACAGTATACATACAATGAGGATCGTGTTTTGTGCTCTAAAATAAAATCATATCTTCACTTGGAATCCAAGATAACACCATTTGGTGAGATCATCAGTTCGAATCAGTTTTGCCCAGTGGTGTAAGTGGTAGACAAGAAGTACAGGAACTCAGGTACTGGCAAATATGAAATGCAGAATGAAGATCCTCAATCTGAAGGATAGCTGTGTCAAGACACGTCTGTCTGTTTGGACACTAGTAGATTCTGTTAGAGATGTTGCAGTATTTCTAGGAAAACAGCATTGCTGTACAAGTCAAATGTTTTTATGGAAACCCTGATTTCAGGTCACAGGCCCAGAAATTGTCATTATGTTGCTGGTTTAAGAATTTGAGTTCCAGTGTCGGTGGGAAGAAGTACAGGAACTCCGTTCCTGCTGCAAAAAAGGTACAGGAACTGCGTTCCTGTTCACTTTCATCACTGGTTTTGCCCAAGTGCTCCAATGCAAACATTCCAAACATTGACAAAGCAAATGTAAAAGATACAATAGTTTTATTTAAGCAGTTGACTGGTATCAGTAAGGAGGTCACTAGCGCCAACTTTTTTCCAGGCATCTACTGTAAAGCAGCTTTTATTGCTGTAATCAAAACCCAACTTCACCCTAAGCTTTCTGTATACATTTTCTAGGTGTTTGACAAAGGATGGGTTGTGATCTGGCTCAGAAAGCCACTCACCACTGCCAGTTCAACACTTGACTGAATAGCTGTAGAGAATTTGGAGCTATCTCCTGGGTATGTTTCTCATGTAGCAAACAACATACCTTAGTTTAAGGCATTAAGTAACAATTTTGTTTCTACTCAAATTCAGTTGCAGAATATCAAGCACATTGCAAATCCTGGTTGACCCGAGTGCTAGATGGACTGTGGACATTGAGGGCAAGGATATGGATATATCGATGTATAGCTATATAGATATATGTAATAGATAACCCACTCTTAGGTGTGTGGTCACACTCTGATATACGCACACCTTGGTGTGCATCAACCTTCCAAGGCGTGCATCTATCAGAGCGTGACCACACACCGTATAGTGGGTTATCCATCTTATAAAATGGCAAAATTGTTTTTTAGGGGGTAAAAGTGCACGTGTGCAGTCACGCTCTGATATACGCACAGTCATGTGGTGGGATCCAACAAATCAGCAGACAATTCTTCCTACCCATTTTTAATATATACAGAAATATATTATATTATATTATATATATATATATATATATATATGAAAGAGAGAGATGGATAGCATACACACACAGTAAAGGACTGAGCAGGGATCCCTTGCAGACTCCCTTAGTTAGTAGGCAATGAAAGGAAATTATGCCATTGACTTTCAACTGCTGTTGATGGTCAGCTAGGTAGCTAGAGACCCAGCACAGGACCCGAGGCCTAAGCACTGTTTTGGTTAATTTGTCTACTAACACAGTATGATTGACTGTATCAAACACTTTCCAGAGGTCCAAAACTAAAGCACCCCAGATGGATTTCTAATCGAGAGGTGTTAGCTAATCATTTGGGATCTTCAGCAGTGCTGAAACAGTACTATGTTTCGCTCTGGACCCAGATTGTGTGGGAGCAGTTATGTCATTTAGGGTCACAAAAGGGCACAGGTGTTCATTTACTAATCTTTCAAGCAACTTAGCAACACTGATAGATTTTAGCTGGGTGCAGGTCAGAAAGGACAATGCAGGAAGACAAATGCAGCCTGTCCATGAA
The DNA here is from genome assembly GCA_016271365.2 of Neoceratodus forsteri. NCBI lineage: Eukaryota > Metazoa > Chordata > Ceratodontiformes > Ceratodontidae > Neoceratodus > Neoceratodus forsteri. Next base: position 867,382,626 of record CM057456.1, read on the forward strand.
GTCTGGCGGTGCAGGAGGAGGAGGAGGTGGCTAGCCCCGAACTAAGCAACAAGAAACCAAAACTGCACTCCGGAGTAGGAGCTAAGTAGCAAAAGTAATAGAGACTACAGGAGGACTCATAAAGCCTGGCACTTTGACCATACTTGGTCTTCATTAGGGGGAGCGAAGTACAGTACCACTGCAGTGTTCTACACAGGCAAACACAGGGGTTCTAGAACTTCATAAATTATGCCGGGAGATTTTAAAAAGTTGGAACCTGTCAAATTTTGTATTTTTTTTAATCTATACCATGACTCCTCTGCAGAGCTGACGGGTTGTTCCAGCTCTCCCTTGGAGGGACTCATACTCCAACCCGAACGTGTCAGGTCATCATGAACCCTATCAGCTCCTGGCCATTTTCTGCTTTTTCTCCCTGGCATCCAAACTGTGCAGTGGGCGAGGCAGCTGCCCCTGTGGAAGAAGCCATACGCCCTGGACGGGTGCCCTCCCCTGGTCTGGGTGACACACCTGTGCCAACACCCAGCCACCACTGTGTGTCAGTCTACAGCATGCCGCACTGTCCCCCAAGGAAGGAGAGCTGTCTATGAATGCTCAATCCTTCCTGCCCCTGTCGACCCCCGAGTGACCCAAGTCAATTCCCGAACCCGGGTTGCCAGCATGACGTGTGGTGTGACATCCAGTGCCTCAACCCTCAGCACCGCCAGGCCAGCATGGCATTCAAATTTAAGTTTCAGATATCTGCAGTACACATAGCTGGAAGCTGAATGCACTGGCAGATTTACTGAGCAGGATGGGTCACACTGCCCATGAGTGGTCTGACTAAAGAAGCAGTGGACTGTATATTTCAGAATTTGCGGAAAACAGAGATGAAGTAATTTGCTTCATGGGGGAACAGGAATGAAAATCTCTTCTGTTGCAGACCACCACAAGTAGGCATACTGCCATTAGAAGCACTGTCAGTATGCTGGGAAGGAAAATTCCTCTAAGCATTCCCTTGATTTCCTCTGATCCAGAAACTGCTTTTCAAACTCAGCAGGGAAAAGCAGCAATGATACTCATAGCTCCAAATCAGACGAGGCAGCCCTGACACCACCTTCTTCTCAGATTGTCCCACAAACCTCCTTTGTTTCTTCCTTGGAGACAGAATCCATCTGTCTGTATTGTAAGAGAGAGTTTCACCTGGCCTCATACCCCTTCATTTGAAGGCTTGCCACCTGAGGAACTAGAGTTGTTCAGATTTAAATCTCTTCTCGCAGATGTTAGATATCTGAAAGGTAACCAGGACACCAGCTACTTGAAAAACATACTCATCTAAGTGTAAATGTTTCTTCTGGTTTGACTGCAATTAGTTTTCCTGGGTACTTGTAATATTTGTTAGATTTTAAAGTACATCTTGCATCTTAAAAGTGAAGACATTAGGCCATCCTCACTCAAGGTTCATTTGGTTGCAGTTTCAGCCTATTGGTGTGAGCTCATTGCTTTTATGGACTGTTTAATAAATTTATTAAACATTCAAATCACATTTATCCTATTGTTAAATAACTTGCACCTCAAAGGATCTGAACTTGGTTCTTTCTCAGCTCATGAATAAGCCTTATAGAATCATAGAAATTTGATGGCAGAAAAGGACCCTTCCGGTCCATCTAGTCTGCCCAACCCTCCCCTTTCAGATACCCCCTCCCCACCAGCCTCCACCCTCTCCCCAATACTCAGTCCCATATGCTTTGTCCGGCAGTCTGTTCCAGGGCTTCACCACCCTCTCTGTGAAGAAGCGCCCCCTCACATTGTCCCTGAACCTATTTCCTTACAATCTGAGGCTGTGCCCCATAGTTCTGGCTCCCTCCTTCCTCTGCAGCCGACCCTCTTCACCTACTTTGAGCCCCTTTACATATTTAAAGGTTTCAATCATGTCCCCCCTTTCCCTCCTTGTTTCCTGAGTGTACAGATTCAGCTCCTTACACCGCTGCTCATACATCTTCCCCTGCATACCCTGTACCATCTTTGTTGTCCTTCTCTGAATCCTCTCCAGTGCATCTATATCCTTGTGGAGGTGAAGGTGTGGTCCCCAGAACTGAACCCTGTACTTTAACTGCGGCCTCACCATGGCTTTCTAAAGGGGCATTATGACCTCCCTCTTTCTGTTAGTAATGCCCCTGCCTATGCATACCAGCATTCCATTGGCCCTTCTCACCGCCTTACTACATTGGAAACCTACCTTAAGGTTTGAGGAGACTATGATCCCCAGATTCCTTTCCTGTTCTGATGCTTTGACCCCCGCAGCATGTATCCCACTTTTGTGTTTTCTGCCCTAGGTGCATCACAATGCACTTCTTGGGATTAAACCTCAGCTGCCATTTCTTGGCCCACTCCCTGGGCGTCTTGAGGTCCTTCCTCATGTCTTACAAGCCATTTTCCATGTGTGACCTAAAATTCCTCTCCTAGAAAGTGTTTTTGGAAGCCATCACTTCAACTAGATGGCTGAGTGAGCATTAGGTCCTTTCCATCCCTTCCGACTTCCTTGCCTTTTGAAAGGAGAAAGTGGTTCTGAGGGCACATATGAAATGTTTGCCCAAAGTGGTGTAAGTTTCATATAAATCACTCTATAGCACTTCATGTGTTTTTCCTAGACCTCACACAACTCCAGGAGAAGCAACCTCTATATAGATACCCCTTGTTGTGTATGGATCTTCATCCTAACTAAAAAGCTCTTGTACTGCAGTTCAAAGGTCATAGAATGCTTTTGTATCCTTCTGTGGTACAACAGATTTTAAATTAGAATGGAATCTCATGCTACCTGCCATTTTACTTTAATGTTCACCACACACACACACACACAGAACCTAGACCTTCCTCTGGCACAAAATCTTCTGTTTCATCATTTTAAAGAACAGAAACCCATCACTCACCTGGGTAGGTTTTCAGCTGCTGGGTAAGGCTTGTGTTTTTTTTTTATATAACAAAAATTAATATTTCTTAGGAAGGAAAAAGGAGAATATTATATTTTTAAACCATATACTGTACAAAATAGCACATGGGCAACAAGGCACAACTCAGCTATGTCTCTCTCAGGTTTCCGGTGAGATCTGGGACCCCTCAAGCTTTGCTCTTGAGGTGCCTATATCATCATCAGAATACCTTAATGGAAACATGGCCTTGTTCATGGTTAACCATTAATTATTCTGTATAGGTTGGGTGTGAAGAGAGCACTCCACTACATACCGTGCTGAGTCTCTCAGGAGTAAAAGTAATCATTACCAAAGGCCATTTAGTAGCAAACAAGGCAGTTTCTCACTGGCTAGTGTCATGCATCAATAGTGTTGTACATTAGCTGGCAGAGACCCTTCTATTGGGCTCAGAGCCCATTCTACCAGGAGCACAGCTGCTCTGGTGGCAGCCTGCAGAAATATTTCCATTCTGGAGAGTTTGTAAGGCTGCTGTTTGGTTACACACACACACACACACACATTTACTACTGGAATCCAGAAGGGATGCTAGGTGTTATACTTGGGTACTTCAAAACGTATTCCCCGAGTAATCCTAGTCCCACCTCCTTGTGGCACTGTTAGGAATCTACTCAAAGTGGTAAACAGATGAAATGAATGTAGTAAGAAGATAAATTCACTTACTAAGTCACTAGATGGGCATCAATAGCAGTTGTGGGTGGAGCAACTGTATTAGCCACCAGAGTGTCAATCACAGCAGACGAAGGAGCTAGTGTGTAAGCCAAAGAGGAGGGAGACAGACAGTGCTCTCTAATGTGCTAAGAAGGAATAGCAAGGTGTCAGTTGAATCCATAGGTGCTTTTACACACAGGTTTATGTAACGGAATAACTGTTGCAGAAACAGTATTCCGTTACATCCGTTGTGTGTAAAGTGCATCTGTGTCGTTCCATAGGCGAACGTTCGTCCAAACCGCAATCTCTGCTTTTCGCAGTTTGCACCATTGTGTTCCTTTTCGTTGGGCACAAACAGTAATAGAGCAGTAAGCTCTGTGGGGGTGCCAAAACACAAATGGAGGTGGGAGCTGCTGGAAAACTCACGGAGTGTAAAGGGATCCTAAAAACGCAACAGAGCACAACGGTGCAACAGGTAACGCTCATTTCGTTTTAAAAACCTGTATGTAAAAGCGCCTCATGTTATAGTAATGCAACTCAAATATTTGTATATAAAATAATCAATGAGATGTAGTCATTTTAACATGCATTTTCTTGACTTCTTATTTCATACATGATGTGTACATGACATGAGATGCTCTAGGAACTGTTTAATGTCAAGATCCAAAACCTAGGCACGCCACTAGACAGCTTGTACCACAATGAAAATAAACATTGAATGCAAAATAATATTGATTTATTTGTGGTAAATCCAGGAGCAATGGCAAGCTGACCATAACCTTGTTTTTCATTCAATGTTTATTGTTTTCATTGTGGTACAAGCTGTCTAGTGGAGTGCCGAGGTTTAGATCTTATCAGTTTGGGCTGGCCGCCCTCGGTACCCGCCCCGCACTGTGAATCGCAGCAGATGCTTTTGGGAATTGGACTGTTTAATGTCATACTGCTACATTATACATAGCAGCACATGCCTTTAAACGTGTTTTAGTGTCCCAGCTGCCCCTATACTGTTGAGTAGCTGTATGCACTGCTGCAGTGGCCCCTTATGACATAGGCATATGATGCCATCAGCACTTACAGACACAAGGGCTGCACACTCTGCACATGCATAAGTACAGTGGATGGGGAGGATGGAGGAGATGCCCATCAAGTCCTAGGATATTGGGCTGCAATTGTAGCCCAGTGTCTTTGGGAGTGAACATAAAGGGAAAATGAACCCACTTTGGACTGGAGTTCCAGGTATCTTTTCATAGACTCCCAGCTTGGTCTAACTGGATCCTGTGTCCCACCATTTGGACACAGGGAGATGGCCCCTTCTAGGAGAAGTCTGCTAAAGAAGAACAAGCCAGCCACAATAGCTGGGGTCAGGTACCCTATGGTGGGGCAGAAAGATAAAGAATAAATGAAAAATAAAAAAGAAGCCCGCTTTGGGGACCAGGCGGACTGACAGTGACACTGAAGTAGTATCGTTGCCACTTGAACCCTAGATGAACTTGTGTATCCCCTGCAGTTCAGGAGACACAGTGGTATGAATGGGGTGCTGCTGACACGTCTGCAAGCTTTGCATCAGTAGCACTCTGCCGTTGCTAGCTATGGCCCTGGTGACAGGAGCCAGCAGATCACCACTGGGTGCTTCTCTTCCTGGCTTTCCTGCCCTGGAGAGCAACCTGTTTGTGTGAAGCAGCCAATTTTTGTGGCATGTCTTGCAAGACCCAGCACTGAGATTTTAAAGGATGCTCGAAAAAGTAAAATTCTTAAATTCACGATGCAGTGGCACAGGTCTACATTAAGTCTGCCACATTGACTGGTGCCATTACTTATGCAATTTAATTTGTTGTGATGTGTTGCATAGTGTTTCATTTTTACCTGGGTGGCCATTTTGTATCAGGTGAAGTAATGGGTGGTTCACACTTCATAGGGAGTCATTGGAAATAATGGGTTATAGATTGTAAACAAACTGGCAAGTTATTTAGTTTCCCACGTCCTAGGTCACTGTAAATGTCAGCCGACATCGGGCACAATGATGTCACTGAAGCAAGAGCGCTTCCGTCATTTCTGTACTCTGGTACAGTGTTAGTGTTACTGTGTATGTCCCTTTGCTCCATCTATGCAATCCATTATAAAAATCTGTACTTAGCTTGATAGTGTGTAATAATCCTGATGGTTGATTGTGCCAAGATATGAATTTTGCAGAGTGTAGTGGGATTAACACACTGTGCTGCAGCTGTATTGACTGTAGATAGGTATGGTAGCCTTCACAGAAAGTTCAGTGTGCTGTTACAGAACTCTGCCATCCCATTTTCATGCTGCTCACTCTGTGGAGGCCTTTAAACGTGTACTACAGTCAAATTTTACAAAAACATTGTGTAGAGAGTTTTGTTTTGTTTATGTAGTCATAGTGTGTCCTTCCCTTCGTTTACTAGTAGGAGTTTTTTCTGAACTTGCCTACTAGTTTTTTCCGGCCCCTAGGGATCTCCATGTTTGAATTTTGTATTGCTCTTTTTTCCTACAATGCCTGCTGTCCCAAGTGACAGTGATGCTTTTGCGACCATAGATTCGGCAAGTACTGGTTTACAGTCAATTTTACATCAGTACAGCTGTGATTTTAAGTAACTTTCCTTATCCAGTGAGCGCTAAAGGCTTTACATTTTAGCAAACATCTGAGGGATTTTGAATGGGATATTTTGTCAGGGAACAGCTAGAGTCTTCACTAATTATATCCTTGATGACTTCAGATGAGTTTTATGCTTTTTAATGGATGTCTGTAGTTTGATGAAATGAGAAGCTTTAATAACAAAACACTCCTGCTAGCTAGGCCTAGACACATACCAAGAAAACAAAAAGATTGAAATAGAAAAAATTATTAGTTGAGGCCAGAACAGCAGGCTCCTAACAGCAAACTGGTGCTGCAGCAGCAGCAGCTCTCACTCTCTGTATCAATGGTCCTGAATGCAGCACTGTTACGTGCAGTTTTGGAATGGCACTTTGAGCTTTGGGAGCTAGGAGGGCCCATAAGGGTTGTATCTTTAAATCGAGCCCCCTTTCCATTATAAGTCAGTGGCAGTAATGTGAGCACTACGGGGCTCACTTCAGAACTACCAAGGCGAGCCTGGCAAGCCACCGTGAGTTCCACCACTGGTTACATGGGATAGGAGGCATTGTAGGAAAAATCAGCAATACAAAATTCAAATGCGGAGATCCTCAGGGCCTTAAAATTAGTAGACAAATTTAGAAAAACTCCTAACAGTAAACAAAGGAAAGGACATACTAGGACCATGCACAAAAAAAATCAAGACACTCTGCACAGCATATGTTTTTGCAAATGTTGACTGTAGTACTCCTGTTTGAACAGGCATACATCACTTGTTTAACAAATTTATGTTATATTTATTATAATACTTATTGTATATGTTTACTATGTATACAGTTGTTAACTGCTTCCTTGTAAGATACCCCGAGCCTTTGGGATTGGGCATCATATAAATAAAATTGCCTTGCCTTAAACAAGAGACTGGCTGTTTGTGGGGAAATGTCAGAGTAAATTAATTTTCTAACAGTGTTAACCACCATTCCTGGTAAAGAGCAGATCCTTTTGTAGTAAATAGCTGTCACTTTAAACAAGGCTAAGGCAATAAAGATCCTTACCCGACCTTTCGACTACTGGAACGTGCATTATCCTCGCAAGACAAACTTTTTTTTTCCTCAATGCTTAGGTTTTAGTTGAGATTGTTTTTTTAACCTACAGTCGGCCAGATTTTTGGCTTAGTTTCTGTGGTGCACACTGTACACTAGTGCTGAAAGATAGGCTTAGCTATTACTTGCTTGACTTGAATACCTCTTTACAGTAGTAGCAGTTTTGTTGGGGGCAGGGCTTACTTCATGTAAGCTCAATCAAGGAAAATCATTTTTGTGGTCAGCGAAGCCTCATTTTGTGGTTCTCATTTACCTGTTCTTGGAAGAACTGTTGACCCAGACAGGATTTGTAGATACGTACAAGCCTCTTATTACAAGCTCTGAGCTTATCCCATTAAGCCATAGGGACCCTAGCTGTCTGTCATTTTATGCCTGTATACTGTCCCAGCTACCAGTGTGTGAAGGCAGTCTTGTCTAGCTTTTAAGAGCCTGGGGCATCGTACAACATTGGATATTGGTGGGAGGTGATGCAGTTTACTAGGTATGGGGTGTTAGGCCACTTTGGTCCCTAGAAGCTAGAGTGGTTCCAGCATCCCCCAATGCCCTCTAAGCTCTAGTCGGGAGCCCATTGTTGTGAGGGGTTGTGTCTAGTCTTCTGTATTTCTTGGCTTCAGCTTAGCGATTCCTCCCTGCGGTCCTTACGCTATGGACCACAGCATAAGGGCAACACACTAGGAGCAACAGCATGGGGCAGCAGTCAGCAGGAGATGCTGCACCCCTGCTGTGCCACCCTCAACCACACTACAGTTTAGTTTAATTGTATTAGAAATTGTGCACAGGTGGTTCTGAATTACAACTGACAGCAACCTGCATCAAATACAAGAAAGTAATCCAGTATGTTATAGCTGTAGAAAAAAGTTAGTTTAAAGGGGAAGGTAGAAGTAACATTAATTGGAGTTAAGTTAAAAGGGAGGATACAAGGGATGCATTTCTAATCTAAATGTTTCATATTTTGAGTTTGAATATACTGTGTGCAGTAGCTGATGCAGTTTGATGTGGTTTGCATTTCGTAAGTAATAAATAGGTGCAACACCCAAACTAGAGAGAGACAAGGGAGTAAGAGGAACAGGGGAATCTAATAACACCCTATCTAGTGTCAGGGTACACAGGGGTAAAGCAAGTAAAGGTCTATTCAAAAATGTAAGGAGGAAGCAAATTAGTGCCTAATGTAGTGTATAGTAGCAGGGTGTAATCCGGACAAAAGAGGGAAATCAAGATACACACTGTCTGGGGTAAGGGTATAATGTCAGTTTCAGACACTAGGAGGAGCTGATCTGGGAATGATGGGAGTGATGCAGTGCAGTGGCTGTGGAGCGGCAGTCTTCAGGGAGACTGGAGACTGAGGTGCTGCCCCATCTGTGTCCGCCTCTCTGGGCTGTGGGGGGAGTTTTCTAGACTTGAGTCGAGTTGGCTAGGATTCAGGGGCCTCTTCTCCCACCAAGGGTCCACCTAGTCCACCACCATTGCCTCAGGTGGTGTCTACAAAGAGGGCTGGCTGGACTATGGTGGGCTCCAAGAGGAAGGATTTGGGGATACGGGAACACATTCCTCAGCCATCGCCACTAAAGAACTCTTGCCACTCAGGTGGCATGGGAATGCCAAGATGAGGCACCCATGGAAGTGTCAAGGGAGTATGTGGGGGTCCTTCAGAGTGGAGGCTCCACAGTGGGAGGAAGAGGAAGCAAATTCTGGTGGGGGACTCAGTCATTGGGGAGGGAGTTTGGGGAACATCATGGGAGGAGAGGAGGGAGTCGAGGTGCCTACCTGGTGCCTCAGCATGGAGGGATGGAGAGCGGATCCTTAGGATCACTAGGGCAGTGGGGCAAGAGGGGGAGCTGGATGTCATTGTCCATTTGAGGACAAATGACGTGGCAGGGGATGCAGCCGGGTGGTGCAGAATAGATTTAGGGAGCTGGGGAGAGGCCTGAAGCAGGTAGCATACACGGTGGCCTTCACTGAGGTGCTGCCTGTGCAGGGCTGTGGAGAGATGAGGAGACACCACACCCCAGTCTTTAACTGGTTGAAGGCATGGTGCAGGGAGGAGGGGTTTGACTTCATAGGGGGCTGGTGTCAGACCTGGAGGGATTAAGTCATGTACAAATGCGATGGCTTCCATCCATCCAGGAATGGAAAGGTAGTCCTGGATGGAAGGTTCAAATGCTACTTCAATGGGCATTCAAACTAGCCAAGAGGGGAGTCAGAAGAAAAGAGGAACAAGGTGAACCCCCACTCCCAATAATGGAGCAGCAGAAAAGAAAACCCAAGGGAAATAAATTCCTCAGGGGTTGTGGGGAGTATGGGCAAGGGCCTGGTGGGTTGAGAGGTAGAACTGAGACTGGGAAAAATACTGGTGGGGGGGGGGAGATAAAAAGGAGAAGGACAGTATCAGTGATAAGGGTGGGGTGAAGGGTGGACTTGGGAAAAGAAAGAGTAGGGGCAGGTAGGGACGAAAGGAGTGGAGAGCCTTATGTGCCAAGGATCCTAGGAAACAAAATTCCTTACCTTGCGGCTAAAATTGCGGAGGTGGACCTGCATCTGGTGGCCATAACAGAATCATGGAGTACCAACAACCACTGCTAGGAGGTGGCCATACCAGGTTACAGCATGTTACGTAAGGATAGGACAGGGAGGAAAGGTGGGGGGTTGTTTTATATGTAAGGGAAGATATGAAAGCCACAGAAATACATGGGCAGAACAGGAAAGTGGAGGGGCTGAATGTTCCTTGGGTTGGCTTAGAAACGGGGTCCAAGTCTTCATACATGTGGGGGTGGTGTACAGGCCACCAACACAAGGGGAAGAATGGGACAGAGTTTTGGGGAGGCCATAGGCAAAATGGAAAGCAAAGAGGAAGTAGTAATCATGGGTGATTTTAATCTGCTGCATGTGGACTGGAACATCCTGGCCATAGTTTCGACCAGGAGCAGGGTCATCCTAGACTCCCTTTAGGAGCGTTTCTCAGGTAGATGGTTACAGATCCCACCAAAGATGTGGTAGTGCTGGATCTGGTACTTACAAACAGGGACAATGTAGTAGACATTACAGTGGGTAGCCCCCTGGGTTCGAGTGATCATTATACTGTGTGGTTTGGCACATGGTTTGAGCAGGGGGAAAACCATACTAGGATGCAGGACAAGAGGACACAGCATGAGATTAGAGGGAGGCCGATTAAGGGGTAATGTGAGGAAGTTCTTTTTCATAGAAAGGGTGGTGGATGCATGGAACAGCCTACCTCAGGAAGTGGTGGCTATGAATACAGTGCAGGGCTTCAAACAGGCATGGGATAGGCATAAGGGAGATATACAGATGAGTATGAATAGATAGGCCACTGACAGAGCAAAGGCCGATGGCACATTCATAAGGTAGAAAAAGAAATGGTCAGACTCGATGGGCCTTGCGGTCCTTATCTGCCGTCAGCTTCTGTGTTTCTATGAGGGTCCTGGACTTCAGGAGAGCAGATTTTAGAGAAATGGGAGACAGTCTTAGGAAATACCTGGAACTGGGGGGAATAGCCGAGGGATTGGAGGCACAGTGGTATAGAATAAAGATGAGAATAATGGAGGTAATGGCAAGTGGTTTAAAAGTAATAACCAAGGGTAAAAGGAGAAAGAGGGTATTATGGTTCTCAAAGGAGGTGAATAAAGCAGTAAAGGAGGAAAAAAAAAAAACAGCTTTCAGAAAGTACAAGGAGACCCAAACGGAGGTAGACAGCGAGGTATGTCTAGAGAAACAAAGGGAGGCAAGAGGATAAGGACAGCAAAGGCTCAAACTAAGGGATGGATCACTGAGGTGGTCAAGAACAGGAATAATACTTTCTTCAGGTACAGGAGTGAGAAGAGGAAGACGAGGGGTGGTATAGTGAAGTTTAGGAGCCCAGGAGGGGGTGACTGTGCAGAGGAAGACCAGGAAAAGCTAGAAGTTTGAATGAATACTTCTGCTCTGTATTCATAGGGGGGGGGGGGAGAGATGGGCTGACACACAAACAGGAACCGGGGGAATGGGGTGGACAAGTCCATTTATGGAAAAGAGAACCTGCTGTGATTTGGAAGCACTAAAGGAAAGCAAGATGATTGGACCGGATGGGATGTACATGTATTTAAAGAGGACAGGAAATTATTTCTATTGGCAGCTGTTTATAAAGTTCTTATTCCCAGAAATGATACAGATTCCCTTAAATTATCCATATTTAACTGTACCTGAATAAAAGGTGATACAAAAAACTGTATTTTGCATGGTTTTGTTTTTATGGGAAGCATTCTGTTACAGTTCTTGTTCATGGAGCCAATAATGCATAGTTTCAGCTGTGTCACGGTTTGTACACAGAACTCTAAGCATAGTTCTGATAGGACAACAGCTCATAATTAGCATTCTGTGCACAAACCGTGACATAGTAAAACTCCAAATTATTGGTTCCATGAAGAGAACTGTAACAGAATGCTGCCCATAAAAACAAAACACAAAAAAGTTTTAAACATCACTTTTTATTCAGGTACAGTTAAATACAGATAATTTAAAGGAATACTGATACTTTCTGAGAAAAAGAACTTTATAAACAGATGCCAATTACCATAAATTTCCTGTCCCCTTTTAGGAACTGAACACAGTGCTAGTCAACACTATTTAGCACCTCATTGGAGACATTGGTGGTGGTTCCAGAAGAATGGAGGATGGCCGATGTAGTCCCTGTGCACAAGGGAGGAGGCCAGCAATTACAGATCGCTGAGTTTCACATCAGTAGTGGGGAATTTAATGGAGTCCTTGCTGAAGGAGAGACAGATGGAGGACTTGGAAACACAGGCTGCATTTTCTTGCACATTTTTGTCACATCACTCTGGTGTTGGGCGAACTGCACTGGCTGCCAATTCAGTGGCGGATCACCTTCAGGGTCAGGCTTCTGACCTTAAGGCCCTGCACAGACTGGGCCCAGACTATCTGCAAGAGCTCCTGGTTCCTTACTGCCCTGGATGACCACTCCGCTCAGCTGACAAGGGGCTGTTAGAGATTCCCAGGGTACGTCTTAAAACATCAGGGGCCCGTGCTTTTATGTATGCTGCTCCAACTCTGTGGAATTCTCTACCTCGTCAGATACGTGAGTGCACGACTGTGGAGAGTTTTAAGAAGGCCCTGAAGACCCATTTGTGGCACATTGCCTACACAGACTGATTATTTTTAAGATACTTATTCACTTGGCTAACCTGCTGTATGGAATTTTTTATGTTTTATTGGTTTTTATATGTTGTAATGTTGTACAGCGCCTTGGTTTTGGAAAGGCGCTTTAAAAATAAGGTTATTATATTATTATAATGCTTTTGTGAACTCAGTTTGACTCATCACATCTTGTACCCTTGGTGCCGATTTGTTCATTGTATTTACCATGTTTGATTGCTTATAACGTATGTATTTTATGAGTTTTTCCCCATTTTTATGCCCCAGACCCGGGACCCCGGCAGACACATACGTGTGCATGTGTGGAGGTGCACACGCATGCCAGGTACTGGCTTAGCCTCTTCCACCCCACCCCTGGCATTTGCCGCCACTCCACCTCACCTACACTTCCCACTGGACCGACACCTGATGGGAACAGAGCTACAGGAGGAGCAGACAACTACCCCCGGGGGGGGGGGGGAGAGCTGCCAACTACAGCTCAATCCCACTGACCCCCCCGCCATGCCGGCTCCCTGACAGCCCGAAGTCATTCCCGAACCTGGGTCACCAGCATAACAAAAGGGAAGGCATCCAGTGCCTCAGCCCTCAGCGCCACCAGGCCGGCCAACTATTACTTTTCTGTATCTACTCCATATTCCCTTCCCCTTGGTCACACCTGGAAACAAGCCTCAGCTCAGTGTGCCTTTCCTAGTTACCAGTTTTAAAATAAATAAATAAATATCCGATAAATTCAAGGTGACAGGGTAGTAGGCAAGGTGAGACGGATGCTGGGATACATAGGGAGGGGGCTCTCTAGCAGGAAAAGGGAGGTAATGTCTGTCGTTCACTGGTGAGATCCTACTGGAGTACTGCATCCAGTTTTGGAGGCCGCATCTCTGCAAGGATATTTACAGGGTAGAGGAAGTCCAGAGGAGGGCTACTAAAATGGTGCAGGGTTTACACGAGAAGCTGCTGTATGAGGAGAGACTGCAGAAGCTGTGCATGTACTCCCTGGAAGAGAGAGGAGAACAAGTGGTATGTAATTGAGACCTATAAGTACCTTATGGGGAGTGAACAAATTGTGTGTGGGGGCTCTTTCAAGGGAGGATGATCAGTACATGGAGCATGCTATGAAACTTGACGGGGGTCAAGAGGGATGTGAGAAATCCTTCTTCACAGAAAGGGTGGTGGAGGCCTGGAACAGACTGCCAGAAGAGATGGTAAGGGTGAAGACAGCGGGAGCTTCAAACTTTGCGGGATAGGCACATGGGTGTTATAAGCAGAGGTAAGGGATGATGGAGGGCACCTGTGATCAAGTAGGGTCTCGACCGGGTCCAGTGAGTTGTGTAATATAGGGCCTGGAGTGTGCTGGCAGTCATTCTTTATTCTTTTTGTTAACCAGGTAAGGTCCACTAGGCAGAAGGCCTCTTTTCAGGGGCAGCCTGGGAAAACATCCAGTTGGAGACTGAAATTGCAGCCCCCGTTTTCTGCCACAATTTTTCCTCCTCTCTTTCACATAGGCGCAGCCTCTGTAGGCTTCGTGCAGTGCACAGCGTGCCCCTGTGGAAGAAGAATGCTCCCTGGGCCCCATGCAGGGGCACTGCAGCAACGTAACCTGCTGTCAGCCCTCCATTGGAGAGGTGCCTGCCTGTCGATGTGACAGCAACAGTCTGCTCCTGAACCCAGCTCACCTGCATGGCATTGTGGTGCGGTGTGCTGCTGTTTGGCCATCAGGGAGGTCCAGGCATTATAATTACAGAAAGCTTATGCTATGGATCATTCATTCCCTTGACTCTTATGTCCATTGTGGTGTTTTTTTTTGTCTTAAACTCCAACTTTGTTTTTATTTTCAAATAAAAGCTTCCCTTCCTCCCTTCACTTCACTTTGCTGCTGACAATCACTGCCACTGCAAAGTATCTCACATCAGCATGCCTACCTTGTGATCCCATCCTTCACCATCTCAGTCAAGTGATAATATTTTTAAAAATCTAGTCTCCTGTCATTTTACCCTCAGATTCGAGAGTCATGCAATAAATGGCAAAACACACCCTGCAGCTGACTTGGTACTGGTAGCAAAGATGGTTGCCTGTGCCAATCCTAAAAGCACTAGGTATTCTATGCAAGCTATAGGTATGGCCTGGATTCTATTTAAGTTGCCTGGAAGTGTCTAAGCGGTGATGGGCAGCACCAGATTTGAGTTCCTTAGTGTTATACCTCTGGGCTCTTGTGGTGAAGCCTGGCATCTGATGCAGGCGCAGTTTCAAGCTCCTTTGTTTCCGTCCTCAAAAATGCAAGGAATGAGAGATAGCTGGCTGAATTCTGATATGATAAGAAGCTAAGCGCTTCAAAAACACTTGTGCTTTGATAAGATTTCAGGTTCAGCACAGACAGATTGTGAAGGAGATCTGGCTAGTGCACAGCCATGGAGGTGCCTTAGTCTGAAATGTCACTGTGTGTATTGCTCTGGTGAAGGCATGTGGAGGCCTAAAACCTGTGACAGCAGCTCCATTATTTTCATTGGATTAGTTATTATATTTCGAATCATTTCGTCCAAGTATCCCATTTTTCTTTCTTTAACAGAATGGCCAACCCCATGAAAATGCAATTTTAACTAATACAGACTAGAATTGTTTTAATTAAAGAAGAACAGAGTAGGTGAGTTGATACCTTTTATTGAACCAACAAGTAATTTTCAGTTCACAAGCTGTCGTCAGGCCTCACAGTGCTCATCTCCAGGTGAACAAAAGATTAAAGATTAATTTGCTGGAATACAGATAAAACATTAAATCAGTTGGTGTGAAACTAGACACTAAAACATTTCGTGTGTGTGTGTGTGCGCGCAAAATCTTTAAATAAAATATTGCCAGCCTGCCCGGTGGCACAGAGGGTTGAGGTGCAGGACGCCTTACCTCATGCTATGCCAGCGACTCAGGTTCGAGAACAACCTCGGGTCATCGGGATGCCGACCTGGGGGCAGGATCGAGCATGCTGACGGTCAGCTTTCCTCTCGAAGGGTGGTGAGTGTGGTTGGGCCCCATAGTTCGTATCCGGACAGTGGTCTTTATTTTTTTTTAAACCCTGGTGCAAACTTCTCCTACCAACAGGCAAGGGTCTTTTCTGGAAGCATTTTTCCAATAAGTGCCCGTTTCATCTGTGTTGTAGACTTGTGCTTCTGTCTGTCCCTCAGCACTCATCAAGTCACAACTTTTTGTAGTAACGGAGCAGTGTTGGCACTTGAAGCTGGATAGCAATTCACCGACCACAGAAAACTGCCATATACCGTCCCACTTTTTAAAGCAGCTTCGCCATTCCTCGCTGGCACCAGAGGCACCATCCATACCATTAATGTTCCGATGAAAAGTGATGGCCTTTTGTGTTAAGATAGGTCCTATCTGTTATGGGGGTTCCTTTAACTTTGTTTTGTACGATCCATAGATGCAGCGCCTTGTCAAGCACTTCATCCTTGCTGCATTTGACACTTTTGCTATGGCAGGGACCTTCTGGGTAGTCCATTGAAGAGGCATGCTCCTGAAGCGTTTCTCTTGCAGCTCAGATGTCACATATGGTGGCATTACCAATAAGGAACTTGGCGGCAGCATCCACTATGTGTTCACTGTTACCAAGACACTGAAGCACTCAGTTTCTGCTGAATATCAAGGACACAGCGTTTTCGTTCTGCTGCTGTTGTACCATGCTTAGATACCCAGGCTGCTTTAGTCGATCAAAATCTATTTATCCAGGCGAACATTGTTGAGCAAGCTCATTTAAAAGATGGACCTGGTTAAATCGCGGCCAAGTAGTAAAGTGCATACAGAGATATTTACAATGGGGACAAATAACACAAGCAGATAATAATGCAAGTAAATACTCAATGTTACAACAGTCATAACGGCTTAGTGGAATCTTCAGTAGGGTAAAGTGATCAGCAGCTCATATAAAGAGCTGGCACAAACACAGAAATTCAGAAAGGAGTGTAATCACATGGTTTTCCCTAAATTTGATACTTGAAACAGAACGATAAATGTCTTAACAGTATGGCAAATAAGTGATTACAGACTTTTTTTTAAAGCATATTTCAGCAGAAAATCAGATTTTAGTTTAGTTTAGAGGTAACACAGAAGCGGACTGCAGGAACCAATCAGAAACCAGAGCTGAAGAGCGCTCACGTTCCAATTGGAAGACGGCTTTTGCTGTGCCTTGCTAGTGGAGGGACCGGGCTTGGGGTGTGAGGTGGTGGCTGAGGCAGCGTCGACCACCCGGTGTCCAAGTTTCCCATGCCTGCGGGACAGGGAGCCCATGGGGGCTTGTACTCAGCAGGGAAGAAAAGAAGAGGTCCGATATAAATGCTGACCATGGACAAAAGACTGTCTGCCAGTGGTGGCTCTACACCAGGGCCCACGCCCTGGTAAAAAAATGCTGTGCCCCAGTTGGTGCCCCATATGGTGCAGAGCTTTCCCCATAGTAACCATATATCAGTGCCCTGGCTGCCATCTGTTGTGCCCCAGCTGTGCCCTGGTAACCATTTGTGGCTAGGGCCGCTACTGCTGTCTGCACCAGCAGGAGAGCCAAAACAACATGACAATGAATGTATATTCCTTTGGCACCTAAGGTCTGGCTCAAACACAGAATTTCAGAAGGGAGTGTAAACACACAGATTCCCTACTCTTGCACTCCAAGCAGTAAAATAAGGGTCATAACAGACAGGCAAATAAGTGATTACAGCTTTTTTGACAAGGTTCAGCAAGAAAATCAGATATTAGCTAGGTTTAGAAGGAAACACAGGAGCAGACTGCAGGAGCCAATCGGAAGCCAGAGCCGGAGAGAGCTCGCATTCCGATTGGTTAGCAGCTTTAGCCATACTTTGCTAGATGAGAGTCCAGGCTTGTGGTCTCGGGCAGCGGCTGTGGAAGCGCTGAGCGCCCGGCGTCCGAGAATCCCATGCTGAAATCCCGCGCATGCGCAAAAGAGACACGGGTGAAGATCCCGTGCATGCGCAATAACATGCCGCCTTAGCGCATGCGGGATTTCGGCTGACATCTACAGTTATAAATTGTGATATTCCGAGTGCTCGGTTTGAGATTTTAAGCACCAGGAGCGTTTTGGATTAGTAGATGACACAAAGGGATTATCTTGTTGGCGGTGTCATGGTATCAAATCACACTTCGGGACAGCGAGCGTTCATGGTGCGCGTTCACGTCCAATATATGCTTCGGTGGCGGGTCAGTTCTCGTGCCCGAGTGAAAGGGATTTTGGTTTAAATTTAATAAAACAGGTACGATTTGTTATTTTTACATCTATGGGGCATTCTAATGAACATGTTTTACTATGTGTGGTACAAGTTTATAGACTTCAGGTAGTCAAAAACGAGGGGAAAGCTATGATATGCCCTTAATCTAATTGCATTCTGCATGAGCTTCAAGCGATGTCAAATTACAACCTATAGACACTGGGGCACCACATGAATTTGGATAATCGGAGATTCAGATAATAGGGTTTCAGATGATCAGGGTTATACTGTACATATAAATGTGTAAAGATATATTATAGGGCACAGTCGAGTCCTATAATTAGGAGTTGAGTAGCCTGTTTAACGTTAAACCTCAAATTTTGCACTTTAATAACTTTGCAACCAATCACTAGATTTGCACAAAATTTGGCATGCAATGTGTCCGTGGGGTAGATCTCTTGGCGTGGCAAGTTTCATTCCAGTTGGATGTGCAGATTCTGAGATCTGGATAGTGCAAAACTTTAAAAGTCACCACTTTTTCATCCCCCCCCCCAAATCGCCTTGCACGCAGACAGTGAGGAATTTTGGTATGACTTTTTCTGGTAGAAACAGCTTGAGTAACAAAACTGCTGTGCGTTTGTTTGGTGAAAAAATATTAATCTGTTGCAAAGCTATTTAAATTCTCATTATTTTCAATGGGAAGATCACGCTCCAGGATAGAGGAATGGGTTCGAAACAGGATTTGGCCTCACAAAAAAGGATTCTTTTTCATTAGAGGCCAACTCTTTGCCAGAAAAAAAATTCCTTTTTTATGAGCTGCCATCTTGTCCCCCCCCACCACCACCACAACAAACTGTCAGAACACTGTCCAGAGATGTCTTTTACAGACATCCAAACATGTATCTTGCACATCGGGAGCTGATGAGCTTCACTTAGTATTATTTTTATAGCTCCAATGGCCTCTGCAAGTTTCTTTAACTATTTAAATCCATTTTTGTCACTCACCAAGATCCTTTTTTGTGAATCCTTTTTCAAATGAAAAAAGATCACGAGTCGAAAAAAAGGATTTGGGACACAGAAAAAAGCCTTCTCCCAGCCTTTCCCCATCATTTTTTCCGTAGTGTAGTGGTCCCTTCCTGGTCACCGATCCCATATAAAATATAGGTTTTCCACAGTGTAGTGTTCCCTCCCCCTTCCCGGTCACCGATCCCATATGCAATATTAGACTCCATAGTGTAGTGGTCCCTCTCCCCCCTTCCCGGTCACTGATCCCATATGAATATTACTTTTCCATAGTGTAGTGATCTCTCCCCCCTCCGGGTCACTAATCCCATATGAGTATTACTTTTCCATAGTGTAGTGGTCCCTCCCTCCTCCCCAGTCACCAATCACATGTGAAATTGTTTTCCATGGTGTAGTGGTCCCTCCGAGCGTCATTTCCCATTTCCCTGGTGTCTTGTGCCCTCCACCCTCCCATTGAAGAAAAAATGAAATAAAGAAAGCGAGTACTCTTTTTTTAACCCGTTAAAAAAAAAGAAAGAAACAGTCCCTCGACAATCAGTCCCCCTCCACCATCCACACCGCACCCACCACCCCACACCCCTAGTACACCCCCAAACACCCTCACTCACTTGAACAGGTCCCAGATTTAAGTCCCACTCTCCAGTCAATCAAAGACACGTCTTGCTGCTGGAACCAGCAACTGCAATATGAGAAACTAAGGTACATGCAGTTCAATGTATTTCAATGGGGGTTTCAACTTTGATTCATAACTTGGCACTTTTTGATATTTTGACCCCACATTTTCAACATGGCCTTTTTGGGGCTCCACCTCATGAACAGTACAACAGTCACTGCGCAACTCCTGCCTGAAAGGTGATTTCACGGTCAGTTGGCAAAATCACCTTTTGGGTGGGATTTGACAATTTTTCTTGACCTTACTCATTGGGTGGGTTCATAAAGAAAGCTATGTTGAGAATTTAAGTCAACTTTGATAATAAAATGGCAAAGTTATGATCATTAAATTAATTCGCTATGCACACTCGTGACTTTGGAAATTTTTATATTTTGACCCCAGATTTATAACATAGCCTTCTTATTACCCCACCTCATATATGTCATAGCTGTTGTTTTCAAATCCTGCCCAAAATGTGTTTGTGCACCTGTGGTGTGGAATGGCGTTGTAGTTGCACAGAATTATGTTTTGGTGGAGATTCAAAGCTTTCTGTACCGGGTACATGAGTTGGGGTAATAAGATGGCAGTTCTGACAATTTGGCCACTTATGTCCTATAAATTGAAGCACTGGGCCAGTGGGGCCCTGTGCTTTCACAGTTACACACATATACGCATCTACGGATGGATGGGAGTGCAGGGGCTGGATGGCCATGCACTCCCACCAGCAAATAAAGATACAATTATCCTATTTCAAAAAGTAAGGAAATAAATTGCTAGGGCTGATGACTCCAAGGCACACCCCCAATGTCTGTTGGTGTGTGCAGGGTGGGGTGGGTTGTTAGGTTGGAAATCCTAACACCACATTTCTCATTTCTGTGGCTTTAACCTAACTAGAACATTAGCAAAGTGATAAGAGATAGAGAGAGATATATATATATATATATAGAGAGAGAGAGATGAGATATATAGAGAGATAGAGATAGAGATATATAGAGAGATAGAGATATATAGAGAGCTAGAGATATATATAGAGATAGATATATATAGAGAGAGATATATAGAGAGATAGAGAGAGAGAGAGAGAGCTAGAGATATATAGAGAGAGAGAGATATATAGAGAGATAGAGATATATATAGAGAGATAGAAAGAAATAGAGATCTATAGAGAGATAGAGATATAGAGAGATATAGATAGAGAGATAGAGAGATAGAGAAAGATAGAGATAGAGAGATAGATATATATAGAGAGATAGAGAGAGATAAAGATATAGAGAGAGATAGAGAGAGAGAGAGAGAGAGAGATAGAGAGATAGAGATATAGATAGAGAGATAGATAGAGAGATAGAGAAAGATAGAGATAGAGAGATATAGAGAGAGATAGAGAGAGAGAGCGATAGAGAGAGAGATAGAGATGTATGAGATGAGATATATACATATATATATATATAGAGAGAGAGATATAGAGAGAGCTATAGAGAGCTAGAGAGAGAGATAGAGATAGAGATAGAGAGAGATATAGATAGATAGAGAGAGAGACAGATAGAGATAGAGAGAGAGAGAGATAGATAGATAGAGAGAGCTATAGAGAGAGATAGAGATATAGATATATATATATAGAGAGAGAGATATAGAGATAGATAGAGAGAGAGAGAGAGAGATATATATAGAGAAAGAGAGATATAGATAGAGATATATATAGAGAGAGATAGATAGAGAGAGATATAGAGAATAATGTATAAGGAGGTGGTTGATACGAGAATTTAATGCACTCCCGAGTCGAGTGATGCTACATAAACCCCGAGAGCGCAGCTCGAGGGGTTTATTCATGCATCACTTGACAAGGGTTTGCATTAAATTCAAGTTAAAACCACATCCTCATGATTTATTTTATATAATTGCTTGGCATTAATTTTTTATGCAGTGGAGATCACATACATATAAAGAACGGGGATTCAGCGTGGTCGGGAACACATTTATGGGAACAGAAAACTGAGTACAGAGAAAAAAAAAGTTTCTTGTCTACAACTGTCCACTAAAATATAGATTTTATAGTCATTGAAATGTTAAAACACCGCACGATCTTCTTGGTTCTTCATCGGTTGGTCATCTAGGTAACGCCCACATGTTCAGGGCTTCCAGTGGAAAGGGACTGTGTTCGCATTACTGATTTGTTTTTCAGTAAAGAATCATGGCTAAACACTCTTTTACTTTATTTTTCATTACTTTTACATGTGTTACTGGTGAACAAGGGAGGAAACACTTTATTGAACTAATCCATGAACCAAGGAGTCTTGGAACAGACATGCAGCGCTCGCAAGTAAGAGGATTTTATTCAAATTCTGATGCCGCTTTTTTCACTTGTTGTCTCTCAGCTGATGTAACACTCTAAGAATGCTCAGGGCATCACTAGGAAAATCGTGAAGGCAGGAATTCAGAACAACCAACTGGTTGTTACGGGAAATATCAACTGCTTATTCCAATGTTAAAATTGATGACCAGTAATTATAGAGCCATAGAGAGAGAGATATAGATAGATATAGATAGAGAGATACACATACATACATACATACATACACACACACACACACACACACACACACACACACACACACACACACACACTTCAATAATGCATCAGTTAAGGTTACAGTGACAAAAGTAGGAAATGTGGTGTTCCCAGCCCTAACACTCCACCCCCACCCTGCAGTCAGCAACAGGAAAAAACATTACGGTTTCACCTCTCCTGGTCTCCACAAATCAGGCATGGGGTGTACCTTGGTGTTTTCAACCCTAATGCTCACCGCAGTCTATCAATAAAGAAGCTGAGATGTGTGGAGAATATGAGAATGGGGTGAGCATTAGAGAAAACTCCAGAGTGTCTCGGTGTGCATCTGTTTACCTTTCTCATTAGGACATGTGTCAAGCAAATAAAAACTTGTTTGTAAACAGGATTACACCCTCACAGTGTTTCCATCATTAGGGCAAGGTCAGTTCCCATGTTTTATCAATTAATTAAATATACTCAGATAGCCCTCCAATTTGCCATGCTTTTGGCATCAACTGTTTGTCACAGTTTCACTGTTCCACGGTGGCACCCTGCCTGTGGACCCCCAGAAACAGACAGTTTATTACTGAAACAACCCTCCTTGTAAATCCTGAGATAAATGGTAGGACTGTATGGCCACATGTTCAGACTTTTAGAATTTAACCTGGCTGACCTCCCAGTATTTTCTGGGACACTTCAACTGGTCTGCCAATTCACTGTATTAAAATATTAGTGTACATTTATGCGACACCAACATTCCAGTCCGTACAGCCTCTCCAACTGTAGCTCCTGCAAAAAAGAAAACACCTCCTCCTCCGAATCACTACCAACCAGTTCTGCTACTGCCTTCACATCACTTACCAAACCAACAGCCACACATGGAAATCAGTTAACTTGTGTAAAGTGTCCCTGAGCAACAAAGTCAGCCCCACCCCCCTCGAGTAACTTACCAACCACTTTAGCTGCTCCTTGCCATGTTGCTCCTCTATTGCTATCCTGAAAAAAAACTAGTGGAAAAATGCTGAAACCACACTTCCTTTTATAGAATGTGACTGCACTATGGAACCTCGGAAGGGTCAAACTATGCAGCCCTTGACATGCCTTTACACAATGGAAAAACACAAAGTGGAACACTTCAGAACTATGGAAACACTGTAACTCACATGTGGGGCTGGTCCCAACATGCACTTTGTGGTCAAAAACATTTTGGTTTACTTACTAGTGTAGTCTAGTAGATTATATCAGACTAGTTTTACTTAGCTGTAGGCAGACATCTTTTACTACAAATCCCAGAATCCTGCAGCTGACATCGGGGCAGGAGGCAGTGGGGTTCAATAGCCTACAATGCATATTAGAGCTTTATAATTTCCTGATCAGATGTTTTCTGGGACTGCTTTTCTCCAGGGGTTAAGTACTGTCCCTTGTGACTGTACATAGCCCATGGAGGACAGCAGGACCAGCAAACAAAAGATCAGAGCTTATAGAAACTGTAACATGTATTGCAGGCCATTGAATCATCTCATTGCTGCCTACTGCTCTAATGTCATCTGCAGGGGAATTTGGAATTTGTAGTAATAGAAGATGTCAGCTTAGAACTAAGCAAAATTAGTCTGATGCAATCTACTATACTACAGTAAACTACTACAGTATACAATAAATAATCTAGAACGTTTTGCACACAAAGTGCACATTAGATCAACCCCACACTTGGAGTGGGGGGCTATGGGTGGTGACTATTCCCTTTAAAGTAAAACAGACCAGTCTAATGCAATATATAAAACACTGAGGATCCATGATGGGTATTCAACAAAATTTTGTGAACGCCCGACAGCAAAACCGCAGTTGAATTCAGTTTGCAGTCAGCTGCCCGGTTTCCACTGGCACTAAGTGTTTTCTTTGGGGGCTTTGCCCCAAACCCGTCTTGAGGGGCTGTAGCCTACCCCACTAGGATTATCAACTCCAAGTCGGAGCTGATTTGGGAAGGGTGCAGGACCCCCAACAGACAGTGACGGGTTCCAGAGGGTTCCCTACAGCGATGTGACACTGTAGTCGCTGTAGGGGACCTCGCTATCGAAAAAAGTCACTGTCGGGTGGGATTACCAAACACTGGAAAGGTAAGTCCCAGATACTTGTGAAATATCACTATCTCGGGGTCAAACAAGCTCATAAAGGCCACTTGCCCTTCTGGCTTTATTGCAGGTTTGACTCTCAGATATTCTCGTATATAATATGTATATTCATTGCAAAAAAACTGTATTAAGGCACTAGTTAGGGCTGAACTTAGCACCATTGAAATATGCAATGTGGCATGGGGTTTTCAACCCTAAATCCCCCCAGCTCCCCTCAGCAGCAAAAGCACAAGCCCACACAAGCAACAACATGCAGCCATTATCTGGTAAGATCAACAACATCAGTTGTTTCCCAATGACACAAATGTAGTAGCACTGATGTGATACCTTCGAAAATATGCACACATCACGCTGCAGCTAAAAAACATACTCCATCAGTGCTGTTTAGAAACAGAACAGTGTGACTCTGCTAACAAAGCATGAAAGGCTGTTACTGATACACAGGCATGAGTAAACTATACATCATTGATGAGGTGAAGATCTCTTCTGTCAAAATAAAATGCAATATATTAGTTTGCAACGCATGTTAACTTATGACATGTAATAATGAAGTTAGCATATGAATTGTGGTGTCTTAAAACCCTTGATGCACATACTGTGTCATGGTGAGACCTGAGAATATGCCATAAAGTGAAACCATGTCATTTATGTTTGGGTAAATGGCACAGCACATGATACCTTGCAAAGGAAGAATCAATTTACACAGTGCAGTGATCTTTACAGAATATCATGTTCATTTTATTATAAATTAGTTACCTGATGTTGGCCAGTGAGGGCTCAGAAGCGCAGGAGACAGTGTGCCTCAATCCTATGTACAGTGTGCTCTCATTAGGGGACATTACAGGGGTGCATTACTGTACAGTTCACATTAAACTTATTGTGCAACTTCTTAACAGTCAAGTAGCATTTGAGCCGATATAATATCACTACACAGGAAATTTCTTCATCACTGATACCTGCTTTTCAGCTGGTTTCTGAAGAGCTCTGCATGAGAGATCTGAATTTACTTTTAGTTAGTTTAAGAGTTAGTTACTCTTGATAGAGGTCGATCCAGTCCTTTCACAGAAGAAAGGGTTCTGCAAGAACTCCTAAAACTGAAGGTGGATAAAGCAATGGGTCCTGATGGAATTCTCCTCAGAATTCTAAAAGAATTAAGGAAGGAACTAGTGAAACCACTGGCTACTTTTTTAATAAATCATGGGAGGATGGTGTGGTAACGCGAGGACTGGAGGAAGGCGGATGTGATTCCCTTCACAAAAGTGGGACCAAGACAGAGGCAGGAAACTACAGACCTGTCAGTCTGACCTCTGTAGTAGGGAAAGTGATGGAGTCACTTCTGAAGGAAAGAATAGTTGAGTACCTAGGAGGTCAGTGAAGCACAGGATCCAAGGCAGCATTGGTTCACAGTGGGAAGGGTCATGTCAGACGAATCTAATAGATTTCTTTGACTGGGTGACCAAAGTAGTAGACCAGGGAGGGGCTGTGGACATGGCCTACCTAGACTTTAGCAAGGCATTTGACACAGTCCCACACAAAAGATTATTAGTCAAATTAACCAGCCTGGGAGTGGGTCCCAGGGTGGTAGCCTGGGTAAAACATTGGCTGGACAACAGGACACAGAAGGTAATTGTAAATGGAGTCCACTCTGAAGAAAGGGCGGTTACTAGTGGGGTACTGCAGGTTCAGTATTGGGTCCAGTCCTTTTAATTCTTCATCAGTGACATTGCAGAGGACTGGAAGGAAAAGTATGCCTTTTGCAGATGACACAAAGATCTGCAACAGGGTTGATACACAAGGAGGCGTGGAAAGGATGGAAAGGATGAAAAGGGACTTGGCAAGGTTGGAGGAATGGTCAGACGATGGCAGCTAGGATTCAATGCAAAAAGTCAAAATAATGCACCTGGGAAACAAGAACCAGGAAGAATACACAATGGGTGGGGAGGTAGTAACAACAACAAAACAGGAAAGGGACCTGGGGTAATCATATCAGATGACCTTAAGGTTAGCAAGCAATGGAGAAGGCAGTAGGGAGGGTCGGGGTATACTGGGATGTATAGGGAGAGGCATCAGCAGCAGAAAACAGGAAGTTGTTATCCCTCTGTACAGACAGTTGGTGAGACCCCATCTGGAATACTGTGTCAAGTTCTGGAGACCCCATCTCCACAAGGACATAGACAGGATAGAGGCAGTCCAGAGGAGGGCAACTAAAATGGTGCAGGGTCTGCAAGAGAAGCTGCATGAGGAGAGACTAAAGGAGCTTAATATGTATACCCTTGAGGAAAGAAGGGAGAGGGGGGACATGATAGAAACTTTCAAGTACCTCAAGGGAATCAACAAAGTCCAAGAGGGTAGCATATTTCAGAAAAAGAGACTTGCAAGAACAAGGGGACACAATTTAAAGATAGAAGGAGGACGGTTCAGGGGCAATGTGAGGAAGTATTATTTCACAGAGAGGGTAGTGGATGCATGGAACAGCCTTCCTGAGGAAGTTGGGGGTCTAAAACTGTGGGAGAATTCAAGAATGCATGGGACAGACATAAGGCAATTCTTGTGGGGGCAGGAAGATATAGGCTGTTGGTTAACTAGGATCTGCGGCCTATCCTGTAGGTAGGGAAATGGGCAGACTAGATGGGCCTAGCGGTCCTTATCTGCCGTCAAAGTCTATGTTTCTATGTTAAAGCCACATTCTGCAACCAAAGGAAAAGAAAAAATAGCTAGTTGGCAACTCATTGCAGTAACATAAAAAGAATGGGTTGCAAACTGGCTGCATAAGTTTATTGTGAACTGTACTGTACATCACAGCGGCAGGGGTGAGAACACCCTGTAAACAAAAACATATGCCACATATTTGGTATGCAATGATGTTAAATCAGTGAGAGCACTGTAGTAGCTTAAGTGGTATAAAAACTGTACCATCTTTTGATTATTTAACTTAAGATAGAAAACACATTGCAAACCTTTCTTATGTTTGCATTACTGTAACAAACAAGAAGATGCAAGAAAATCACTGTGTGGTATAAAAATGGAAGCATTACTTTCATACCACTGTCATTTTTTTACCATCTTTATTGTATAGGAACTTGAGTAACATAAGGGTCAGCAAATTGCACAGAGATTCGTTGTATCATTTCATTTCTCAGCTGCAGATATTCACATTGCTGCTGTTATCGCATACTGCTTCTGTGTGCTGTAGGTGTACTTGAAGTACACATTTGTGTCACTAATGATGCCGTTCTTCGCATACATGTAAATTTAGATGACAATGCTTCTTTGTAACAAGACAGATAAAGGGCTCGATTTTCAAAGCCTGGGGAATGACGCAAGGTACCTGCGTCAAACATGGCACAAGTGGCACCTTGTGTCTGAAGATGCGGCACTCCCAATTTTCATATCCGGCCTGCATTGAAAAGGGGGACTGTTGTGAAAATGGCACTGCACCAGCTCTGTGATTCCAAATTGGGGCACGCCAGGTTGCAAGGGGCGGCGCCATGGCAGGACTGCAGCATCCCTTTTTGTGATTTTGCAAGCCCTGCTATGGATGCAGCAAGTGGCTCCACTTAGACCAGCCAGAAAGTGGCCCAAGGACGCGGCGCCAGTGCTGCACACTGTGGCCAAGGGGACGGGTCTGAAACTGGGTTGTGGGGGCAGAAGGTGCATGGGAGGTGGCATGGGGGAGTCAGGAAGGCAGCTGGGCAGGAGAGGGAATGAGGTGGCACCCTGTGGGGTATGTTTGCTTTTTGTTATGTACTTTATTATTGTCTATAAAGTCTTATTAGTGTACTACAAAGTACAGTACCTATTAATTATACACTAAATACAGAAATAGACACATCCAACTCATGCAAGGAGGGGCACGTGATATTCCCGAATAACACTTCATCACATTTAAATGTAACTCAGCAGACCTCAAAACCTGTAAGTTACACAGACCGTTACAATCATCTACTGTATACCTATCATTGGGGGTGCCATTTGCATATCCCGACTGCTGATTGAATGGAACCACCGGGGGGAAGGTGTTCCAGGGACAGAAAGTGACATGGCACCAGGTGGGCACAGCCCTGGCAGCTGCCCCATGCCCACCTGGTGTCATGTCACTTTCTGTGCATGTGCGAGTAGTGAATTTGTATGCCTTATGAGTTTAATGCAAAATCTGGAAGTATGTTGCTCACTGAGCTTGGCAAAGTATAAAGTATAAATCCTCTTTTTACCATCTGAGGAATATCTCCAGGATTAAGCACCTCGTTCCGTCCGGTGATCTTCCTGCGCTGGTCCGCACCTTTGTGTCCTCGCGCCTAGATTACTGCAACTCCCTTTATGTAGGGCTACCTGGGGTGGAAATCTGCCGCTTGCAGCTAGTGCAGAACGCTGCAGCCCGGCTTTTGGTGGGAACCTCTAGATCCTGTCATATTGTGCCGGTGCTGCACGGACCGCACTGGCTGCCAGTACTGTGGTGGATCACCTTTAAAGTCAGTCTTCTGACTTTTAAAGCCCTATATGGACTGGGCCCAGACTACCTGAAAGAGCTTCTGGTCCCCTACTGCCCTGGACGATCACTCGGGGCCCGGGCATTTATGCATGTGGCTCCAACCCTCTGGAATTCTCTACCCCGTTAGTTACGGGAGTGCACGACCGTAGAGGGATTCAAACAAACTTTAAAAACATACTTATGGTTCCAAGATTTTGGTGAATGAATGACTTCTGTAACTGGATTAATTGTTTTATACTATTTTATGATTCTGGATATTTTTTTTTTTTTTTTATTTCTTTATCTCTCCAGTCTGCTCTCGGAGCCCACTCCTTCCGTCCACTCATTTTCCCCCATTCCACCTCCGTGGGATCTGCCCCTAGAGTGCCTCCTCTCTCCTCCTGCACAGTGGGGTCTGTCCCTCTTGGTGGTCTGGATGGAACCGGAGCAGCTTTCATCCAGGGCTGCCGAGAGGTATTTTCCGTTTTCTCCCTGGTTTCCCCTACCCTCTGAGACATCGAGTGCTGGGATGTACATCCCGGTGGTGGCGTGCTGATGCACGCCGAGGCTTCTCATCGCGTCGACGTCTCTCTCTCCTGCTCCGCTAACGGAGTTACCTCCATCCCTTCCTAATGTCGGTATTTCCACCGCTATGGAAGGATGCAGAACGAGATGTGTTCTTGGTCTCCCACCCCTGAGGAGGAGAGCATCCGTTGGGACGCTCGATCCTCCCCTCTCCCGACCCCGGCCACCCGAGTCCGTTCCACCCGGTCTGCTGGGCGTAGCGCGAGGGTGTGGCGCCAGCGCCTAACCTTCAGCCACCGGGCCGCCCGATTCTGATATCTGATGTGTTATTTTAAATTTGTTAGGCGCTTTGATATTTTGAAAGGCACCATCAAAATAAAGTTATTATTATTATTAAAGCTGCAAAATGTTTATTTTACCAAAATTGTAAAATTCACAGACAGTACTCACAAAACCCCAAAAAACAGGTGTGTCTGTAGCTGCTCTTTGCTACTTAAATACTAAATTCAACTAAACTGATCGTCCCTAACATCCCTTTAAATGAATTCAGTTTTAAGTAGCTTAAGAGCAGCTAGCAGACTCAATTAACTCTCGACTGAAGCCGCAGGATCTAAAACCGTGAGGCGACACTGCTCTAGTCTCTGGTTTCTGCTGCTGCTTGCTTTTCGGCATTGTGTGAATGCTGTTTGTGAATTTTTACAATTTTGGTAAAACAGACACTTTGCAGCTTTATACTGGTGCCAGAATTTTTTGTTTCCTGCTAACTGACTTTACCAAGCACAGTTATAGTTACTGTGGAGCGACTTTGTCCTCTGTGTCCTTTTCCAAAACGAGCATTATATCCTAGAAAAACAGGTGTTTAAAAAGTAATGCTGTGACTCCAGCCATGCGTGTCATGTGCACGTGTAGCATATTGGTTAGGAACACCTTCAGCAGGGCTCTTGTCACCATGGTGTAGCATCAGGTCATCTGCATGAAAAAGCATCTGGCATTGCATACACACCTTGGGGAGAGAGTGAATAAATAAGGAAAAAAAGAATGGGCCAAAGAATGGATTCCTGAGGAACCACACTCAAGACACCCTGAGATTTGTAAGTGCCCCCCTCCCCACCAGTGCAGACATCCTGAGTTCCCCCATGGTGCAATTGTGAAAGCAGGATGGGGCTGCACTAGAGAACCTGATGTGCTTCAATTTATCTCTGAGAATTTCGGGGTTCACCAAGTTGAATGCTTTTGTTGACTCAACCAAAAACCGCGCTAACCATTTCACCCATGTCCATATTTTTAATGATGTGGTCTGTATTTTATTTTGACTCCAGGGTAGATTAGGGGACATACTTCTTAAACAGCATTAGTCTGTGACCCCCAGGAGCATATTATCCTTGAAGCAGGAGGATGGCATCTGCAGTGGGGTCCGCCAGTTTGCAGGGAACCGTGCTCAGGGTAGGAGCGCATGGGAAGGGCCACTAGTGTCTGGATATGCAAGAGAATTGGTCATTCTGATTTTGGGGCTGTAGGAGGCAAGGTTGTCTAACTGCTTACCTAGGGCAAGGCTAAACACAGGTTTCAGGAAGTGGGGTTTAGTATGCATGTAAGAAGGAGGGCTTGTACACATGACCTTGAAGAATGAACTGAAATTAGCAAAGTGCCCTAACATCCTATCTAGGATCAGGTTAAATAACAAGTAGGAATGGGGATGTGGGAGTACTGGTTAGTCATATATTGTAAGTAACAAGGAACAACAAAGGAATAACAGTCAGTATGGAGGGGTAGGTATGGCTGTGGGCTAGTTAGCTGTAGGGATTGTGAATCGACCATCCCCCACACTGCATTCTGGAGTTTAGGTTACTGCCTCAACTGCAGGAGATTCTCAGAACTCCAGTCACAGCTGGTAGCAGCATGGGGTGAAATATGCCTGCTGAGTAGACAGATGGTCTGAAGTCTGTGAACACATCCTGCCCCTCCTGTCCCCCAAAGTCCCACTAATCCAGGAGGATGGCAGGTGGTGGAAAGGGCTAAATAATGGCATGCAGGTGATGAAAACAGTCCTTTATTCATGACTGAAAATTCTTTTGCACTTGTGGAAGTGGTGCAAGTACCTGACCTGTCCCAGTGGATGCTGTGAGCCAGTTATGGGGAAGGATCAAGCCAAAAGGGCAACACCAAGCAGGGGGATGGGAAGCAGGAAGATACATCAGTAGGCATGGTACTGGTAATTGGGGATTCGTTGGTAAAGGGCATTGAGAGTGTTGTGTTGGGGAAAGAAGGGAAGGGGAGGAGAGTGATCAGATGCCTACCTTGAGCTTTGGCCAGGAGTGATGCAGTTAGAATCGAGGGGAGAGTATATCAGATTGGGGCGCAGAGGTACTGGTACACTTAAGTACTAATGATCTGGCCAGTCAAACGCTGGAAGTAATCAAGGCAAACTTCCTGGAGCATGGGGATAGGTTGAGTGGGAAGGCAGCTTCACTGGTCATCTTGGTGAACCTGTCAGTGTGGGGTGGGGGCAAGGGAAGGGTGAGACAAGAGAAAGCAAAGGCTTTCAATAAATGGTCAAAAAGAGTGACAGCGGGATGATGGGTTTTGGTATGTGGGCAGCTGGGGAAGTCTTCTGGGATATGGCCTTCATCTCACAAAGAAGAGAACAGAGTGCTCCTGAAAGCAGAAGATTAAATGTCTACATAGCTAGACATTTAAACTGAATGAAGGAAGACTGGAGCTAGGAGCTTTTAAAAGGGGTTGGAGAAAGTGGGCCTAGCCTGCACTCCCACAGAAGCAGGGAGCAGGCACATAGGACTGAGTTAAGTGGAGCAATGAATGAGGGGATTATGGGAAGCCAGCAGGGGTAGGGATGACAGGAGAGGTTGGAAGAGAGGTACAGACTAGAAAATAGTATAGGAACTGTTAGGGATGAAAGAAAAGTGAGTGGAGGGTGGTCTGTGTGAACACAAGGAGCTTGGGCTTAAGTGCCAAGCCATCTAGAAGCTGCTCCAGCACTTACTGTGTCCTGCATGCTTTCCAAATTGGGCGCAGGGAGATGTCTAAATAGGTCCACTTTTGGACACATCTGACTATCCCATGGAATGCATAGATTAGAAACTCTTCCCCAGGGTCTCTGAAAGTAATAGTCTTAGACCTTGTCCCGGCTTCAGTTTAGGAGTGGCAGCCTTGACAACAGTTTACTGTTGCTCCTCCCCCACCGCCAACATAATGTGCCCAAAGGCTGATAGTTTTCCAATATGACATTATTATTACCCAGTTGTTATGTTCTGAATTAAAGAGTAGCACCAGTAGATTACTGATTCCATACTTTTCTCTGACCATATCTCACAGATAAACTTTGCTTCATCTTATCTTCCTCCAACTCAGTGTTTACAAAACAAAAATTTTCCTTATCAGCTAAAAACCTCTTTAGTTGTAACTCCAGTGCTTCCTCACCCTCCTTGACTCCAGCGTGTCATTTTCCTCTTGGGTCAAAAGCCTTGGTGTCTTCCTTCATCTTGCACTTTCTTCTGCTCCCCAATTGCTATAACCTGTAAGTCTGCCTACTACCATCTCTGCCACACTGTCCGTGTTCTCCACTGCCTCAACATTTTATGACATCTAAAGTCCATGTTTGTACCTTTATGTTCTCTCGACTTAACTAGTGTAACTTCCTTCTGTATGGTGTTCCCAAGCCCCTCCTCACTAAACTCCAATCTGTCCAAAATGCTTCTCAGTCACTCTTGCAGATGGGACCACATTACCCCATCCTCCTGAAATTTGCACTGGCTTCCCATCAACTTTCCTTACAGAACAAAATTGCTTTTAAAAATCTCTGTGGTCTGGCACCCCTGTGCGTCTCTCTCACCTCATCATCCCCTCCTCTCCAGCCTGCTCTCAGCTCCTCAAATTCTGGGTTCTCTCTGTCCCTAGATGTTGCACTCCCTGCCATTCCTGTACTTGTATCATTTTGTTTTTGTTATTCTGTGTATTCAGACTACTGCTTTGCAAACCATTTTGTTATACATTGCATGAAATAGATATGAAATAAAATGTCTTTGTGCATTGTATAGTAGTGTTCCAACATGTCAAGATCCTACAGATAAATCAAAGAATCGGGCTTTGTTGTTGTTCATGAGAAAAGTAAAACAATGTCAGGCTTCAAAACTGGAAGCAATCTTTCTTGTTTTCTTTCAGTAAATGAACCAATTTAAAGTAATTCTGTGGTTTGCATTTTAAAGTAAGTAGAAAGCTCTTTACTCCCCGTTATCATTAAGCTGAATATTAATCTGAAATTGGCTAGGCAGTATGAATAATCAGCAAATAAAAAACAAGGTTTTGAGGCACACTGTCATGGAATGGGCTTCCCCACAGTCACTGCAGGCATGCAGGAAAGTACAGCCTGGAGCCAAGCATGCTGATTTGATGAAGTTGTTTCAGATGGGATGGTCAGTAGGCAATACAGCCTTCTACCTCTCTTGTCCATCAGGTTTTGTGAACTGCTTGCTGGGAGTCCTGCTGATTGGAAGGAGGGCAGAGGAACTAGAAGCAGATTTGGGCAATGTAGAGGCAGGAGCTGAGAAAGAGTGAAAGAACCACAGGTGGAGCAGGACAGTGCGTTGGCCAGCAACATGTTGAAAGAAGAGCTTATTGTCCAGCATGGCCCAGGAGAGTTTGGTACTGAATCTAGAGATGTGTGCAGCTATTGCCGCGAACGAACAGTAGGCATAAAACAATGTATGCTGAATGGCCAGATCGGCTTTGAGGTAAAAATAAGATTAACTCTTCTCTCCTTGAGGAAAGGCTTCACATATGATGTCTGTGTAGATGCTGAACACAGCAACCAGTTCAGGGATGCTCAATTTCTTGAGCAATCTCCTATCCTTGGCTGTCAGTGCAATGGACACATTTCTGCATGAGATAACTCTGTTCTCAGTTGTGTCATGTGAGGGATATAAGGAGGGCTACTAAGTTAATATCCTTCCTTCTCGAATGTTTTTTCAAGTGGTCATACACCAGGTGGGATGGGCAAGAGGTATAAAGGGATAGGTAGTGGGTTGGGTGGAAGGATGTTCATAGCTGGAGACAGTGCAGCAGAATCAGGAATAGATGCTGGAGGCGGCGAGGAAGCGGAACTGTTGGTTGAAGAGGAGCCATCGAGAATATCGCCTGTATCAGGAACTGGAGGTGGCACTGCTGAGAGAGTAGGAACAACTGGAAGAATGGGTACTAGATGATGAAGGTTAGAAGGGCCAGCAAGGATGGAGAAGGTACAGGAATTTGTCCTTAGTATTACATGGCAGTTACCCAGTAATCAAGCTTGCAGCATAAATGTAAACCAGTATTATTATATTTCTTAGTTCCTTGAATTGTGAAGGAGCTGGCATTGGAGAAGGTAGAGAAAAGGAAGTAGGCTAATAATTGGCAGAGGTAGTTGTCACAAAAAGAACATGTTTTGTTTCTTTGTGGAGGATGATAAGGAACATGCATGGCTCTGAGGGCCTCCATTCACTTGGGTATTGCCCACTCCTTGGTATGATGTTTGGACTTTGTTGTAGCTTTCCTAGGATGGTATTGGCATTAACTGTTGTGATGGAGCCTGTGTCCTCTTTGTCTGAGAGGTGCTGGTCCAGAGTGGAGAATGGCGTTCTCATGACAGAGAGACTTGAGTTGTTAAAAAGGAAGCCAGTCAGAAAGGACTTGACAGGCATGGAAAAACTTGAGATTCAGGGCTTGTCGAACGAGGCAACCGCTATAGGCAGATGATGTCTGACATCCCTAGCATGGAACTCTTGGGAGTGGGACCCAGTTCCAGTTACAAGTTAGGCTAGGTGCACAGCAGCAGGATGCTGCTCTAGAGGCTGTTGCACTACTGTTGTGGTGCTTAACCCAGGAGACAAAATAATGTCATTTAGAGGAAGGGGTCTTTGATCCGGCACCCACTAAGTAGGGAAGCAGGAGGTCTGGAGGGAGGGGGCTGCCTTCTAGAACACCTGAGCTGAAAATGCATCATACAGACAGGAGGTGCAGGGAAGATCTGGTGATAGGTAGCTATCACATGAGAATACAAAGGACATTATTAGAGACAGCAAGAGAGTAAGAGACAAAAGTGCAAGGCCCAAAACTGCTGGCTGGGAAGCAGTGCACTCAGATGTGGGTAGGTAGGTAGAAGAATGAGGCAGACAGCTGAGGCAAGGCATTGAACTTAGATTCATAGATACTGTCGGCAGATAAGGGCCTATGGCCCACCCAGTCTGCCCATTTGAGCTCGTAAGATCACTTTTAAGTTTTTCTAGAAAACTGTTGCCCCTTACCCCTGGCCTTCAGGATTTCCTTATGTACATCTCATGCATTCTTAAATCCCGTGATTGTTTCAGCCCCCACTTCCTCAGGCAGGGTGTTCCACTTGTCCACCACCCTTTCTGTGAAGAAATTCTTCCTCACATTTCCTCTGAATCGCCCTCCTTCCAACTTCATCCCATGCCCACTAGTCCTGGAACATCTTTTTCGCTGGAAAATAGTGTTTTCCTGTACCCTGTTCCACCCCATAATGTACTTGTATGTCTCATCATATCCCCTCACTCCCTTGTTTCCTCCAGGGAGTACATATTCAAGTCCTTCAGCCTGTCCTCATAGGACCTGTGATGCAATCCCTGCACCATCTTTGTTGCCCTTCTCTGAACTTTCTCCACCCTGTCTATGTCTTTACGTAGGTAAGGTCTCCAGAACTGGACATTGTACTCCAGGTGGGGCCTCACTAGTGTCTTGTATAGTGGAATTATGACCTCCATTTTCCTGCTGGTGATGCCCCTGCCTGTGCATCCCAGCATCCTATTTTCTTTACCTGCCGCCTTGTTGCACTGTTTCCCTACCTTGCGGTCATCAGAGATGATGACCCCAAGGTCCTGTTCCTTCTTGGTGCATGCTATATCCTCACCCCCCCAACTGATATGCTGTTCCAGGGTTTTTGTGCCCCATATCCATTATTTTGCACTTTTTTGTATTAAATATCAACTGCCAAACCCTTGACCATTCTTCAAGCTTCCGCAGGTTCCTCCTCATTCTGTCTACACCCTCAGGCGTGTCCACTCTGTTACAGAGCTTCATGTTGTCAGCGAACAGGGAAATTCTGCCTCCTAGGTCCTGCGCAATGACACTGATGAAGACGTTGAATAGGACTGGTCCCAGTACTTATCCCTGTGGCACCCCACTGGTCACTCTTCCCTCTGTGGAGTGACAGCCACTTATCACCACCCTCTGTGTCCTGCCACCAAGCCAGTTACCCACCACCGCACTACTGTCTTGCCCACTCCCATATTCCCTAGTTTTTTAACAGCCTACTGTGCAGCACAGTGTCAGAGGCCTTGCTGAAGTCCAGATAGGCCACGTCCACTGCCCTCCTCTGATCAACCTCCCTTGTCACCCAGTCAGAAAATTCACTGAGGTTGGTCTGGCATTACCTCCCCAGTGATACCATGCTGCCTTGGGTCCTGTAGTCTGTTGGCAACCAGATGTTCCACCAATCTCTCTCTGCTTAGTCAGGGCTGATTGGTCTGTAGTTCACCGCTTCTTCTTTGTTCCTACTTTTGTATAAGGGGACTACATCTGCTGTCCTCCAGTGTTTAGGTACCTCCACTGTTTCCAGTGATTGGCTAAACAGGATTGCCAGAGGTTCAGCCACCACCTCTCTTAGTTTAGGACCCTGGGGTGCACCCCATCTGGCCCCATTGCTTGGAGCAGGAGGCCCTGTAGCAGCTTGGTCACAGACCCTTAAGTGACTCAAGCTCGTTCCTGAAACCGGGTCACTCCTAATCTGTGGAACTCCTTCCCTGCGGACATTCAGCACGCCCCCACTACCCACTACCTTAATGGACGTCTCGCTTCTCCTCTACTTGCACTTGCAACTAACCTAAACTCTGCCTCCTCCAGCAACTAGTTAAGCACTGGTTTATCATACTTTATGACACCTGTTGCTCATCTTACTCCTAATGTGCCATGTTGTTCTGCTTTGTGCTATACCTTGACCCGAACAGTCTATATTGGTTAATTGTTATTAGCCTGTTATAGTCATATATGTATAATTATGCTGAACCTGCTTACCAGTTGTATCTCTTGTACTCTCCCCTCTCCCCCAGGACACATCTGGAATCGAATAGTACTCTGCTCAGCATGCCTTCCTGGTAAAACTCTTAAATAAATAATAAATAAATAAGTATTGAGACCACAGAGGGAACTGTAATTTCAGGGCCGCATTGGCAGCGGGAGAGGCCAAGACCACATCGGTGGTCGGGACAGATCTTGCTGGCTGGGGAAGGAGAGCTGAGCTGGGGGGGCTGCATCGGTGGCAGGAGAGGCCGCATCTGAACTTGCTGGTGGCCAGTCAGCCTTGAGGCGTGATTTCTGTAACATGTAACTAGGCTACAAAAACCAAGTAGCCCAGTCACAACACAGACCACAGAGGGAGCTGTAATTTCAGGGTCACATCGGCAGTGGGAGAGCCTGGGACCACATCGGTGGTCGGGACAGATCTTGCTGGCTGGGGAAGGAGAGCTGAGCTGGGGGACTGCATCGGCGGTGGGAGGGGCCAGGTCTGAACTTGCTGCCAGCCAGTCAGTGCGAAGGGTGTGATTTTATGGACAACGCGACTGGGCTATAAAAACCAAGTAGTCCAGTTGCATCACAGATCACAGAGGGAGCTGTAATTTCAGGGCCGCATCGGCAGCGGGAGAGGCCGGGATCACATCGGTGGTCAGGACAGATCTTGCTGGCCAGGGAAGGAGAGCTGAGCTGGGGGGCTGCATTGGCAGTGGAGAGGCCGACTGAACTTGATGGTGGCCAGCAAGTGGCGGCGCTATTTTATGAACACTACTGAGCTATAAAAATCAAGTAGCCCAGTTGCAACACAGACCACAGAGGGAGCTGTAATTTCAGGGCCGCATCGGCAGCGGAGAGGCGGGATCACATCGGTGGTCAGGACAGATCTTGCTGGCCAGGGAAGGAGAGCTGAGCTGGGGGGCTGCATTGGCAGTGGGAGAGGCCGGGACTGAACTTGATGGTGGCCAGTCATTGCGAAGGGCGCTATTTTATGAACAACGCAACTGAGCTATAAAAATCAAGTAGCCCAGTTGCAACACAGACCACAGAGGGAGCTGTAATTTCTTCCCACACCACCCACCCCTGCCCCGACCTCTATTAAATGGTTGGTGGGGGTGGAGCCTTGGAGGAGGACACGGCGAAATTGGGTGAGCTGGAACACTAGGAAGCTTGGACTCGATGCTGGCTGGCGGGTGGCAGGCAAAAGGGTTGCATACACTGTGCTTGCTTGAGCATTGTTGACTACTACTGGGGAGGGCAAACTGAAGCTGATAGTATAATTTGAATGTGTATGCTAACTACTGTTGGGGAAGTAGGCAAATTTGCATGTGAACTGACTACTGCTAGGGCTTGTGAACTGGCTAATGTGGGAAGTGGACAAATATGCTTGTGAACTGACTACTGCTAGGGCTTGAAAACTAGCTACTGTTGGGAAAGAGGGCAAATTGCTGTGAACTGACTACTGCTGGGGGAAGGGGCAAACTGCTGGGTATTGCTTGTGTAATAATTGCTGGTAGAGGGCTTGTGAAAGATTGACAGTGTATTATTGCTGGTAGAGGGCCATATTGCTCACACCCAAAATGAGGGTAGCTTGGGAGTTGCCAGAGGGGCATTTTAGTAAGATTGGGGTGTAACAGGGTGCAGGGCGGCCATAATATTAACTTGGGCATGGAGGTTCGGAGGGTTCCCAGTGTGTTTCCAGCGGGCAGGTCTTAGGGAGGAGGTCAAGGGGATCAGAAGGCAACTGGAAGGGGGGAAGGTTGGGGAAGTAAAGTGGGGAAAAGGCCATATGAGGTTAGACAAGACCAAAATGGCATACCCCAGGGGACAGGTGGACAAGGCCAAAATGGCATACCCCTGGGGACAGGTGGACAAGGCCAAAATGGCATACCCCTGGGGACAGGTGGACAAGGACCATATGGTTACTTGGGAGGGGTGGGGCACGAAACAAGCAACATACAGAAATCACTCCGTAGGGAAGGCACTACCCAGTGGGAGCCAAGGAGGGAGGGGGAGGCAGGAGAGAGCAAAACGGGGACAAGCATCACACTTACTAATCGATTCACCCTGCTGTATCCGGGAGATGATGTGGAGGAGGCTGGTGGGAGGGGGGAGCAGGCGGACAGAGAGGGTTTGGTCAGTAAGCTGAGGGGGATGGGATGGGGACAGGAGAGGGAGCCAGATCCAAAGGAGGGAGGCGGGGGGACATGAGCCTAGGTTGGTGGGAGGTAAGATAGCTGGGGAGCACAGAGTGAGGCCAGGGTGGAAGGGCAGGACTCGGGTCAGGCCAGTGTCCAGGCTGGGAAGTCAGCCAAGGAGGGGGGATGCGGTAGGGAGTGTAACAGATTCACTCAGCCGATCAGCCTTCTACTCCCAAAGTGCCAACCTCTGAGCGTAGTCTCGTGAACAGAACAAGGTAGCATTCTTGTCTGTTTTGTTTATTCGAGTCACCTTAGTCCCAAGTTCTGGAGGGATTCAAACTTGTTAACCTCTTGTTAGCATACCCAATTGTCAGGCTCAGATAATTCTGTCTTCGGGGGGCCAGATATCTTTGCCTATGGGCACCTAACCAGGTATTACAAAATGAACCCTTTTTGAACTCTATGCAAGACCCAGAGAAACTCAAACTGTTTCCCAGTTTGGTACACCCGTAAACTCATGCACCGTGTCAGCTTTAAAACCATCTAACTTCACTTAAAACCAAAGAAATGTTTCAAGGCACACAAGGCAGTTTCTGTTTTTAAAATACATCTTTACTAAACAAAAGGTAAAATAGTAAACAGTAATATACAGAACTCTTATCACAAAAACTTACAGGTCATTAAACAAAAAGGTGAAAAAGTGCAGCTATATTTCCTATCCACAAAATACTTATCTTCTAAAGGCTTGATGTTGCTGTTTCAAAGTTAGCTAAAGAAGTCATTCTATGAAACCAGAATCATAGTTTTTAAAAGCTGCTTTCTCCAGCCCCCTGGATGAGGTCACTGTACTTCCTCCCTATCAGGATATTATTACTAAAAATATATCTCTACAGGAAACAGGATCCTTATAAGGCAGTAAGATCCTGTTTTTCTCATCATAGCATCAATTCTCAAATGACACCTCTTTGATGAAAAAGGGTCTTCCTCATCTTCACAGATATCAAAGCCTTTTTAATTTCACAGAGGAGTGTCGTACCCTGCTTTCATTTCCTTTCCTGTAAACGTTGTAAAATGGATATGTTCTTTCCTGCCAACTAGGCTACTGATAAAAGAACTAGCTAAACAGGATGTCCCTGATCTTAGGTACCTTTTAGCCCTGCAATTATCTTGGCCGTGCAGGTGTTAGAGTTTTTTTATCTAAGTTCCTGTGTGTGTGGTCATCTCACATACTGAGATCGGGGATCGGGGGGGGGTGAGTGAGGGAGGTCATTTCCCACAGACAAATTCAATACCACATTTCTGTTATTTTTAAGAAATAAAAAATGATACAGCACTCAGAGCTGGCTGTCTATGTCACAATTCCTCCCCACCTAGACTGAATTTGGGGGCTCATCCCCTGCATGGGATGAGCTTCCCAAATCAGTTCACTCATCATAGACCCTAGACAGCTCATCTGAGTTTTTATTATTCGCTCCAGTCCTATGTACAATTTTTAGATCATACCCTTGTAAAGCAAGGCTCCATCTTGCAGTCTCCCATTGTTCTTCCCCATCTGCGTCAGCCAAACCAGGGAGTTCTGGTCAGTCTGCACCACAAAATGCTACCCATACAAGTATGGCTCTAATTTCTTTAGGGCCAACACTATGGCAAGACACTCCTTTTCCACCGTAGAGTATGCTTGCTCCCTGGGAAGCAGCTTCCGACTCAGGTATGCTACGGGGTGATCTGTCCCCTGGCTGGAAGTCTGACTCAGTACTGCCCCAATACCCACATCTGAGGTGTCAGTCTGAACTATAAAAGTTTTGCTATAGTCAGGACTTGTCAATATAGGAGCACTGCACAGTGCCTCCTTCAGGCTGGAAAAGGCTTCCTCACAGGCTGGGTCCCAGGTCATTTTCTTGGGCATCCTTTTCTTTGTCAGGTCAGATAAGGGTGCAGCCAGGGCACTGTAATTAGGTACAAACTTTCTGTAGTACCCTGCTGTCCCTATAAAGCTCCTGACCTGCTTCTGGGTTTCTGGTCTGGGCCATGCCTGGATCACCTCTATCTTTATTTGGTTAGGATGGAGCTGTCCCCGGCCTACCACATGTCCGAGGTAT
The DNA here is from genome assembly GCA_016271365.2 of Neoceratodus forsteri. Taxonomy (NCBI): domain Eukaryota; kingdom Metazoa; phylum Chordata; order Ceratodontiformes; family Ceratodontidae; genus Neoceratodus; species Neoceratodus forsteri. The sequence continues at coordinate 867,423,958 of CM057456.1, forward strand.
GCCACCTCTCCCATGGCCACCTAGCACTTTTCGGCTTTGACAGTGAGTCCGGCCCTCTGTATTCTGCCCAGCACTTCCCTAAGGTGTGAAAGGTGTTCCTCCCAGCTGGTACTAAAGATGGCAGTGTCATCCAGGTACGCCACAGCGTACTCCTCAGCACCATTCAATACCTGGTTCACCAACCTTTGGAAAGTGGCCAGGGTGTTCTTCTATCTGGAAAGGCATTACTTTAAACTCAAATAAGCCTATTGGAGTGATGAAGGCCGACCTCTCCCTAGCCCTGTCTGTCAATTCTACCTGCCAATACCCCTTGGTCAGGTCAATAGTGTAGGTGAGGTCACCCCTCCCAACTTGTCCAGGAGTTCGTCTGTCCGGGGGCATCGGTGGGCGTCCAGACTTGTGACTGCATTCAGTCTCGGTAGTCCACACAGAAGACGAGTTGAGCCATCTGGCTTGGGCACAAGGACTACGGGTGAGGCCCAGGGGCTGTGGGATCTCTGGATTACCCCTAAATCCAGCATCTCCTCCACTTCCCTCCTAATGTCTTTTGGACAGCCTCTGTCGCCCGATATGCTGTCCACCGTATGGGCGTCTGTGTCCCTGTCTCCACATCGTGTGTTGCTAAGGGGGTTAGTCCAGGCTTGGCGCTAAACAAGGGGAAAGTCTGCTAAAACCTCCCTCACTTTCTGGATCTGGTCTGGGTTCAGCTGGGGAGACAATTTTACTGCCTCCACAGAGGACTCCCGTTTACTCTCTTCCAGCAAGTCCAGAAGGGGGTCTCCTTCGTCCGTCCCCTTCCCGTGACTACACACTGCAAACACCATGTCAGCCCTATTGGCAGTAATGGCTTCATCATGTTGACATGGTACATCCTTTCTGTCTGTCTGCGGTCAGGTAACTCCACATGTAGTTTCGTCATTTACCTTCCTAACCACTTTATGCGGTCCTGCCCACTCAGCCTGCAGCTTGTCTTTCCGGACCGGAATAAGGACCATGACTTCCTGACCACCATGTACGAGCGAGCTTTGGCTCTGCGGTCGTACCATTCTTTTTGTTTCTGTTGGGCAGCTGCCAGGTTGCTCTGGGCTGTCCCCATAAGCTCCTTCAGCCTTTCCCTAAACCTAAGGACATAATACACAATGGGAGTTCCCTGGGTGGCGTGCTTGCCTTCCCAGTCCTCCCGGATCAAGTCTAGGGGCCCACATACCCGGCGTCCATACAAGAGTCCGAAGGGGGAAAATCCTGTCGACTCTTGGGGTACCTCCCTGTATGTGAACAACAGGTGGGGAAGGTATTTCTCCCAGTCCCTCCCATGCTGTTCAGCAAACGCCCGGAGCATTGCCTTCAGGGTACCATTGAATCTTTCCACAAGTCCATTGGCTTGTGGGTGATACAGTGTCGTGCATCTCTGCACCACCCCACACTTCTTCCATAGACATTTCATCAGGTCCAACATGAAGGAACCCCCTCGATCGGTGATAACCTCCTGAAGAAATCCAACACGGGAGAAAATCCCAAGTAAGGCATCTGCCACTTTGTCTGTCCTCAGTGAGGATAGGGCGACTGCCTCTGGGTACCGGGTGGCATAATCCACCACAGTCAGGATGAATCTCTTCCCTGAGGAGCTGGGGGTATTTAAAGGCCCCACAATATCCATTCCCACCCTCTGGAATGGCTTCTCCACTACAGGCAATGGAATTAGGGCAGCTTGGGTTTTCTTGCCCGCCTTCCCTATTTCTTGGCACCGGTGACAAGACCTGCAATACTCCTTCACCTGCTGGGTGAAGTTAGGCCAGTAGAAATTCTGGGCCAACCGCTGCATTGTGCGTGAAGTTCCCAGATGACCAGACAAGGGAATATCATGGGCAACCTTGAGCAACTGCTCCCGATATCCCTGGGGAACGACAAGCTGCCTGCCTAGCATCCCTCCCTCTGTCTGTACTGCCTGTGTATACATAAGTCCATTTTCCCAACAAACCTTATGTCAGCCGTCACCTCCCTGTGCACAGTCCGAATCTGCCCAAGCCCTTAGCTTCTCTAAACTAGGGTCACTTCTCTGAGCAGCTGTAAACCCCTCACACCTTTCCAAGGCATGGGATAAGTCCCCTTCTGTCGCTAAACTAGGGTCCCTAGCACTAGTAGAAGAAGAAGAATCAGCATTTATATAGTGCTTTTCATACATCCAAAGCGCTTTACAAGCAATGTTAGACTGGTAGGGAAGTGACTGAATGTGTGGTGGCGGCGGCGGCGGCCATATCACACATCATCACCACACACAGCCTGGATAATTGCATGAACCAGTTTATGGGAAGGGGAATGTTGGCCAGGACACCGGGAATGTTCCCTACTCTTTGCGAAGAGTGCCCTGGGTTCTTTTACTTCCACCTGGACAACACCAAGATGGGTAGAAGGGACCTCAGTTTAACGTCTCATCCGAAGGACGGCACACCCCAGCAGTACAGCACCCCCCAATACTGCACTCAGATGCCAGCGATTATTAGGTGCAAGTCCAAGCCCGGTGTGGGACGAGAACCCATGACCTTCTGGTCCAGAGGTGGATGTGCTACCAACTGAGCCACGCTGACACCTGTGTCAGTGTCAGGGCTCTCAGGATCACTGTCAATTCCAACCCTCTGACAATGGGTCACCCCTCCCTCTCCGGAGTAACCCTCTGTAGCTGGGTGGTTACTTGCTCCTGGGGAAATTTCTACCGCCTTTTTATCAGTCTCCCCCTCTGGAGAGACAGGCTGGGGAACCAGCTTCTCAGTATCTTTCCCAATGGTTTCTGTGGGGCTCAGGGAACTGCTATTTTCCCTTGCCTCTTGGCTCCGGGTAACTGCACATACCACCCGCTCTGCTGGAGATTGTTACGCAGGACCACATCCACTGCTAATGTGTTGGCTACAGCCACCTGCTGCACAGTTCCCCCTGTTTCACCCCAGTCAAGGAGAACACTAGTGAGTGGCAATGTTTTCTCTTCACTAGAAAACCCTTGTACAGTTACGTATTTGCTGGGTATAAGCTGACCAGGCTGTACCAGATCCTCCTTTACCAATGTCAGGGATGCCCCTGTGTCCCTTAACCCTTGCGTCTGCACACCATTTACCATGACTGGGTGTATGTGTTCTCTCATGTTCACTGGCATGCTCCCAGAGACACACAAACAAACCACTTCTTTCTAGCACCCTGTTGTGTATTATGGCTCGCCTTTTGGGGCACTGTCTGGCAATATGCCCAGTTTCCTTACATAACCAACAAGCATTTCTTATTGCAGATAAATCTTTTCGTTGAAACCTGGGGCTAACTGGTTTCGGTAGAGGCAGTGAGGGTTTAGCTGCCCTGAAGGCACGCTTTTCTCTCTCTGTGCTGCCACACTCACCCCATTCGCTCTCAGAGCAGGTCTGCTCTTGGCATAGCGGTCCGAGAGTTCAGTAGCCTCTTGCACTGTTTTTGGATCTCGGTCCTCTAGCCAGGTTTTTAGCTCTGCTGGGCATGCCCAATAAAACTGTTCTAATAAAATCACATTTTCAATTTTATCAACAGAGGTTGCCTCAATTCCTTCCCACCAACGTTTTAAAAACTGACACTGTTTCGTGGCTAGCTCCTCATAGCTCATATCAGGGCTTCTCCTGAGCTTATGGAATTTAGCTCTGTATGATTCAGCAGTTAATTCAAACTTTTTTAACAGAGTAGCTTTTAACTTGCTGTAATCATCGCTGTCTTCATTGTTCATTTGACCCAATGCATCCCAATCTTTCCCGGTAAGTAGCGGGGATAGCTGGAAGCTCCAGGACTCTCTAGGAATTTTAGCCTGAATACAAACTTTTTCAAAAGAATTTAAAAAAGTGTCCATATCTTCCCCTTCCTTAAACTCGGCTATTAATTTGGAGTTCAGTTTGTAACCCAGTCCTGCAGTCCAGGTTAAACCCAAGCCACTTACCTGCCCTGGTGCTGCTAGTTGGAGTCGTAGCTTCTCCAGTTCGTGTTGCCACTGGCGCTTCTCTCTCCTCTCCTCTGCAGCTCGCTGGTGCTCACGCTTCTCATGGTCTGCCTCCCTCTGTTGTTGCTCTGCCTCATGGTCCACCTCCCTCTGTTCTCGCTCTCTCTTCTCCTCTGCAGCTGCTCGCGGCGCTCATACTCCTCACAATCTGCCTCCCTCTCTGTTGTCGCTCTGCCTCCAGTTCCATCGCGCAACTCAATTTGCAGTTTGAGTACCTCTGGATTCAGGATACTGGTGAACATCCCCTGCTGCTGTGGCTCTTCACTGACAGTGGCCCTGCTGTCCTGCTCATTGGCTCGGGACCCCTCACTGGCCGCTAGTTCTGCCACACTCGAGGTCTGGTCCCTTTCAGTCACGGTCTGTGACTCCCTGCTCTGGTATCTTCTCCGTCAGTGCCTCTATGAGGTTCTGCTTACTGGCTTTCACCCCAAGCAGGACTCCCCTGTCCCCGCATAACTGCTTTAAGAAATCTATAGTGTGCCTGCTGTAGTCGGAAGCCATTTTCTTCTTTGACTATGGCTACTCTGACTTTCAGTTTAGAAAAAAAAAAAATAGGTAGGAACTTGACTGTACACCAAGTGATAAAGTTCTGTTTCCCTTTTTCTTTTTTTAAATTAAATCACTGCCTTTCTTTCAAGTGAGCTTAGCAGTCTCAAGCTGACACACTGTACAACGAAGCTTATTATACCAAACTTTATCTGCACCGCTGCCAACCACTCTGTCACAGATTCACTCAGCCGATCAGCCCTCTACTCCCAAAGTGCCAACCTCTGAATGTAGTCTTGTGAACAGTGAACAGGACAAGGTAGCATTCTTGTCTGTTTTGTGGATTCGAGTCGCCTTAGTCCCAAGTTCTGGAGGGATTCAAACTTGTTAACCTCTTGTTAGCATACCCAATTGTCAGGCTCAGATAATTCTGTCTTCGGGGGGCCAGATATCTTTGCCTACGGGCACCTAACCAGGTATTACAAAATGAACCCTTTTTGAACTCTATGCAAGACCCAGAGAAACTCTTAAACTGTTTCCCAGTTTGGTACACCCATAAACTCATGCACCGTGTCAGCTTTAAAACCATCTAACTTCACTTAAAACCAAAGAAATGTTTCAAGGCACACCAGGCAGTTTCTGTTTTTAAAATACATCTTTACTAAACAAAAGGTAAAATAGTAAACAGTAATATACAGAACTCTTATCACAAAAACTTACAGGTCATTAAACAAAAAGGTGAAAAAGTGCAGCTATATTTGCTATCCACAAAATACTTATCTTCTAAAGGCTTGATGTTGCTGTTTCAAAGTCAGGTAAAGAAGTCATTCTATGAAACCAGAATCATGGTTTTTAAAAGCTGCTTTCTCCAGCCCCCTGGATGAGGTCACTGTACTTCCTCCCTATCAGGATATTATTACTAAAAATATATCTCTACAGGAAACAGGATCCTTATAAGGAAGTAAGATCCTGTTTTTCTCACCATAGCATCAATTCTCAAATGACACCTCTTTGATGAAAAAGGGTCTTCCTGATCTTCACAGATATCAAAGCCTTTTTAATTTCACAGAGAAGTGTCATACCCTGCTTTCCTTTCCTATAAATGTTGTAACATGGATATGTTATTTCCTGCCAACTCAGCTACTGATAAAAGAACTAGCTAAACATCATGTGCCTGATCTTAGGTACCTTTTAGCTCTGCAATTATCTTGACCTTGCAGGTGTTAGATTTTTTATCTAAGTTCCTGTATGGTCATCTCACATACTGAGATCGGGGGTGAGGAGGAGGTCACTCCAAGTGCACTGGCATTTCCCACAGACAAATTCAATACCCCATTTCTGTTATTTTAAGAAATAAAAATGATACAGCACTCAGCGCTGGCTGTCTATGTCACAGGAGTACTCTAGGTAGGCCAGCTTTGAGACTGGAAAAATTAGAAGAGGTGGAGAGTAGGGGGAAGGGGGGCAGGGAGAAATACAGCAGATGGGGTGGAAAGTGCCAGTCCGTGGGGGAGGAAGGGAAGCAGTAGAAGGATGCCTAGGTGGGGATCTGAGGATAACAGCTCAGGAAGGGAGACTGGGGTAGATCTGGAGGGGGAGCAACTTGTGCCACCCAGGAGGTTGGGGGCGAGGACCAAGCTGAGAGTTGCAGGCAGAAGAAAGAGCATGGTAGGGCACGCACAGGCTTGTGAACCCCAGGCTGGGGAGGCGGGAGGAGCAAGCTGGGGTCAACAACAGAAGGAGGAGCCTGGAAGGATTCAAGCGGCTAGTAAAGTGGGGGTGGGGTGAAGATGATTCTGCTAGGTGACTCCCATGACCAGGGGTATCCAGTGGGAGGGGCAGGGGAGGAGGTAAAAGCAGCCCAGTCAAGGCCAAATGTATCCCGTGCCTATCCATACCTAGGCCAAATTCCAGCTATACTCGATAGCACTGGAATGGGGATCCCAGCCTTCTAGTACATCTGGGAACAAATGATCTGGAAAGGAACAGTGAACTAGAAATACAGGCGAGATTCTGGGAACTGGCCAGGGTTTGCCACTCTATAGGAAGCACAGTCTCCTTCTCTGAGATTCTGCCAGTACCAAGAGCAACCGGGGAGAACAAGCAAAAACTTAGAGGGGTGAACCAGTGGCTCAGGGACTGGTGCAAGGCAGAAGGGTATGGGCTGGTGGGGGACTGGGGGGATACATGGGAGGATAATGGGCTATATGCCAGGGATAGAAACATAGAAACATAGAAGTTGACGGCAGATAAGGACCGCAAGGCCCATCCAGTCTGCCCATTTCTTTTTCTACCTTATAAATGTGCCATCGGCCTTTGCTCTGTCAGTGACCTATCTATTCATAGTCATTTGTATTGCTCCCTTATGCCTATCCCATGCCTGTTTGAAGCCCTGCACTGTATTCATAGCCACCACTTCTTGTGGTAAGCCATTCCATGCATCTACCACCCTTTCTGTGAAAAGAATTTCCTCACATTCCCCTTAATCGGCCTCCCTCAATCTCATGCTGTGTCCTCTTGTCCTGCTATTTTTCTTATATTTAAACATGTTAGACTCTTTCACCTTGTTTATGCCCTAAGGTGTTTAAATGTCTCGATCATATCACCTCTCTCCCTCCTTTGCTCAAGGGTATACATATTGAGTCAAGTTAATCTGTCCTTATATGTCTTCTGATGCAGTCCCTGCACCATTTTTGGTTGCCCTCTCTGGACTGCCTCAATTTGTTAATGTCCTTGTGAAGGTGGCCTCCAGTACTGCACGCTAGTACTCCAGATGGGGCCTAACCAATGTCTTGTACAGAGGGATATTACCTCCCTCTACGACTTCAGTGACACCCACTACTACTACACCCCTAACACCCCCCCTAGCCCTACCTACTGCTTTAGAGGTCTGCTTGGATGATTTTAGTCATCAGTGATGATGATGCCCAAGTCTCTTTCTTCCTTGTGACTGCTAGCAACTCCCTCCCAGTCTATAAGTGGCTTCAGGGTTTCTCTTCCCTATGTGCATGATTTGCACTTCTTGCATTAAATCCCAGTTGCCACTCTTCTGACCATTCTGCTAGTTTATCCAGATTCTCTCATTCTGCCCAACCCATCTGGATTCATCTACTCTGTTGCAGATCTTGGTGTCATCTGCAAACAGACAAACCTTTACCCTCTAGTCCATCTGCGAGGTCACTAATGAAGATGTTGAATAGGACTGGCCCCAGGACTGATCCCTGAGGTACCCCACTCAGACTTGCATCTCTTCTGTGACTGTATACCATTTACCACCCTCTCTGTTTTCTGCCAGTCAACCAGTTTGCCACCCAGTTGACCAACTTCTGACCCACCCGAGCCTACCTAGCTTATTTATCAATCTTCTATGTGGAACAGTGTCAAAAGCTTTGCTGAAGTCAAGGTAGGCGACATCAACTGCTCCCCTTGGTCCACCACTCTGGTTACCCAGTCAAAGAAATCTAAGATTAGTTTGACAGGACCTTCCTTTGTAAACCCATGCTGTCTTCGGATCCTGTGCCCCTATGGATTCCAGGTGTTGCACTATCCTTTCCTTAAGGAGTGCCTCCATAATCTTGCCCACTACTGAGGTAAGACTGACCGGTCTGTAGTTCCCCGCCTCCTCCCTGCTACCACCTTGTGGAGTGGGATCACATGAGCCTTTCTCCAGTCTTCTGGGACCTCCTGTGCTCAGAGACTCACTAAACAATTCTGCTAATGGCTCTGCTAGTTCCTCCTTTAGCTCCTTAAGTACCCTGGGATGTATGCCATCAGGTCCCATTGCCTTATCCACCCTGAGCTTAGCAAGCTCTTGTAGGACCCTTTCTTTTGTGAAGGGAGTAGTGCTCCACCTCCTCCCCTGTGTCCATGATGCTGAGGCTGTGGCCCCGGCCCTTCTCTTCAGTAAATACTGAGCAAAAGTATCTATTTAGGATAGATGCCTTACAGGGTCCTCCTCCTCACATGCTCCCTTTTCTCCATTAAGCTAGCAACACCCCTCTGGACTTTCTCCTTTCACTAATGTATCTATAGAAAGTCTTGTCACCTTTTTTACTGTTCGTGCTAGTGTTTCCTCAGTTTGGGACTTTGCCTGCCTTACTGCCTTACCTGCTTCCCTTAGGGCAGTTTGGTATGCCTCCTATCTTCATCCCGCTGTGTTCCCTTATATTTTCTGAAGGCCAGCCTTTTGGCTCTGACCTTTTCTGCTACTATATTTGAGAACCAAAAGTGGTTTCTTCTTCTCTTTTGCACTTCCTTTCTGTCTAACACAATGGGATGTTGCTTCAAATGTATTGTATCCTTAATGCTTGCCCACTTTGCCTGTACCTCCTCACCTGTGTTTCTTTTTGCCAGGGCTAGCTTAACTCTGTTGGCCATCTTATCAAAGTCAGCCCTCTGAAGTCCCATATTTTGCCTTGGAATGGATGATTTAGATGTAGTAGCCAAATTGAACCACATACTCACGTGATGGCCACTGGCCCCAGGTGACCTTTCTACCTGGAGATCTGTGGATCTCTTGTTAGTCAGTACTAGATCTAGGATAGCCTCTGTCTCTTTGTGGGTTGCTGTACCAGTTGTTTGAGGCCCTCCTCCTGCAGGGAATCCACTATGAGTCTAGTTCTGGCAGATGTTCCTGCTGGTATTGACCAATCTGTATCTGGCATGTTGAAGTCTCCCATTATCAGAACCTCCCTTTAGCTGTCATGTTTTGTATATCTTCTAACAGTAATGTGTCTATGTCCTCCCTCTGGTCTGGGGGCCTGTGGAGCAACCCCAGTTCTTATGGCTGTCCCATTACCTGTTTCCAGGGTGACCCACAGTTCTTCTGGCTCCTTATGTGTATTCCACGAATCTGTAGCTTTGATATTTTTCATTAACATACAGGGCCACCTCCCCTTTTGAACCCCGGTCTCTTCAAACAATACATATCCGAGGTACTGAAGTCTCCAATGTGGCTACTGTAAACCACGCCCCACCACTGCTACTATGTCCAGTTTAGCCTCTGGACATTATTGCCTGCAGGTCTGGGATCTTATTTCCCAGGCTGTGAGCATTTGTGTACATGATTTTCAATGGCCAGATTTTTAGTGTGTTAGTTGTTGGGTGAAGTTTGGCATTACCCTGTGCATCGTAGGGAGACAAACTTTTTTCTTACCCAGATGCAAATGAATGGCAAACACGCTGAATTCCTGTTTGAAGACTTGGTTTGCTGGCTAAGGCACCTAGCTTCACCTGGAGCTCTTTCTAAGACTGCTTGAAAGGTGAGTAGAGAAACTTACCAGAGCAAGGGAGAAGGATTAAGACTAAGTTGGCTAACAGATTTACTGTGTAGTGGTGTTTTTTTATTTTTACTCACAGGATTGCTACTGTTTGTTGCTAACATTTCATTGCTTTATTTTTCTCTGATTCAAATTGTTGTTGCTGGTATACCTTCTTATTATTACAAGGTGTGCTCACAGGTGTATGCTAACAGATTACTGCTGAATCTTCTGATTCAAATTGTCTTTGCAAGGTATATCTTCTGTTTACTGCTTTCGAGATTCTTTTCTCCTGGAGCAAAGTGTTTCTTTACATGGGTATATCTTCTCTGAAATTACTGCATACAGTGTGGAGCTTACATTTTGTGACTTTTTATCATGGCTAAGCAAATTACTGTTTGACACTGGTTTTATTTTATTCTTGTTTGTTGAAAGGTTTGTTGTCTCAGAGGTGTTTCCAGTCTCCTTCTCACATTGAAGGAGCTAATTGCTTTCCTCCACAGCTCTTCCAAAGGATTGGAGTGTGTGTATGTGAGTGAGCTGGCAAACGTCAGTAATTTCCAACAGAAAGAAAGTTAAAAAGTCAGGTTAGTTGATATCTTGAGGTAGAAGACTTGGTTTGCTGGCCAAGGCACCTAGCTTCACCTGAGCTCTTTCCTCTAAGACTGCTTGAAAGGCAGAGTAGAGAAACTTACCAGAGCAAGGGAGAAGGATTAAGACTTAGCTTGGCTACAGATTTACTGTGTGGTGTTTTTATTTTACTCACAGGGATTGCTACTGTTTGTTGCTAACATTTCATTGCTTTATTTTTCTCTGATTCAAATTGTTGTTGCTGGTATACCTTCTTCTGCATTATTACAAGGTGTGCCTACAGGTGTATGCTAACAGATTACTGCTGTAATCTTCTGATTCAAATTGTCTTTGCAAGGTATATCTTCTGTTACTGCTTTATTTTTCTCTGGAGCAAAGTCTTCTTACAGGGTATATCTTCTGAAATTACTGTATTACAGGTGGAGCTTACATTTTGTGACTTTTTATCATTGGGCTAAGCAAAATTACTGTTTGACACTGGTTTTATTTTATTCTTGTTTGTTGAAAGGTTTGTTGTCTCAGAGGTGTTTCAGTCTCCTTCTCACATTGAAGGAGCTAATTACTTTTCCTCCCACAGCTCTTCCAAAGTTAGGTGTGTATGTAGGAGTGGAGCTGGCAAACTGTCAATGTTCAACAGAAAGAAGGGTTAAAAGTCAGGTTAGTTGATATCTTTGGAGGTAGAAGACTTGGTTTGCTGGCCATACACCTAGCTTCACCTGAGCTTCTTTCCTTCTAAGACTGCTCTGAAAGGCAGGTAGAGAAACTTACCAGAGCAAGGGAGAAGGATTAAGACTTAGTTTGGCTACAGAGACTTACTGTGTGGTGGTGTTTTTATTTTTACCACAGGGATTGCTACTGTTTGTTGCTAACATTTCATTGCTTTATTTTTCTCTGATTCAAATTGTTGTTGCTGGTATACCTTCTTCTGCATTGATTACAAGGTGTGCCTACAGGTGTATGCTAACGATTACCATGTAATCTTCTGATTCAAATTGTCTTTTAACAAGGTATATCTTCTGTTACTGCTTTATTTTCTCTGGAGCAAAGTGTTTCTTACAGGGTATATCTTCTCTGAAATTACTGTAATACAGGTGGAGCTTACATTTTGTGACTTTTTATCATTGGGCTAAGCAAAATTACTGTTTGACACTGGTTTTATTTTATTCTTGTTTGTTGAAAGGTTTGTTGTCTCAGAGGTGTTTCAGTCTCCTTCTCACATTGAAGGAGCTAATTGCTTTCCTCCCACAGCTCTTCCAAAGGATTAAGTGTGTATGTGGGGTGGAGCTGGCAAACTGTCAGTAATTTCCAACAGAAAGAAGGGTTAAAGTCAGGTTAGTTGATATCTTGGAGGTAGAAGACTTGGTTTTGCTGGTCGAGCACCCTAGCTTCACCTGAGCTCTTTTCCTTCTAAGACTGCTTGAAAGGCAGAGTAGAGAAACTTACCAGAGCAAGGGAGAAGGATTAAGACTTAGTTTGGCACAGATTTACTGTGTGGTGGTGGTTTTATTATTTTACTCACAGGGATTGCTACTATTTGTTGCCAACATTTCATTGCTTTATTTTTCTCTTGATTCAAATTGTTGTTGCTGGTATACCTTCTCCGCATTATTACAAGGTGTGCCTACAGGTGTATGCTAACAGATTACTGCTGTAATCTTCTGATTCAAATTGTCTTTTGCAAGGTATATCTTCTGTTACTGCTTTATTTTCTCTGGAGCAAAAGTGTTTCTTACAGGGATATCTTCTCCAAATTACTGTATTACAGGTGGAGCTTACATTGTGACTTTTTTATCATTGGGTTCAGCAAAATTACTGTTTGACACTGGTTTTATTTTATTCTTGTTTGTTGAAAGGTTTGTTGTCTCAGAGGTGTTTCAGTCTCCTTCTCACATTGAAGAGCTAATTGCTTTTCCTCCACAGCTCTTCCAAAGGATTAGGTGTGTATGTGAGGTGGAGCTAGCAAACTGTCAGTAATTTCCAACAGAAAGAAGGGTTAAAAAGTCAGGTTGAATTGATATCTTGGAGGTAGAAGACTTGGTTTGCTGGCCAAGGCACCTAGCTTCACCTGAGCTCTTTCCTTCTAGACTGCTTGAAAGGCAGAGTAGAGAAACTTACCAGAGCAAGGGAGAAGGATTAAGACTTAGTTTGGCTAAGCAGATTTGCATAGTGTGGTGGTGTTTTTTATTTTTACTCACAGGATTGCTACTGTTTGTTGCTAACATTTCATTGCTTTTTTTTTCTGATTCAAATTGTTGTTGCTGGTATACCTTCTTCTGCATTATTACAAGGTGTGCTTCACAGGTATGCTAACAGATTACTGCTGTAATCTTCTGATTCAAATTGTCTTTTGCAAGGTATATCTTCTGTTACTGCTTTATTTTCTCTGGAGCAAAGTGTTTTTACAGGGTATATCTTCTCTGAAATTACTGTATTACAGGTGGAGCTTACATTTTGTGACTTTTTATCATTGGCTAAGCAAATTTACTGTTTGACACTGGTTTTATTTTATTCTTGTTTGTTGAAAGGTTTGTTGTCTCAGAGGTGTTTCAGTCTCCTTCTCACATTGAAGGAGCTAATTGCTTTTCTCCCACAGCTCTTCCAAAGGATTATGTGTATGTGGGGTGGAGCTGGCAAACTGTCAGTAATTTCCAACAGAAAGAAGTGTTTAAAAGTCAGGTTAGTTGATATCTGGAGGTAGAAGACTTGGTTTGCTGGCCAAGGCACCTAGCTTCACCTGAGCTCTTCCTTCTAAGACTGCTTGAAGGCAGAGTGAGAAACTTACCAGAGCAAGGAGAAGGATTAAGACTTAGTTTGGCTAAGCAGATTTACTGTGGTGGTGGTTTTATTTTTTTACTCACAGGGATTGCTACTGTTTGTTGCTAACATTTCATTGCTTTATTTTTCTCTGATTCAAATTGTTGTTGCTGGTATACCTTCTTCTGCATTATTACAAGGTGTGCTTCATGGTGTATGCTAACAGATTACTGCTGTAATCTTCTGATTCAAATTGTCTTTTGCAAGGTATATCTTCTGTTACTGCTTTATTTTTCTGGAGCAGTGTTTCTTACAGGGTATATCTTCTCTGAAATTACTGTATTACAGGTGGAGCTTACATTTTTGTGACTTTTTATCATTGGGCTAAGTAAAATTACTGTTTGACACTGGTTTTATTTTATCTCTTGTTTGTTGAAAGGTTTGTTGTCTCAGAGGTGTTTCAGTCCTCTCTCACATTGAAGGAGCTAATTGCTTTTCCTCCCACAGCTCTTCCAAAGGATTAGGTGTGTATGTGGGGTGGAGCTGGCAAACTGTCAGTAATTTCCAACAGAAAGAAGGGTTAAAAAGTCAGGTTAGTTGATATCTTGGGTAGAAGACTTGGTTTGCTGGCCAAGGCACCTAACTTCACCTGAGCTCTTTCAACCTAAGACTGCTTGAAAGAGGCAGAGTGAAAACTTACCAGAGCAAGGGAGAAGGTTAAGACTTGGTTGGCTAAGCAGATTTACTGTGTGGTAGGTGTTTTATTTTTTTACTCACAGGGATTTACTACTGTTTGTTGCTACATTTCATTGCTTTTATTTTTCTCTGATTCAAATTGATTGTTGCTGGTATACCTTCTTCTGCATTATTACAAGGTGTGCCTACAGGTGTATGCTAACAGATTACTGCTGTAATCTTCTGATTCAAATTGTCTTTTGCAAGGTATATCTTCTGTTACTGCTTTATTTTTTCTGGAGCAAAGTGTTTTATAGGTATATCTTCTGAAATTACTGTATTACAGGTGGAGCTTACATTTTTGTGATTTTTTATCATTGGGCTAAGCAAAATTACTGTTTGACACTGGTTTTATTTATTCTTGTTTGTTGAAAGGTTTGTTGTCTCAGAGGTGTTTCAGTCTCCTTCTCACATTGAAGGAGCTAATTGCTTTTCCTCCCACAGCTCTTCCAAAGGATTAGGTGTGTATGGGGTGGAGCTGGCAAACTGTCAGTAATTTCCAACAGAAAGAAGGGTTAAAAGTCAGGTTAGTTGATATCTTGGAGGTAGAAGACTTGGTTTGCTGGCCAAGGCACCTAGCTTCACCTGAGCTCTTTCCTTCTAAGACTGCTTGAAAGGCAGAGTAGAGAAACTTACCAGAGCAAGGGAGAAGGATTAAGACTTAGTTTGGCTAAGCAGATTTACTGTGTGGTGGTGTTTTTATTTTTTACTCACAGGGATCTTACCTTGATAAGCCGCACTCCACGGGGGTCAGGAAACAGAATAGGATACACCTAAAACCTGGAGGGGAGGGAGATCTTAAGACTAAAACTTGCTGGATCCATAGGTGAGAGGTGGGGTTTAAACTTGTAAAGAGGGGAGGGTTAAGTTAAAAGACAGCTCCAGGAGGGCTGCTTGAGAGTCCAGGTGTAGGGCACGAAATGAGGGTGGGGGACTGCATTGCAAATCCATGGAGAACTGTGCAGGAAAGGGTAATGAGGGATTGCGCAGGGCCGAGAGGACTGGAGAGGGGTCGGGGTGAAGGACGGTCCTGATCAATGCCAGGAGCATGGGCAACAAAATGCCCAAACTCCAGGCTATGCTGGTTGAGGGAGCAGCAGATGTGGCAGCAATTACTGAGACATGAGCCATCCAGAGAAATGATTGGGACCTAAACTTGGAGGGCTACAAAATATTCAGGAAAGATAGAGGAGTGGGAAGGGGGGGTGTAGCGCTGATAGTCAGAAATGACTTAGTGGAGTGAGGAGGCTGTAGGGCGGGTGGAGGTGATTTGGGTAACCCTGCAAACAAGGAGAGGTAAAGATTGAAAATAGGGTGGTGTACAGACCCCCCGCCATGGAGGAGGCCCTGGAGGACAAACTAGTTGAGAACATCAAGGGTCACTGTGACCTTGGAAAGGGTAGGGTGGTGGTCATGGGTGACCTTAATATGCCAGGGGCAGAGCCGGCCCGGTGGCGCTGAGGTTGAGCACTGGATGCCACCTCGCACTATGCGGTGACCCGGGTTGGAAACGAGCCTGGGTCGCTGGTGGTTAGGCGGGGGTGAGAGATGGAGGTCCAGGACTGCTCTCTTCCCAGGAGGGTGTAGATGCAATCGCGATCGGAGCGCCTCCCGCGCGCCAGGGTGCCTGCCATGCTGCAATGCTGGGGACGGAGTTGCGGCATTACGCTGCCTTGATAAGCCGCACTCCACGGGGTCAGGAAACAGAAAAATGATAAAAACACCATCCTGGGGATAGATGATGGCACCTTGATCTCCCTAAGCCCATACTTCCAAATCCGGGCTATCTCCTCTCCATGAGCCGACTCGTGTGCGGGCACTTTGCCCTATAGATGGCGCCCTGGTCAGATAGGGCGGCCCTACCTCCGGAGGGTTCAGACCCGGAGGTGGTGCTGAGTGGCCGGAGGGAGAGGACTGGTCATGGAGGAGGGTAGAGGCTGGGAGCTTCAAGGTTGCTGGAAGGAGTTCTCCAGGAGTGGAGATAAAATAAAAGTAAAAAAAATATGTATGCCAGGGCAGACTGGGACACTATGATATCCTCTGTGGCCAGGAACAGAGTCTGATGGATGTCTTTCAGGATGCCTTCCTGGTCCAACAGGTGGGGGAACCTACTAGGGATGGGCAGATATTGGACATTGTCCTAGCAGACAGTGACCAGATAAGGGGCCTGGAGGTGTGCAGCCCGCTGGCAGGTGGTGACCACGCCACGGTCTGGTTTCTGCTGTATCTGGGGAGGGAGGATCACCACACTAATACAGGAGTAGTAGACTTCAGGGGAGCAGACTTCGTGGGCATGGGTAGGATTCTACAAGGGAGCTTGGACAAGATTAGGCTGGACATGGATGCTGGAAGCTTATGGGAGGCCATTAAGAAAGGGGTGCAGGAGGCTACTAGGTCCTGTACAAAAGTAAGGCAAAAGCATGGTAGAGCCAGTAAGCCGTTTTGGTGGACCAGGGAGGTGGAAGAGGCGGTGAGGGATAAAAAGCTGCCTATGCATGTTTTTAAGCGCCCAGGGGGATAGGGAGGGGTGAGTGCAGGTTGACGCTAGAAGGGTCACCAGAGTGGTGAGGGAGCCAAGGCGAGATGGAGCAAAACCTGGGTAGGGATATCCGAAGGGGGGGATTCTATTGATACATAGGGAGAAAGAAAAGGAGGGCACACAGATCAGCACGATTAGGACTGAGGAAGGATCGTTCAGGAAGCAGGGGAACAGGCAGAGGTGCTAAATGAGTACTGTTCTCGATCTTCTACAGAGGAAGGCAGGGTTCTCCAGCCCGATGGGAGGGAAGGAGCTAACAAAATTGAGAGGTCAGATGGAGTTCAGAGGACTGAAAGAGGCTAGGTACAGGCTGGGCCAAACCTAGAAGGGATGGGTGGTTGCATGAGGGAAGGCTGGGAGGAGACATCACTGTGGATAGGGTGAGGAGGCCTTTGGACGCTAAAACTGATAAGGCACCGGGCCGATGGGCTACACCGAGGGTTATGAAGGAAGTGGCGGATGAGCTGGCAGCTCCTCTGGCTGCACTCTTTAACACCTCTCTGCAGACAGGATGGGTGCCTCAAGACTGGAGGGTGGCTCATGTGGTGCCTATCCACAAAGGGAGTCTAGAGAGGAGATGGGAATTACAGGCCTGTCAGCCTAACGTCTGTAGTAGGCAAAGTAATGGAGGGCATTATCAAGGAGAGGCTCGGGAGGCAGCTGGACAGGTTAGGGCACCTGGATGACAAACAGTATGGTTTTGTCCCAGGGAGATCGTGTCCCACCAACCTTGTTGGAGTTTTATGACTGGGTGACAGGGGCCCTGGACCAACATAGGTCAATGGATGTTCTGTACCTGGATTTCAGCAAGGCGTTTGATTTGGTACCCCACAATGGTCTGCTAACAAAACGGGGGTGGGGGGGGAGGAGGGCAGTTGCTCAGGTGGGTAGAAAATTGGCTTACGGGGTGAATACAGAGGATAGTGGTTGGTGGGATAGTCTTCTCCCCCAGGAAGGTCATCAGCGGGGTTCCCAAGGTTTGCATTGGGAACCACTCCTGTGTAATGCCTATGTCTCGGATATGGGGAAGGGGGTTAGGAGTAGGCTGAGTCTTTTTGCGGATGACTCAAAACCGGGAGCACTGGCGGATGGGGATGAAGTGAGAAAGACAGTCCACGGGGACCTGGACACCCTGGAGGGGGTGGTCAAGGAGGTGGGGATTGAAGTTTAATGTAGGGAAATGTAAGGTGCTGCATCTGGGGGTCAGAAACCCAGGCCATGTATACACCCTGGTGGGGGGGGTCACACTGTAAGCCACAATGGGTGAGAGGGATCTAGGGGTGGTGGTAGACGTCAAAATGAATAACACTGAAAATTGTAGAAGAACCGCAGCAAAAGCAAACAGGATTTTGGGTTGCATAGCCAGTGGGATTACATCCAGGAGGAGTGAGGTGATCCTCCCTCTGTATAATGCCTTGGTCAGGCCACATCTTGAGTACTGTGTGCAGTTCTGGAGACCTCACCTCAAGAAGGACATAGCACTGCTGGAGAGGGTCCAGAGGAGGGCGACCAGCATGATTCAGGGCATCGAGGGGAGGCCCTATGAGGAGAGACTGGAAGAGCTTGAGCTGTACACACTGGAGAAAAGGAGAGACGGGAGGGGGACATGATAGGGGTCTTCAGATATGTAAAAGGAATAAACAAGGGTGGAACCAAGGAGATGTTCAGGCTAATGAAGGGGGAACAACCAGGGGCACGAGTGGAAGCTGGAGGGGATAATTACAGGGGAACGAGGGAGATATTACTTCACTGAGAGGGTGGTGGAGCCATGGAATGCGCTGCCCTGGAGTCTGGTGGAGGAGGGCTTCAAGAAGGAGGGACAAGTACAAGGGAAACTGAAGCCAAAGAAGACCCCTCTCAGGAGCTAGGGGTGGGAAAGCAGCACCCACTAGGTGGTTGGCTACTGAGCAGACATGACAGACCATTAGTCCTATTCTGCTGGCTTTAGTATGTTAATATGTATTGCATGGTAGTGCCATGGCTGTGCTACTGGGCTGGCCTGCTCTGCATTTTTAAGACCAGTGCTGCATATTTTAATATTGTCATGTTGCAAGGTACAGGATGAGGGGGCACCCTCCATGATATCAGTGCCTCACCAGCATCTATTCACTGCTGTGTGAGGGGCATAAGGAAGTAATTTACAATATCTTTGACATAAACGAGGAACGTTCTCATGTAAACGCAAGCATTCTTTGTTTTACTTTTCTTTTTCTATAAAGATTCCAAGTGGTTCCTTTCTTGCTTTTTAAGGCTAAACAATGCCCGTGGCACAATGCCTGCCTTAATGTTAATCATTTAACCAATGTCAGTTGCCAGCTACTTGCTGTTTTAAAAACATGGGAACTGGATGACACAGCCCTCACCATGGCGATGTGCCCTTTTATTGGGCCCTTTAAAGACCCCAGCTGGCGATGTTGAGTCTTTACAGGCTGAAGATTTCTGTTTAAAGGAGTAGTACAGTCAAAATTTGCAAAAATATATGTTGTGAGTGTTCTGATTTGTGTGTTTAGTCCTAGTGTGTCCTCTTAGTTTGCTATTAGGAATGTTTCTTAAATTAGTCTTCTAGTTATATGGCAGTTTTATGGTCCATGGGGGTCTCCATCCTAGCAAGGTTTATTAGCTTCCTTTTTCCTACAGTGCCTCCTGCCCCATGTGACAGTGCTGCATCTGGGACCTCTGATTCAGCAAGTACTAGAGATAGGAGCCTGGAGCCCGATATTCAAAATCTCTTTGCTCACGGGCAAATCCCAATTTGCTTGTGCAAACCGAGGTTTTCAGCGGACTTCCCATATTCAAAAGCTTTGTTAGCGCTTGGCAAACAGGATTTGCACCCAGGCAATATGCAGAGGGCAGGACAATGCAAATGAAGGTGGGGACCTGAATATTGGTGCAGTCCAATATTCAGGAGTATCATGTGCAGGCCATTTGCTCAGTCCCTTGTGCAGGGCACATACCATTGATTGAAACCCTGACTTACTCCCACGCAGACCCTAGTGGTTGGCGGAGGAAGTGCGGTGGTCCCCTGACCCCAACACAGTAGTCTCTGGTGTCTAGTGGTGCCCCCCACGATCATCAGCCCGATATAAAAAAGACACTTTCCCTGGTATCTAGTGTTCCACCCCCCATGCTGATCACGTGCCTGATGTAATAACAACACTTTCCCTGGTGTCTAGTGGTTACCCCATCTCTGCCAATTGCTGGTCAGATGAAAAAAATACACTTTCCATGGTGTCTAGTGGTTGACCTCTCACCGATTGCCAGCCTTATGTAATAAAGACACTTGCCCTGGTGTCTAGTGGCCCTCCCGCACCAATAGCTGGCCTAATATAAATAATAAACATTCTCTGGTGTCCAGTGGTCCCTACCCCCACTCACACCCATGCCCGATGTTTATATACTTGCTCCCTGTAGTCCATTGGTTCCTCCCCACACCTGCACTCATGCTCAGTCTTGAGGTAACCCTTCCCTGGTGTCCAGTGCCCCCCTTCCCCCATTGCCCGTGTAGTAGAATGAAAGTCACTTCCTGGTGTCCAGTGGTCAGCCCCTCCCTATCGCCGATCAACCGTAATGTAGAATAAAACCCATTCCCTGCTGTCTAGCGGACCCATATCCGCACTTGATTGAGAGGACAGATATGTCTTTCAGAAAATTCTCAAGTTTGAAAGCTGGGAGAGCATTAGAAATTTTGAAGGACCACAGACAGTCTAACCATTGGCCCAAGTAATTTGGTTACTCCAGCAAATTTTAAAACACACTTTTAGAGGCAGAAAAATGGCTGGTGGGATTCTGCAGAGCATGACCAGAACTGATGAAGTCTGGGGATGTCACAGGAAATAATTTTTCAGCCCCCAAAAAAAGAGTTTTCAAATTTGCTGGTGCTTGTGCCAGTATTTCGCATCCAGTTCAAAAATTAGACAGGTTGAGGGGTAACAGTCTTTAAGCTTCATTGTTGATTGTTTGCGGGCAATATTAAAGATGTTCCATGGCCCATCGGCACAGCGGTTGGATTTCCGCTTGCGACGCCGGCGGCTCGGGTTTGGGAATGAGCCCGGGTCGCTGGAGGGCCGGCCGCGGGGAAGAAGGATTGAGCATCCTAAGGACAGCTCTCATTCTCTGGAGGGAGGGCTGAGGAGTGCTCCAGTGCCTGCTGGCTCCTAGCGGAGGCTGGGAGCATCACAGGGCACCAGGACCACGCACATCATCGGGGAAGGGTGGACGTCAGCATCAGCCATTACATCACTACGCCACCCCGACAAGAAAAGAAGGAAAAATGGCTGATTGCTTTCCGGGTGATGGCCTCCAGGTCCTCTGTGCCTCTGAACCCTCCAGGGAGCTGCCCACTGCAAGTCCCAGCAGTGTCCTGCGGCGTAGGTAGGTGCTAGTGCCGCCCTTCACTGGTGCATTCTCCGAGGAGGGGACCCACCGGCTTAAGGGAAACTACCGGACACGGTATGAGGCTGCGATATAGGGCTCTGCAGGGGGTCAGGACTCGAGCAAGGTAGTAGGGAGGTATGGCAGAAGGACAGTAGGAGGCCTGAAGGAGAGGCGGGTACCCGAGCATGGACTGAGGGAATAAACACATAACTCACACAAAAAAGATGTTCCCTGGTGTTTCAAATTCTGTTTTTTATGATCCATCCAAAAAATGTTCTCAAGGCAGTTTACTGGCGTAAATATATGGAAACATTATTAGAATAATGATTTATCCTATTATGTCATGTCCAGCTATGGAAATAGGATGGCAGCGAGGAAATTAGTTCCACAGCTGCAGCCATTGGCGCTATTCAAGGCACTTTTACGTATATGTCTGTCTTTGGTTACTCTTGTTACTTTTATATCAACATCCTTGTCATTCTGCATGTACTTTTGAATTGTTTGAACAGTTTTCTGGCAGGTTTATTTTTTTACTGGAATTTTTCAATGATGTTTGTCCTGAGCTGACCACTTCTAAAACTGCAATTTCAAATACAGATATAAAGAAGCATTGCAAGCCCTATATTTCGCTTTTTTGTTATATTCACAACAACTTACATCAGTCGTAATGTTTTATGAAAATAACATGGGACTGTAATGGGTAGATGCACAAAGCTTACAAATATTTCCCATTTTGGGAATGTTGGTTCTAGAGGGTCTCATAGTATTGGTGATTGACTTTATTTTGCATTTGTGGAAAAATTAACCAAACTGCATTACAAAAGATACATCCTTGTTTCACTTTGTCTTTGATATTCATGTTGACACCTAAAATATTGAATGTTGTAGCTACATAAGACAATCCATCCCTTGCAGATATTTTTCTGTGAAGAGGGATTAAGTCTCACCATGCAACTTAAAAACAAGCATGGCAGCCAAAGTTTTTTGCTGTGAATTTTAAATGTTTAGGCAACCATCGTGTACTGGGCAAAAAATGATGAATCTAACATGGGGTTTTTGAAACACTGGAGACTAGTCTCATGCACAGGCTTGTTTAGTAGTGTTTTGTCATGTTTTGAGAAGTTGGTATTAATGGGAGGAGGAAGATGAAAGGCATTGAAGGCTCAGGTTTAGAGGGGCCAAAAATAATTTGCACTGTTTATGCATGCAGAGATGGGGGTTACTTTTGAAACAACACAAAAACTCTGACAACAAAAATGAGTGCCAGACTGGTTATGCAGTGACTGTGCAGCGGTTTACCATGCTAGTGGCAGGGGTTTGCAGCTCAGCCTGGTGCATCAGTCCCTAGGTGCCAACCTGCCAAGACAGAGTGATTATCTGCTTTAGATGCTTCCTGCCTTTGGGGGAGAGGTGGAGGTAGCCCCTGCACGACTACCCCTTGCTGGCTTAGGGGAGGGAAGACATGCATGGACGGAATTTGCTGCTCAAGATGAGTTCCCTGCCCCGTCGGTGGCACTGACTGGTGCAGTGGTACTTACTACCTGGGAGACCCAGGCTTGGTCCGACTTCCTGGCCAGGGCCTTTTTGGTCATGCTGACCCTGATGGTGGGTGCTGTATCCTGCTCTTTAAGCACCACCTGCTGGTGGGAAGTTGGGACTGCCTTGGTGCTAAGGGTGACCACATAGCATCAGCAGATCCCTGCCTTCAGGTTAGTGCTGGTAGCACTTATTGGATATTGCTGGAGAGGTGGGAGGCCTACTCAGAACATTCTCAGAGCAGTATGGTAACAAGTGGGACTAGGCCAGTAGCGGCTCTAGCCACAAATAGTTACCAGGGCACAGCTGGGGCACAACCGATGGCAGCCAGGGCACTGATATATTGTTACTATGGGGGAAGCTCTGCACGATATGGGGCACCAACTGGGGCACAGCATTTTTTTACCGGGGCACGTGCCCTGGCGGGCCCTGGTGTAGAGCCACCACTGACTAGGCCCTACTCTCTTCTACTGGCCACTCCAACCCTGCATGGCTTGGAGTCATCATGATCCCTAGGGTGAGCTTAGCAGGGCAGTTACCTTTTTTTAAATTAGATGGGTGATTTTCTAGATATTCTGCCTTGTTTACTCCATATTGTCTGTTGCCTTTAAATGATTTTACTTTGCTACCACACAATCCCCCTTCTGGGATTGACTTGAATTACTAACTTCATTTTTAATGGCTGCATTTAACTGGAACACCTCTTCAAAATTAACACTGTTTCTTTAGCCTCTGGAATATAATTTTTTTTTCACGTAGCTGTTGGGCACGTCACCTGCAGAGTAAGAAATCTAGACATGGAAGAATTCCCAGTGATGTCCAGTAGCCTTCGTGTGGCACAACTAGAAATAAAAAATTATCTGGCATAGTCAGTTAACATTGTTTTCTTTCATCTTCCAATCTTACCAAAACAGGAACACAGTTAAATTTTGGATTAATTAAAATCCGCTTTCTCCATCTCTGAGTCAGGAACTCTGTACACACATGACCAGTCTCACTGGTCAGCCCAGAGAGCCACCTAAATGCAACGAACATGACAGTGGAAACTTGCAACAATATGCCTAGTAAATTAAAATGTGTCCTCCCTACTTTTCCTCTCCCCCCATCTCCTACCCACTCCATAGCACTGTGTCCCTCTCCCTTTCTATCCTCCATTGGAAGTCTATTGCTGGTCAAGCTGCCTTCTCATCCCGTTTCCTTAATCTCTGGTCCTTTTTTCTCGTCTATTCACTCTGCCTCTTCCTTCTTCTCCCTTTAAGTCTCTTCTTCATGATTTATATCTCCTTTCTGTAGTGTCCCTGACCTCATACCTTGCAACCTCCACCCTTCCCCCTCCCAGTTGTTGCTCCGGCACTGATTTGCTTTATACCCCTTCCCCCAACACTTATTTGCCCCAGGTGGGATTGTTTCACTGCTCCTAAGTGCAGTTTTAGCTACCTTATGTACCCATACTGTTTTGTACCCTACATTAGATATTACTATGCCCATCTATAATGTATTGCACTTTGCTGCTATGTTGATGCACTGTATTGCTTGTCTTTTACTCAAGGATGTAGTGCATCTGGAAGCAAGCTCTTATCAGCTCAGTATGTCTCTCCTGGTTAAACATTTGAAATAAATAAATAAACAAACAAACAGTAGAGATGTCATGTTATAAAATGGGTAGGGAAAATCCTGTGCCCCAACTGGTTGCCAACTATGTCTTATATCTGTCTAATGCAGAAGTAAAAAAGTGCTGGCAATCAGGACATAGCACACTTACAATATCAGTGCCTTTTTCAAAAGTTCCTGATTGACGTTACAAACATGGCTGCCACCTTTTCTTACTTTAAAAAAATATTTAGGCCCTATGAATAAAACTACCTTAAAATAAAAAGAACACACAAATTAACTGTTCTTTTCTGTTATGCTGTATTCCCCTCCTTACACACATAGTAGGGTAGCACAGGGGCTGTTCTTAAAGGACTGCCTTTCAGAACACTGTAGGAGGTACACCAGTAGACCAAACAGTAGGGGAAGCACTGACCCTGGGGGCAGTACCACTGGACTTACAGGGGCCATCATGTCCAGGGAAGCCAGTGTCGAAGTTCCAGTTTATGGCTTGGTGGTTCTATGTCATAATAGCGAATGCGTTACGGTGATCGCTATTATGGCAAGTGTATATCGCTGAAAAGCAATTCAGTAATATACACTGCAGGCTATCACAAAATCAGCAACGAGATTCTAGGATACGGGGATGGCTGTGCCCCCCGCACCCCCCCAACTTAAGGATTCTCAACTCCAAGAGGATACATGTCAGTGGGGTGTAAAACTAAACTAAAAAAAATAAAATAACCAGCCCGATGCAAAAAAAAAACCCGCCCCAGAACCGAACCCTCCCAACCCCAGCCTGCCACCTTACCCACCACACCACATGGCCAGCTTGGAAGCCGACTGCTGCACTACACCCACATACCCTCCCTTCCATTCCGCCCGTCATGATCCTCCTCCCCACGCACGTGTGTATATACACATGCATCCTGTTGCTGTAGTCGCCTACCCCTGTATCCCGTTGCTACCCTGCCAGGTAGCTGTGAAAGAATGTTCAAGTCTCTCCAGAGGTTCATTCCGTTCTCTAGTAAAAGACTACTGCAGTAGCGCTAAGATCCTAATTCTTTCTCTGTTGCCTTCTTTACTGTTTCTCATTGTCCCCCTTTTTTCCAGGCTGGCCACCTGGAAATGCAGGTGTGTCACAAATGCTTGTATTTTTTCTTTCTTTCTCTGCACTTCTGGAGCCTTGATGTTCTCACCCCCCAACCCGGTAGTTTATTTAGCTAATATATCTTCACTTGTGTCCCATTATTGCAGCATTATGGAACTTTGACAGTGCTAGAATTTCAATGTGCAGTGCATTCTGCAGAGAGCTTTTGCCGTATGGGCATTTGCCCTGTTAGTTTCATTTAGAAACCTGCATGCAGTATACTCAGTAAAGCAGTGGTTTAAAGCTGCCGAGAAGTGACCCCCCCCCCTTCTCGCACTTGCGAGGTGAAACCCCTTTTCCCTTGCGAGATGTCCAAAGAGACCTCCATGTGGAGGTATTTGTTAAACTGTTGAGTTTGCCTCAGTAGAAGCTGTATTTTAAACCGAAACCGAAACAAACACAGTTTTCTGTTTGTTTTCTTCAGGCCTAGCATCCAAGCATAACACTGAATGATATGAAGTTCTCTCTGTTGTTAGTAACCCGGTGAAATTAATTCCAGAAAACATGGTTTTAATGTTTATGTTTTCTGCAGAATCTCCATAAGTATTATAGTTGAATAAACATAAAGTAAGAATGATAATGGCCATACAAAAGCAACACAATGTTTTTAAGAGCTCTGTGTTTCCCTGTGCTGCAGCACGTTTGTAAATATAAAAAAGAAACTTCTGTACCTAAATGTGCAGAATTCTAGATAACTTTCAGCTTTTGGTTAAAAGAATGCATAAAATTCCAATGTTAGTTTATTTGTTACTTAAGAATGGAAGGTCTTACCGAGGTATAAGCAGAGGGAATCTTCTACAAGGGGTTGTCTCTTTGCAGGGATCATTATGAATGGATCCTTAGGAGTCAGCCAGCCCTCTCTTCTCCATACTTATATCTTGGGTCATTCATGGGAGGAGCCATAGAGTGCATAACATTTTCTTTTTGTTAAGGACTGATTTCTTTTTGTGTATATTAGCATATACTGATTACAGACAGACCCAGATAATTTTTAAAAGGTTTATAAAAGACCTTTATGTTGAATAAAGAAAGTTTAAGTTTAAAAGTGTTGTGGGTGGAGTCTGATATGGTCACATGCTGTTCTTTTGGGTTAAAAGGAGCTCCTAGCCTGGACCATGTCAGATTTGTTTTGGGATCAGCTCTGGATTGATCCACTGGGGTCTTTTCCCTTTTTCCTTTTTTCCTTTCCCCAGTCTATGTACCCTTGATGTTCCCAGGTGGCTGATGCTGTTATTGCCTGTGTGAACAAAAGTTTATTTTGTGCCTTTTGATTTAATTTCTTATTCATGTATGAAGCACGAGTTAATTTTGTTCTGTTTGTATCTCAATAAATATTTTTAGGCTTGGCTGCTTTTTAAGCCTTGCCTCTCTATAATTTGGTGTCAGCGTCCATCTTTCATCCACACCCTTTTACAGTAGCCCAGAACACAGGTGCCATGATTGAGTTGCCCTTTTGCAGTCGCCAGTCATGGTCGCTGTGTTCGATGGATACCCCTCTGGGTCACCAGGAGAGGGGAGACACTGGCTTACCGGGGACGTTGAGGAGGGAAACACTTACAGGTCTGTAATCGTGTTCTGTACATGGTGACTGAGTCTCAGTTTGATATTGCGCCATGCTGGGACAGTGACATGCTGTAGCCTGGTTGCAGGTGCAGACAATCCTGCTAGCAGATGCAAACCATATTTACGTGTACTAACAGCTGGATCTGCAGTTTGCATTTTCGCTTGGGGTCCTCCTCTTCCCTGGCAGCATGTGGCAGTCTTTTTGTATATCCCTATCAGAAGGCAGTGCAATAGTGCAGC
The DNA here is from genome assembly GCA_016271365.2 of Neoceratodus forsteri. Lineage (NCBI taxonomy): Eukaryota > Metazoa > Chordata > Ceratodontiformes > Ceratodontidae > Neoceratodus > Neoceratodus forsteri. Next base: position 867,450,774 of record CM057456.1, read on the forward strand.
TGAAGTCCACCAGTTTAGTACTGCCCCCAAAAGCAGCTGCAGATGGGGCTCTCAATTTTAGCATATATCTGCTTTTTAAGGGCTTAACAGCCACTCTAATGTTACTTGCATGACATGTTGCTGAGCATCGGGATAGTAAGCACTGAAGATCTGCTACAGTGGTATTGCCTTGTCGGTCATGCTGAACGACTCCATCCAGTTGCGCATGCAAACGTGAAAGTTATACGGTAACTGGCTCGTGGGGCACGCCACTTAGTCACACCTCTTTAGTCATGGGATAGGAGACATGGGAACAAGGAAACAAATATAAGTATAAAACAATAATAGCGTATAGGTCCCGGGGGTGGGGGCAGAGGCGTCCCACAGAAGAAATAAACAAGTATAATTATAAAAGTACTTGGAACAGACTAAATAACAATAATAGTGCGGAAGGTAGTACTTAAGATCCGGTGTGGGGGCAGAGCGCCCCCACAGAAGAATTACCAATCTAAGGAAAGGTAGAAAAATATGTGAAATAAGCGGCGTTTCATGTCTCGAGTACTCTGATCAGGTGTGAATATGCCCTCATCTCACAGCTGAGGTCCGATTTAGTATGATTTCTGTATTTTTGTGAGTACTATGATTTCTGTATTTTTGTGAGTTCCTTGCAACTTAGATGAAAGATTTGCCTTCATTAAGTATGGTCTCTGCTTTGTTTATTTATGGTCTGGTTGAGTGTGCACTGTGCATAGTGTGTATAGCGTCTCAGCTGTTTGTCAATCGCTTGCGCAGCATTACAAGACACATTACCGAGCAGTCTCTAAAAGCAGCGCGGCAAAGCGAGCTGGCCGGAGTTCGCTCAGTAACGCCGCTTTGTCTGCAAACACACTGCCTGATCTGTGCCATGTCACCCACAGACTCGCCAGCCTGCAAAGCACTGTTCAGCATTACAAAGTGGTGATAACTAAATGCATGCCGCAGACAGAAAACAGAGTTAGAATCAACATTTTGAACATTGGTGTTCTTCAGAGTTACAAAATGGTAATATTAAATGCATGCTTAAAATAGAAAAGAGTTAGAATCGATGTGTGGACCGTAGGTCTTCTTCAGGACTTATCTAAAAGAAAAAGCAAAGTTACTGTTCATTATATCCTTGCTCTGGATTTAGAGTCTCTCAGTGTCAGTTTTTTTTGCTCAAGTCAGGTTATGGTAAAGAATGTCCAGTTCATATAATAACAGAGAGGAGATGCCAGCTTGAAGGAAGATATGCAGGAGGCTTTGAGCTGAAAATGACATTTCCCTAGACTGAGGCAGCATGTCATACTCCTCATTCCTCAGGTTGTTCTTGGATAATGTTTCCCAGCAAAGAATGAACTTTTTCTGCGAAGCAGCAACTGGAATCTTTGCTGGGGAGATTTAGACCTTTATCAGCATTCTCGATCATGTATGTTTTGTCTCCAAGCTGTGGTATGCTCACAGAGTATATATTCCCTTCACAGGGCAATGAAATGTCATCACAGTGATTTTTTTTCTTTTGGACTGTACAAGAAGTCAAAACAGGTTTCATTTACTTCTTGACGGAGGTCTCTGCAAACACTCTCAGCTAAGGGGACCCAAGTTACTGTTTCCTTTTAAATCCTGCCACCGAAGTCATTTCAGGAGTCTTTGGTCCCATGCATTCAAACTGAATCAAATGGTGACATTTTTAGTGCCACATTCACTCCCTTGATTTTTGGGACAAACGATTCTAGTCATGTTTACACACATGCTAAGTTTTGGCAGCATTATAACTTTCACTGCAATTTCTGCATTTTGACCTATACTTTTGTATTTTGCCTTAGATTGCTTTTTATCATGTGCCTTGTATGATACCCTTTTCTCTCCCAGTTTGATTCTACTTTAGCAATTTTTGTGCATCTAAACTAATAAAAGGCACACACTTTTTATGTTGACTTGCGTGCATGCGCACTGCGCATTGACGCAAGAAACATCTTGCGACAGTACCACATTTCAGAGGTGTGTCAGTGTTGTGGCCAATGCAGCGGACGCTTTACTGGGTGCGTCCCTCAGCCACCAATCAAGGGGGAAGCTGCTGATGACAGCAGCTTCAAAGAGAGCCAAGGAGTTGAAACAAATCTGCCGCCGCAATCACAAACAGTTTCATCACTGCAGTGGCACCTCCCCCCTCCCGTGCAACCTTGTTGGCTCCTGCTGTCCAGCACTCTGTCCCTGGCTCTTGCTCTGCCAACAACTTGTTTGTTCTGTGTGCCTTTCCTGGTGAAACAAGTAATGAGCCCAAGGCTCTTGCCACCCATCACACTCCTAAGGAAAACCACATCGGGTGCCAATCCCCATGTCAGCATGTATCCCCTCCCTCCATTAATGTGGCACACTGGGATGCCTACTTCCAATGTCGAATGTGTCCCCCCAAAACCCATCTGTAATTTGCCGACATCGGTGTGCCCAATCCCCGTGTCGGCATACCACCCCACCACCTCTATTGTGGCACACTGAGAGCCCACCCCAGTGTACCAAATTTTTTTTTAAACCTGTAAAAGAAAGAAAACCACGCCCCAGTGTCTTTTTTTTTTTTTTTTACCTGTAAAAAAGAAAACAGTCCACCGGCGTCTCTCCAGTCCCCCTCCCACTGAGCACCCACCTCCCAGCACTCCCCCCCCATACTTACCTCCAGAGGTCTGGAGCAGTGATCTTCTGGTCTGGGACACGCCTGCACCCTCAAAGCCGAACTCGCGAACTGAGGAATCGGGTAAGCACTGTATAATGGGAGTCGGTGGGGGATTTCAACTTAGGTTGATATCTCAGCCATTTTTAGGAATTGTGGCCCCAGATTTTCAACATGGGGTTCTTGGGACCCCACCTCATGAACATGTCACTGTCGTTTTGTTACTTTGTCCTGAAAGGTGATTTCACGGTCACTGCGCAGAATCACCTTTTGGGACCGATTAACGAAACAACAGTGCCACTGTTTATGAGGAAGGGTACCAAAAAACCATGTTGCAAATTTGGTGAAAAAAATTCCAAGAAACGACTGTGGAATGAGTGTGCATTGCACAGTTTCTAGGCACGCTTGTAACTTCACCAGTTTTTCATATTTTCACTCCAGATTTTCAACATTGCCATTTTTTTCACACCTCCTCATGAACAGTACAGCTGTCATTTTTCACATTTAGCCTGAAATGTGTTTTCCCACCTGTGGCACAGAATGGCGCAGTTGCTTTGCGAAATTTCCTTTCAGGACTGAGTAACAAAATGATAGTGCCACTGTTCATGAAGTGGGCTCCCCAGAAAGCTCATGTTGAAATGTGGAGCAAAATATCAACAAATGCCCGGGTGTTAGGGTTTCCAACTGTAATGCCCTACCCTGTAGAGACTGACAGGCATCAGGGGTGTGACTTGCGAGTCATCAGCCGTAATGCTCACGCCTTTCCACTCCTCTGCAGCCAGTGACAGGCTTGAGGTGTGCTTGGGTCTTCAGCCCAACATTCACCCCATTCTTCTATACTGCACCCATCTCAGCTTATTTCCTTATGGAATGGGGTGAGTGTAAGGGCTGAAGACCCCAAGGCACACCATGACACCCATCAGTGTCTGCAAGGTGGAGTGAGGTGGAATGGCGTGAGCGTTATGGCCAATGACACAAAGGTACACCCCCAATGCCTGTCAGTCTCTGCAGGGTGCGGGTTGGGGTTGGCATTAGTTCAGTACTTCACTGCCATTCCTGTTATGCATCTCTCTAGCTCCTGCACTATCAGTGCCAATGCCAGCAAGCAAACATTCAGCATTGACAAATGCTTGTTAATATTACTACTGTGGCTATCCCCAGCTTGTCCTGGCAGAGATGCCTATACAGGGGGATAATTCTTCCTGGCAGCAGAAGTGGCTGCAGTCCATACTTGTTACCAGGACATGGGGCAACAACTTTTTTAAATGACATCATGAGGATTGGGTTGGTTGGAGAGGAGACTTGAGCAGGAGGAAGGGTCATTTTAAAAAAGAGTAGGCACCAGGTTTGGTTTGGTTTTGGAGGTAAAGGTGTACAGAGGGAGGGGTGGTAGGAAGCATTTATATGAAAAACAACATGTCAAGTCAGAGGAGGAGTCAGGCAGCTTGCCTGCAGTTCTTCACAGCCCCTCAGGTGGACATGCAGCAGCCAGATCCAGCACTGTACTCCACATACACAGCCACTGTAATGGTGTGGGAACACAACTGTTACAGCTGCAGACTGTATAGTATCCTGCCACCGACATATAGTATCCTGTCACCACCATGTAGTATCCTGCCACCACCATATAGTATCCTGCCACCACTCTCAAAATACAACATAGATGGGTTAATCTAAACACACTGTAGTATGTTTATGCCTTATGAATAGTTTGATGTATATATTTTGACAATACCTGTCCAACTTGTCATGACAATAAGGTTTTTTGAATTACTTACTAGTGGCTTATACTACACCACTAAGTAATTACCATCTCAGTTATTCTCCCCCCCCCATATCTCGGTCAGCCCCATCAACTTGGACCCCCCAGCCCGTCACCGTGAAATCTGATGGGACTTACCACTGGCCATTACCCCCAGGGCTTGCCCCCCTCCCAGTTGGGTTGGCGGGCCCCCAATCTGCTGCTGTGAACCAGATCCAGTAGTTGGATCGGTGAGCCCAGCTAGTTGGCTGCAGGGCCTGCGAGGGTCCAGGCACCCTCCTGCCACTGAGGATTTGCTGCTTTTCTTTCCCCAAATGGTGCAACATGCAATGACACCATGATGTTTGACCTGCACACCCACGTGCCATGCATTGGTGTCTGCCCACCCCTCCTGCTCGTTCTGTGGCAGTCCCAGGTGCCTTTCCACCAGCTTACCATTAGGGGTCAGGTGTATGCTGGCCTCTGCAGTCCCTCCCCATGGAGGAGGAGAGCGGTCCTCCAGATGCTCAATCCTTCCCTGGCTGGCCCTCTGATGCCCTGAGCTCGCTACCAAACTCAGGTCACGGGCTATAAGCATTAGCACTACCACTGCACTGATGGACTGGCCTACCATCTCGGTTATTCCTAGTTGCGGGATATACAATCACAGAAAAGAAGGTAGCTATGGGAGCTTCATGCTGCTGCCATGTGAGAGTGATTGGTCAGTGGTAGAGCTCCGGGTTGGTATTCTGGGGGCCTGGGTTCAATCCCGAGTTAGGTCAAATGATTTCTTTTTCATTACAGTTAGTTGTGTTCTAGTTGGAAAATGTGAAAGAGAGTGTGAGAGAAAAAAGAGAGAGAGAGAGAGAGAGAGAGTGAGATGCAGCTATGTACAGAATTATGTTTCCTACAGCTATCAAAAAGAGTAGCACATTTCCAGCTCCTAAATGAGTGAGCTAAATTTTATATACTGCTGGGGGATTTTGATGTAGCAGAAATAGCTGCAAACTATCCAGCATCCTGCCACTGTCTTTGATTTACACCATATTAATTAAAGCTATTATGGTATGTTTATTTTTATGACTAGTGAGATGTAAAATGTTGGCAGTACTGTACCTCTGCAGCTTGTCATGCCAGTAAAGTTATTGAGTTTGAAAGAGAGAGGGAGAAACAGAGAGCCATTTAAAGGGAAAGTCCCTTCAACCTATTTTCTGTGTACCTATGTAGTTTGTAGCCATGAACAATGATTCCCTCTCTTACACCCATCTAATTTCATCCTAATTTAAATTTAAATGAAGTTGCTTCACTCTGTTCCTCCCTGGGGTGAAAGCCTGTTTGACTCCATTGCAAAAGTCATGACGTCACTCAGGCTAGGTATCATGGGAGTTGATGCGTACATGCACAAGTCAGCAGAAGTGCTATTGTCGGTCAGTTCTGTTGTATGTCTTCTGAAGTCCCTGTATTCTTGTCTTGTGCTGGCCGTCAGATTTTCCAAGGTAAGTTCCTGATGCTTTCTGTTGTTTAAAGTGTGCCGGAGTTGGGAAATGCAGTTGGAAGCATGCAGGTGCTTGTGAAGTTTTGTAATTCAGCTGATTAATTCCTGTTTCACCCAGGAAAATTCCTCTTAAATTATCAATTAAATGCGGACTATGCAGTTATTTATGTAGAAGGACCTTCGATAGTACAACCTGAGCGAGATGACAAGAGGCATTTAATAATTAGCAAAACTATTTTGTTCAGTCCAGACTTGTTTTAAATCCCAAAAGACATGTTACATTATTTACTAGGGCAAAATTACAGACTCGCTAAAAGCTACCCTTCATATTAAAACTTTTGACAATATGATTTTCTAACAGGTCCAGAGTTATAAATATTTGGGTCTCTGATCTGATGACAAACTTAAATGGAATGTTCACATAACTCATTTAGTGAAGAATGTGGGAAAGCGTTTAGGGATCCTGTATAGATTTAAACACGGTGGGCCTGATTTTACAAGGTTGATGCAGGGCTTGTGTCAATCCCCTGCATCAACCGCAACGTTAGCCACAGCTGTGCCAAAGAGTTTGTTGCCAGGCGCCAAATTTTAGTACATTTTATGCAGCTTACATTTTACTCAATTTATGGCAGCTGTGTTCAAAGCTTTGGCACAATCCCCATAAAATGGGCCCACCACTAATGCAAAGTTAGACTGGGGAGCTGGGTCTAATTCCCTGCATCTGGCACAAGGGACTTGCAGCAGGGCTTTTGCATCAGGCAGCGATTAATGTTTGACACAAGCAGCCCTTGCGTCACCTCATCGTCGCGAAGTCTCGTGCAGTCTAACCACTTTGTAAAATCGGGCCCTGTATGTCTATGTAGTTAGAAAAAGGTGGTGAATTCTATGGTTTTGTCACTGTTTGATTATAGGGACCTGATGTTTGCAGGCACAAATTACAGAGTTGGCGAAACTTGACACAATGTATAATGGGTTTGCTAGGTTTATACTAGATGCCCCTGAAGGACCCATCAGTGTGAGCTGTATAAGTCACTGGATTGTTAAATTTAAGAGACATATTCCTATGTACATGTTTAAGTGTCATAATACTCAGGTACTAGATTATATTCTGGAAAATTTGTATCTAAGAAGTATAAAAACTGTCTTAGGTCAGCCGGGTTGGGGGTAGAATTTTACAACCCATAAGAAATCTAGAGATTGGGAGGACACATTGTTTTTAGTATGGGTCCCAGTTTGTGGAAGATAAACAAATGGTTTTACATGAGGGTATCTCAGAAGTTGTCATATGTGTTTTGTTCTCTACTTCAATTAGTACATTTTTTTTTTTTTTAACTTCATTTTTTAATTCAGTTTCTGCAGTAATTTAATTCCACATTCAGGGGTCACAGGTACAGTCTTAGAGTATCGTATACACATCCATGACATATTTCATTATTATATATTCAAGAGCTTTATGTTTTCCTCATTTGACAACCCTTATGTTATCACTCATCCTGATACCAACACACTTACATTACGGGTCTCCATTTACGGGTCTCCCAAGCCCAGCAGAGTGACCCTTGCCCTCTCTCCCACTGTTTCCCCGTAGAGTGGTACCAGCTGGTCCATCTGGCCCATCTCTGGATATATATTGGTGTCTTCTGATTTACTTTAAAAGTGAGCTCTTCTAATTCAGCTATGCCCCTAATAATCGAGATCCAATCCTATTTTTGAGGAATGGCTGTGCCCAGCCATGTTCTGATTACTGCTTTAAGAGCGGCTGTTGTTAGAATTGCCCATAAATATAATGAATCTATTCCTCTAAGTGCCTGCGGGACCCCCAGTATCATTTCGTGCTACTCAATTGTTGGTTGATGCCTAATATTTCTTTTATTGCTGGCTTAATATCAGCCCAGAATCGCCAACCTGGGGCAGGCCCAGAAAATAAAGTAGCCTGCTTTATCTTCCCACATCCTCTCCAACAGCTGGTCAAGAGGGAGGGGTTTCTTTTATTCAGCATCTCAGGGGTGTAGAAGAAACGCAGCCTGACCTTCCAGGCAAATTCTTGCCAGAGGGGCGATCTGGTAGTTAGTCTGACAACTTTAAAGATTAAATTCCAGTTGAGAGGTAGGGCTCCTGGGTGCATCTCCCCCTGCCATTTGTTTTTAAGTTTTATAAGAGGATCTGATTTTATCGTTCTAACAGCTTTATATAAAGCAGAAATTTGGCCTTTCTGATCTGTTGAGGTCTTTATTTTCTAATAGTTTCTAAAAGGGTGTGGCCCTTTCAGAATCTTTCGCTTTCTGGAGGGAATTTATGTATGTTCGAACCTGGAGGTATCTGAAAAAGTCTGTATTCCTCAAGCCAAATTTATTCTCAAGGTGCCAAAGTCCAAGATGGAGGCTCCTCGCATCGAACTGTCCCAGGTACGACAGGCCTAGCCTGTTCCACTGTTTATAGGTGAGGCTGACATGGTTCGGAGGAAAGTCTTCCACTCAGGCTGGTCTTCTAAAGAGCCATAATATTGGAAGCAGTTTGTACTTTTGCCACAATCTATGTACAGCTCAGAGGGTCTCTCCCTACTGAGTTTAATTTAGGAATGGGGTGGTGGCGAGCCAGCTGTGAGGTGACCACACAATCTTCAAGGGGAAGCTTCCCCTCTCCCTCCTCCTCCCCTCTCTCCATTTCCCTCCAGCTCGAGGTGGAACTAGGACTGGACCACTGTAGAGACTGTTTCAGCTGCACCGCTAGGAAGTAGTCTTCCAGGTCCGGCCAAAATCTACCCCCCTCCTCCCTCCACATCTGCAATGTTTTAAGTTTGATTCTTGGTCTTTTATTCGACCAAACAAATCTAGATATCATCCCATTCCAGTCCCCAAACACAGACTTGTGAATAAACAGGGGTATGCATTGAAATAGGTATAAGAATTTAGGTAATACATTCATAGTTATGGCTTGGATTCTCACGTACATAGGCAAGTTAATTAGGGACCATTTCTCAACATCTCTCTTCAGAGTTAATTAAGGGGTTATAGTTCGCTTTAAACAATTTAGACGGGTGTTTGGTCCTATGTATTCCCAGATATTTCATCCCTTCAGCTGTCCAATTCAGGGGCAAAAGTCTGCGGATGTCCTCCGGGGGTTTAAAGAAAAAAATCAGGACCTCTGTTTTTAATTTGTTGAGGGAGTAGCCTGAATGCTTCCCAAAGCATTCCAAAATAGACCATGCTTGTCCTATAGATTTAAGTGGTTGAGAAAGTGTCAACAACACATCATCCGCATATAATAAAATTTTCTTTTGGGTCCCTCCTACCTCTATTCCCTCTACTTCCTGTGCCCTTCTAATGGCCTCAGCTAGGGGTTCAATATGCAGTGCAAAAAGAAGAAGGGAGAGGGGACAGCCCTGGTGGGTTCCTCTACCTAGGGAAAATCTTCTGGACAGTCCCCCATTTACTCTGACGTAAGCCTGGGGTCCTGTATATAGGGATCTTATAGTACCAATAAATTGTTCAGGGAATCCCCTGTGTTCAAGGACCGAGAACAGGAAGTCCCATGAGACCTTATCAAAGGCCTTTTTGACGTCTAAACTCAATATACAAGAGGGGTCCGTGTTCGTTGGATCTTGTCTATTATGTTCAGGGCTGAACGCACACCATCAGGTGCTTGTCTGCCCAACACAAAACCTGATTGATCCAAGTGGACCATTTCTGGAAGAAGGGGTTAATTTCATGGCTATTATAGAAGTAAATATTTTATAGTCCTGATTCAATAAGGATATAGGTCGGTAGGATTCACATTTCGAGGGTCTTTGCCTTCCTTATGTAACATCGTAATAGTGGCGTACTGCCAGGAGGGGAGGGGTCCTCCTCGCCCAAATATCTGAGAAAGCTCTTATGGAGAAGGGGTACAATCTCTGGGGCTAAGGTTTTGTAAAACTTCAGGGCCGAATCTATCCGGCCTGGGCATTTGGCCGCTTTAAGCTTCTTGATTATAAAGAGATTTCTTCTTGAGTGATGGGCCTCATTAAGGTTTGAGCAATATCCGGGGCAGGGTGGGAGGGGATGGAATTTAAGTAGTTAAGTTTGTCCTGTTTGGAGGTGTTCTCCATTGTCCTATATAAGTTAGAATAATACTCTACAAATGAATCAGCAATCTGGGACGTCTGTCTGACAAGTTGGCCAGTGCTGGGCAAGGTTAATTTAGTTATAACAGCTTTGGCTGCGAAGTGTCGCAGTCTGTATGCCAATAATTTGGTACCTCGGGGTCCGCCTTCATAATATTTTTGTTTTAGGTAGAGTAGGGCTTTTTCTACTTCTATTTTTTGAAGGTTATGTAGTGACTCCCTACTCTTCTGTAGGTCCTTTTCCCTAATTTCTTCCCATTTAATCTTCTGAGCTGTTTCAAGCTCTTTGATTTGTGTTATTAATTTCTGTTGGGTTTGTTTTAATTCTAATTTTTTGCAGGATGTTATTGTGATTATTTTGCCTCTGAGGGAAGCTTTAATAATATCCCACAAAATTTGTGGAGAAACTTCTTGTTTCATATTTTCAGTTAATGTAATCTGCATGAAGTCCCTAAGTTCCTTCATGATCCCTTTCTCTTGCAGAATAGAAACATTCAATCTCCAATGCGTTGTCTGTTTAGTCAGTCCCAGCTCCACCTCTATAAGTATAGGACTATGATCGGAGAGGATGGTTGTACCTACCCACATAGATGTGAATCTATTCAAGTCCCTCTGGAAAGTAAAGAACATGTCTAATCTAGAGAAGACCTTAAATGTGGGAGAAAAACATGTGTATTCCCAGGCTTTGGGGTACTTCTCTCTCCATATATCACATAGACCCATCTGCTGCAACTGGGTTCTAAGAGATCTAGCTTTAGCTACATCTAGTTTCGGAATCTTGGAGGTTGAGTCCAAGACTCTATTTAAAACTATGTTCCAATCATCTCCCATGATTAACACCCCTCTGGCCCTTTCTGCCACCATCTGAAGGATATTCGAGTATATTCGAAATGAGGACCCTGGGAGGATATAAACGTTGACTAAGGAATTAGTACATTTTTTAAAATGTTTGTGTAGTGTTGTCTAAAATTTTGTACATACTTTTATGAAGTGAAATAATTTGAGTAATCTTGTATGAAAGGATGTCATTGGAAATTAGTTTGTCTCTACTTAGTCTCCTATTGATTTAAAGAGAATGAAAATTGTACAACTTCTATTTACTACTACTACTACTACTACTAGTATGTGCTAGGAACTCATTGCTGACTCCCAGTCCCTTTGATGCGTAAATACGCATTATCAACTCCCATGTTTCCTTTTATGAGTGGGGTCATGTCCTTTGCCATGGTGTCAAACAGGTTTTCACATCGGAGCAAAACAGAATGAAACAACTTCATTTCAGTTTAAATTAGAATGAAATTAGGGGAATGCAAGAGAAAATCATTGTTCATGCCTACACACTGCACTGGCAAAAGAAAAAAGGCTAAGGGAACTTTCCATTTAATGGGAAGACAGGGCATGAGAGATACACAGCGCAGTAAATAAAATAATGAAAATATTTCTTTAACAAACAAGCATATCAAGAAGAAAGGACGTCACTGAAGGGAAGAAACATGATGGTGTTTACAGGTATTTCACATCACTTCCTAGGCATTGACCTTTCAACTCGGTAATCATGACAGTTGTGGCAATGTGTATCTCCGCTGCTGAAACACAAGTTGTAGAGTTATGCCTCCTTCCATCTGCTATGGTCTCTAAAGCCCTGTTTACACACTGCCGACTTTGCAGCGCATCAGCCCATGCACATAGGTTGGTGCGCTGCAAAGTCGGCAGTGTAAACGCTGTCGGGAGCGTGTTAACTGCCCGTTGGATCATTTTTTGGATCCGACTCAGTTGTGGGATCAGTAGCGGAGCGAGCGCATTACATGGTAGTGTGAATGCCTTGCTGCGCTCGCTCCACTACAAATGCCGTTTTTAATCAGTCACTAGGTGAATTCACAACCCCTCCTCAGAGCGACCTGAAGCACTGCGAGGGTGGGCTGTGTAAAGGGGAATTGAGCCGGCACGCCGGGAAAGGAGGGTTCACATACCGCAGTGCTGCTGCCTTGCAAACATGGCTTAGTTGGCTCACATTTGAGGTCCAAGCATGCCCTACATAATAGGCTATGGTTGTTTGGTTAACTAGTAATAAGGAAATATTAAAGTTAATTATTTTTATTAGTGGTGCAGCAAACAGATTGCCTGCCACTTACAAGATTGTAAGAGGTTATTTACTGCTTTAAGATGAACAGAGCATTTACTTCATGTTATTTTCACAGTTGAGGTTGATTTATAAGAAGTTACTATTTATTTAGAAATTATTTTGTTTTATTTCAATTTTAAACTTTTGTCAACTCAGTAGCAAGAAACAGAAGGGACAGCAATACAATAATGGCCCATATGCACTTAGGGGCGTAATGCCTATGCGCTGCGCATCTGCAGTGCATAGGAAACCCTATGTCTGTGAGCCGTGCACATGAACAAAAGGTGTGTGTGCCCCTTCTGCACGCAATCCTCCAGCCAGTCACACAGTTAGGTGCACAGACAGCCCAGGGGAGTGGCCTTGGGGCGTGCCTGCACTCCTCGCTGTTCATGAAGGAACAGAGTGCTGGGCAAAGGGACTGCTGGCTACACAAGCAGGTACCCTGCTGTAGCCACTGCATGACCTCCACTAAGAGCACCCACCCACCGCACTGGGACCAAACCCCCACTGTCACACAGCCCCTAGCCTGCCTGTCAGCAGAGAGGGCTAGGGCTGCCACTGGGGGCAGCGTCTTTTACACTGTGTCCTGGGATGCATGGTGTCCCACAATCCCCTGCTTAGCATGGTGCAGGGATCCACTACTGGACCAAGATGGGCATTCTGATCCACCTTGATGCACCTCTGTGCTGAGTGGGTGGGGTCCATGGGCAGGTGTCCTGTGGTGGCTTTCAGTCCTAAATGATGTGCCCGCATGTCAGTCCACTAGTGCAGACATGTGCAGGCCACATATGCTCCTCTCGCACATACCTGGCTAATGGTGCACTGGCACCATGGTACATAGAGCTGATAAATTACCGGATTCAGTTAATGCAGAGATACTGTATTGTATATGCCTTACATTCTTGCTTTGACTGTCTGTAAGTTTAATCAGCAACTGATTTGGTAACAAAGTATCTTCATACATATAGTTAACACTAAACATCTCTTCAGATCATTCTGTATTATGTAGTCAGCTAGGGCACACACAATGCTGGGTCTCCTGAGAGGGGAAATGAGAGGTAAGCATTTAGGCTTCAGGGATATCTCAAGACGTATATAAAAGGAGAGGACAGACTAGGGAAAACATGAAGCCCAAGGGCGGGAAGGAAAGGTATCCACCACCAGGTCCAGATTCTGTCTAGTCCATTAAATGCACCCACAAACCTCTTCTTATGGGCTTAGATCCATTGACCAAACTCCCCTCCACATACTGAGGTGTAAAACTTGCATGGGTGTTCATGCTTTCTCCCATGCTGCCTCTCAGCACTGGAACTCTCTTCCCTTAGCCATCCAACTGGCTCCAAGTCATGCCCGCTTCAACAGGCTACACTGGAGTCACCTAATTGAGTCAACCCCTGTATGTGCTTTCTTCCACCTTAAACCCTCCATCCTAACACATAATGACACCATTGTCACCTTTAGCCTTCCTCACTTACTGTCCCCACCTGCACTTCTCTTCCACACCCTTCCTCTGCCTAGGCCTCCTTCCTTCCTTAGCCCCTGGCCACTACTCTCCCTTTGCCCATTTCTAGGCTTTACCACTTTACCTCCCTCCTCAACATAGACCTAAACATTATATCCCTACCAACCTGATATTTATCTGGTTATATTGTAAGTCCTACCTTCTAATTGTTATCGACTACTGAATTCTTTGATCTGTTACTCAGCTGCTGCATTCCAGCTTGCAGCATTCTTTTTTTTTTCCTAATTGAATTGTTGTATTCATATTGTCCATTCAATGTCTTTTTTCCATTTATGTATGCAATACTATTCTCAACTGTTTGTTACAATGATCTGCATGAATTTGCACTTGTTACTTGGGCTCCTCTTTGTTACACCGTGTATTACTGTCCACTGATGAATTTTATTTGACTTGTACTTTCTGCTAGCCATTGTTGTACTGTATCCACTGCTGATGTTTTGTGTTCCAACTTGTACCCTTCTGGGTGAATTGCTGAAAATAGGCATTTCTATGACCTGAGTTACCAAAAACAAAATAGACTAAATAGATTACATTACTATGATTACCACCACTCCCATGCTACATGGCATAGTGTAACTTCCCAGTTCTTTCCCCATTCTTCCTCCTAAACATAGCCTCAGGGGACAAACTTTGGTGTGTCGCCCATTATGTATATGAGGCATTTGTTCAAAATATTAGTGAATGTTGGAGAGAAATTGGGAAGGTTGGTGGTTATCTTATCCATTCTGTAAATATGGGTCGTAATTTCCTGCCATAACGTCAAGGGGGGAGGAGTCGAGGAGAACCAGTTTTTGGTGATTGTTTTCTTTGCTGTGGGTAAACTAATACATGTTGATTCTTTATTCTGGGATTTCTGTAATATTTTGGGAACTGTATGGAAGAGCACTGTTTCCAACACTAGCTGGAACACTGGGTCTAGATAGTTTATTTAAAACGTAATAATGTTGAGGTGTGTTGTTAAATTGTGCTGTTGTCATGGCTCTCTCTGCTCTGAGTTCCCAGAACTGCAGCATTCCGCGGGAAACAGCACGATGTCATGTAAGGTGTGTTTAAACTAAACAGTGTTGTGGCAGCGTTACAGTTCCTGTGCGTGGAGTACAGTGTTGCTGCTGTTTCCTGTGAGTCCACACGGGCGCAGTGAAGCATTTTGAGTGACCAGCTTAACCTCCTCCCTCGTCCCAAGCCTATTATGTTTCAAAAAATACTGCTGTCCTATCTGCCCATTGGTAGGGCTACTGCTAGCAATGGAGACAGGCCAGGTTCGGGAATGAGCCCAGGTCTCGGGACGGCCGAGGGAGGAAGGGTGAGCATCTAAGAGGATGCTGTCCTCCTCCTCCTTCTCTGGGTTGGGAGGGTCATTGTCTTCACTGCAGTGCTGACATCTAAGTGACCACGGATGTCAGAGCAGTACTAGGTATGCTCAGCAGCATGGGAGGGAGGACCTAGGCTGGGCATGCAGTGGGTGCACCACTGTGGGAACCCTCGCCCTGCACTGCTAACATGGTGCCATCCTGGAGTTGAGAGAAACCAGGAAAACTGCCCTGGCACCCCAAGTGAATGACCCCAGAATATCCAGGCCCACACTTCCTCCGTGACACCACCTGTTAAACTGGAATACTCAAGGATGAATCCCTCACCATGACCTTGCCGGGGGGGAGGTCAAACCATGGCTCCATGGAGGGGTGCTTGTCAGCGTGAGATGTTTAGGAGTTCAGGTGTGCCCTGAGAGATTCTGGTTAAATTGAGTGTTGGAGCTAGAACAGGGGCATAAAAAGCAACCAACCTCCCTCCCTCTCATTTTCACCCTCTGTATACATCCTCCCTCCAACCAGCCCTATCCTGGTCTCATTTGTCATTTAAAAACCTTCCACCCTTTCTTTCCTCCCCAGTCCCGATATCATCTTTTTCCAACCAGGCTCCCTCCTACCGTCTCTCTCTCTCTCTCTCTCTCTCTCTGCATACTCCCCCATTCAATCAACTCAATGCTGTATATTAACATATATATTTTAGGCAGAATGGGATCCGAGGGTGGCGGACAAGGAAGGAACATAAGGAGTTCCTCTACATCATGGACAACTCTCTCGCTTATCATGCTTGCTAGAAACCTCTGTCCCAGCATTACTGGATAGGTTTAAAGAGTACAGTAAGCTCTCGACGTACAAAGTCAACTATGATGAATCTGAAATCATTTGGCTGAGTGGGCATGTATGCCACAGTCGAAGGACACCTTTCCTTTCAAATGTGTGAGTGGAAACAGTTTGTTATTTGGGCATACAAGTGACTCCAGCAATCCAGGAGCTATTTCACCTGAAATATGAAAAACTGTAGGGAGAGGTACAGGCAGATAGAGCTAGATGGAAACCACCACCCCTGAGTTTAGGAGGCAGGGTAGGAGCTCTCAAAATGATTGTTTTACTCGGTTTCAGTTCTTTTTCTAGACTCCCCCATTCAGGTCTCAGAAGAATTCTGGAACAGGTTAGAAAAGGTAATATTAACATTTGTCTGGGGAGCTGGCTCACTTGCAGAAGTGGTAGCATTACAGCTTGTGAAGCAGATGTACTGGGTTCAGGAATGAGCCTGGAATGTCAGAGAGTTGGCCGGGGAGG
Source organism: Neoceratodus forsteri (assembly GCA_016271365.2). NCBI lineage: Eukaryota > Metazoa > Chordata > Ceratodontiformes > Ceratodontidae > Neoceratodus > Neoceratodus forsteri. Next base: position 867,467,024 of record CM057456.1, read on the forward strand.
GGGGGAGGATTGAGCATCCTGCAAACAGCTCTTCTGCTTTGGGGTAGGTGGGTATGCGTATTCAGCTATAGTCTGACCCAAAGCATTGGCTGGGGTTGGTGAGCCAGGGACTGCAGGAACAAGGGATTGGGGCTGGGGAGCTGCAGATGTCAGTGTGTCAGGAGGGGAGCACGGCTGACATCGCCAGGACATCACTGCACATTGCACTCCGTCTGAGCAGAAATCATGGTAGAAAATGGATGTCAGATGAGAAGGTGATGCCACTCCTGCCCACCACGCCTCCACAGGATCTGACCTGCTCTGGGTTGGCTGCTCCTGGCCTTCACCTTCACCTGTAGCCAGATTGGATTGTATGTGGGTGTTGATCAAGGTACTGAAGGAAACCATGCTGGGGACCAAGCCAGGGTGTGGCCACCAGCTGTGTCATGTGGACCAGCGGAGTCCAGTACCACTAGCAGAAGGGTCTCGTCGGACAGGATATGGACGCTGGATACAGCCGACAGAGCTCTAACCACAATGCGAGGAGGATAAGCAGAATAAAAAAAAAAAATTGTCTGGGCTGGGGCTGCCATAAAATTAGTAAGAAGATCTTAACACTCCTTGGGGAAAGGGTTGGGTATGTCAGATTTTTGAAGATACTACCTGTCGGCTCAGGTCCTCTGGGTGATGGCATGTGGAAAATAGCAGATAAGTAGTGTGGTATAGGAGGGAGGTACTGTAGTGCCCAGTTTACCAGCTCCTCAGTTAGCACCAGCAAGTATCCAGTTAACTCCACAAGTCTGGACTTGAATCCACAATCCATGGACAAAGCATACTTTGAAGGTGGTACACAAACATAAACTAATGATGGAGACGCCGAATGAAATGAGGCCATTAACAGTGATAGTGGGAGATCCAGACTTTATACCACTTTACTCAGATGGGGAATACTACAAATAGAACAGGGGAGCACTCACTGGAGTCTGGCTAGTCATAGAAGGGGATCACTGTGTCTCATTTGCAGACCTTAGTACCCATTTTATGCTCCCATGCCAAGAGTTCTGTAGATACTTGCGTGTCCGGTATTACCTGAGAGGAAGTGATAGACCTCTAAGGATGGAAGGATCTTGCTCTTTGGAAGATTTCCTATATTGGGCAGTAATGCTAGCTAGCAGGGAGAAGCATATTCCTAGCCTATCACATGCATGTTAATAGAGAAAGATTTGTTTGAAATGCAAAGATTCTACACACACAGTGGGAAATGAAGACTGGTACCCAGATAGAGAAGCAGGACTGGTGTACGTTATGGGAACAGGGGTGGAGGGGTTTGGCCTTCCCTGCTTGGAGGGAGTTTTGGTGGAAGCTATTGATTTGCTTTTTCCACATATCAGTTATCACCAAACACTTTGGGTGTGTGTGTGTGGGGGGTGGGGGGGGGGTACGGACCTGTGCTGGAGAGGATATGGTAATGTGGGATTGCATGTCTTATTTTTGGGGGACTGCTCACAATTGCAACCTTTCTGGCTACGGGTACATGTTGAACTGCTTAAAATATGGTCACTACCCCAGAAATGTACTGCCCAGTGGCAAATCTGGGAGTCATATAGACTCCTTGCCTTGTTGGAGTAGGTTGTCAAGAATGGTAAGGTACCTATAAGTGTATAAACTTTCATGTCTGGAACATAAATGACACATCCATCAGGCTGGTAGGAGGATGCCTCTGAGGTTATGTCCCCACAGTACCTGAGAGAGCTGTTGGTCCACAGTGTGAAATGATGAAACCAGCAAGTTACTCATTCACTTCTTCTTTATATTCCTTATGGGAATTTCTGTTCTGGCTCTTGACTTTGTCATGGTTCCCTGTGTTATAGCTTAAATAGGATTATGCCTAGCATAGAGCCAAGGATGTCATCATACTGATCTATAGCATGCAGTTGTGTGTAACATGTGCTTATAATTATCTTTTGTACTGTACCAAGACATATCAACTGTTGCAATAAAGCTGAATTTAGAAATAAACTTTTTAAAAGGATATAATTCTCCCATTCACCCTCTGCTCACTCCCTCCCTAAAACAACTACCCAAGACCCTGCAGAATGGCTAGCTTCACTGCTGCAGGTGGTGGGCACATCCATACAGGGATAAAAAAACATGCAGCATTACCGCACCCCACCACTGCCGCAATTGGAAACTTTCACAACAAACAAACTCTACAGTGTCCCAGTCTAGTCCACACAGGATCCTCTGGCAGAGGATCAGCTTCTCTGCTCTGTTTGTGGGGGTGCAGAGAGGTAGGTGCAAAACAAACCTCGAGTCTTAGCACAGTTCTCCTCCTGCTAGAAACTTTCCTGACTCACTGACTTGCCCCTCTCCAACCAGACCCTTGCCCCGTCGCTGACCTTCCCCAGGTAGTAACCTCATCCTTCATCCCTCATGGCTTGCCCCCATGATGGGGCCTTCGGTAATGTACCCCCCACAACAGGTGTCCAGATCCAGTGGGCAGGGTGCCTGGTCAGTGGTGTGGGGCTTGTCTTTACCCTGCCTCAGCCAGAGTTTTTTTTCTCCTCTATTTTATCCACAGCCCCAGGCAGCATGTATTGTTGGAGGGGGGGTCTGCTTTGAATGTGTGCAGCATGCGCTAACCAGGTGAGCGTGCTCCCAGGCGCACCAACAGGAGGCGCTGCAGCACTGGCATGTGCAGTCTCCCTCCTCCTGGCTGAAACACACTGCTATTGGCAGTGCTGTCTCCAAGCCTGGGCACCTGATCCCTGGCTCCTGAGTTTGCTCCACAACCTGGGTCACAGGCATGGAAGCAAGATGTGCTTCTGTTGCGCTGTCAGGTGGCTCCTGTGTATCATTATTTTTAAAAAGAAAAAATGCTTCCTAAAGGGCTAGAGTATAAAGAATTAAAGTCTAAGGACTAAAATGATATTGTCATTGTGCTGTGGGCCCGGATAATCAGGAAAGGAGCATCTGTGACAAAAGCACATTTTGACAACCTCCAGAATACATCTGAGGGACTTTCATTTACTTAAACAGAGTTTCTGTTGCTAGTATGTGCCACCAGTAAAAAAAATAAAAGAACCTGTATTTTAAATGCCCAATGATCTTTTAAATGTTCACAAACTAGTAGCCAGCACAACACCAGCTTCCACCCACCACCCTATCCCATGGGGACTAAATAGGAATGTGAAAGTTAGCAGGGCTGTGCTATTCATTCTAATTATTAGCCTAATCATGACAGATGAACAGAACGATCTCTCTTCCAGGCCTTTGAAAGGAAAGTAAACAGTGCTAGTCTTGTGTGCTGAGAGCCGCCTGGCTTGGCTGGTAACAATTAGCTGGCGGGGCAGGTGCTCCTTAGTTTTGTGATGCCACCTCCGCAATGAGTTCGTAACAAAGTGCTTTTGCCTCTAAGGAATTTGAGATTCAGTTTCTCAGAGACCACTGAGCTGATGTACATACAAACATACGAATGTGCCAGCAGAAACAGACCACATGGTCTATCTAAATCTGCGCGAGTGTGCAGCTAGCACCCCTAGTTTGCAGCTGCCCCACCCCCTTCCCTTTGTCATCCCAGTGCCGCCTTCCCACCTCCCCCACCCTCACTCTCCCCTGTTCCCAGACCCATGCCCTTTAAAGCTGTTCACATATTTACATGATACCGCCATTCTGGTAGTGCTCCATTTGCTACCACCTCTCCCTGAAATAGTGTCTCCTCATTTCTCTCCTAAATCTTCCCCTCTATTCTTAGCCTGCGGCTCCCCTGGTGTCCCCTCCCCACCTTAGCTTAAAGACCCCATCTGCCCCATCCTTATTGATTCCCTCGATACTTGAATGTCTCTATCATGTCCCCTGTCCCTTCTATCCTCCAGGGTGTACATATTCAGGTCTCCAGCCTGCTCTCATAGTCTCTCTCCTCTATTCCACATATCATCTTTGTTGCCCTCCTCTGCCCCCACCAGTAGCCTGATATCATGCTTCAGGTATGGCCTCCAAAACTGCATACAATACTCCAAATGTGGCCTTACCAGTGACCTGTAGTGGGCAAGATCACCTCTCTTTGCCTGGATGAAAAAACCTCGCTATGCACCCCAGCATTTTGTTCGCTTTTGTAGCCACTCTTCTGCACTGGGCAGTGTTGTTCTTGGTCCCTGTTACCATTACCCTAGGTCCTTCTCCTCCTCAGTGATCCCCAACACCCTTCCTCAGCCTGTATTCTATCCTTGGGTAAAGAAGGTAAGGCCCTTTAGAAGCAGATTAGGTAATCGGAAGAGGGTGAGGGTGAAGGGGTGGGATCTGTTCAGTTGATAATCTGTTGTCTGTGTAGACAACCACTATATCTCTCAATAACAGGAGCTGAACAGTGATTAAGCCGGGGGGGGGGGGGCTTTGTATGGGCTAGTCTGAGGAGTGTGTTGTTGCACCCAACATTTCCAACCCTTTGCCATTAATGTCAGACCACAGCCAGTTTTATTCGGTTTAATTGAATCAATAATGACTGAGGTACAGGGTGCTTCCTTCTGACTGATTAGGGTACAACAGTTTTACGGGCCCACTGGCCAAATGCTGGCAGATTTTATATTGTGCATGTAACATTTTCCTTTCACTAGCCCTGAGGGTTGGTTTTAGAGAAGATAACAGTTCAACATGATATGCATCAAGCTAGTAGACTTTTGTAGACAAGCTAGTGTGTGGGACTAGTGGGTTTCCTAGCCAGTAACCATGGTGGTTAGTGTATTTTTTATGTGAAAATTGAGTCCAACTGAACTGCGAGGAGCTCCTTTCTAGGTGTGTCCTGAGGATAGACTCCCACATTCTTGTTGTATGCTAATTTATCTGGTAGATATTTTTTGTGTAAATGAGTCATGTTTTTGCTATGTATTGCATTTAATATGGTATGATTGATTGTATAATACTGTTTTGATTGTAATGTATGACTCGTAACATGCTAGTGTGCTTTTTCCAATTTATACCAGACACCATTAACAAGATGCTAACAAGGGCACAATAAATTACAGCTTAATTGAGTAAAAAGACCAACATCAGTGGTAACAGTGCAATACAAATAGGAAATAAATCAGAATACAAATATGTAAGTAATCAAGGACAGAAGCTGGTTGTTACAGTTGGCAGGTAGCAAGGAATCCCGTGACTGCATAGCTGCAAAAACAGTAACCTAACTTTGGTACAGTCTGGCCAGCTGTGGGGGTCAGGGAGAAGAGCTGCAGACCAGAAGATGGAGCAGCTGCAGGTCCGTTTTGTAAAATCCCCCCAATCTGCCTCTCAAAGGACAGCTGTGTTGGAGCGGAGTAGAGTGAAGAAAGGCAAGGGCAGAGGTAAGGTAGTCGCCAGGGACATGTGGCTTGAGCAGCAGCCAGGCAGCATCTGTGCGTAAGAAGAAGCGATATGCGTGGGTGAGGTTAGCATGAAGCGGGAGGATAAAGAGTTTGTCCTGTTTTTGAAAATCAGAAGGAAACAGTGCCATCCTGGAAAAGTCAGTTCAGTCTGGAGTGTAGGTAGCAGTTGTGGGTGCAAGAGGAACTTTTTTAAGCATTAAGGCATGACCAGGGACTGAGTTTTATAAGGAATAGTTCACAGTCAGGAATGTGGCAATATTGTAATAACCGAATGACCTGGATGGGTGGTGAGGCCCGAGGTGCAGCTGAGGCCTTCAGTCACCTAGGAAGTGAGGTTATTACAGCATTGACGTACACTGGAAGTGGATTATTACACTTATAACATTCATGACATGGTCATAAATGTGATAACAGCTGTTACTCTAACCCTAGGGGAATCATGAGGTACAAAGCAAAGCTGGGTGTCTAGTTATGCTCCTAGGGTTAGATTAACCAAGGTAACCTAGCCCTGGAGTACTTTAATGTTATCATTAAACTAAACTGCTTTTATATTTTTAAATAAATGTTTTATAGTTAACATTCAAATGGTTCTGTTGTGCCTGAGGGTTACCAGTCATCAGCATGACCCTTTGAGAATGGTGTTAGCCAATCAGAATGCTCCATTTCCAGCCATGGTTTTATTAGCGCAGAATGTCGGAAAGCATGGAAGAGAGTGACTAGTCTGGTTAGAGGATTCTGGTGCTGTGTGTTAGACAGTAGGCATGTTTGCACTGCCATCTTTGCAGCTCATCAACCTGTGTGCACAGTCGGATACGCTGCAAAGTCTGCAGTGTAAACACTTACCAGACCATGCTAGGAGCACTTCGGAGCCTCTTTTTGTTCCGGCCCAGGAGTGGGTATGTTTATTGAAACAAGTGTATTATGTGGCAGTGTAAATGCATTGTAACATTCACTCTGATAAAAGCAGCAGTTTCCAGACTCCTCCACTCCTCCCAACCCCCCAAGCCCCTCTCCGTCACAACCTGCATCGGCGCGAGGGTGGGCTGTGTGAAGCATTCATTAAGTCTACTGGAGCATTCAGAGCAGGAATGGAGCAGCAACACAGATCTCGGAGTGCTGCAGCCTTGTAAACTCAGCTAGTGTCTTCATAGTCAAAAACAGTAAGAATAATTTTACAGACGATCTGTCTGGCAGCGGTGGTAAGGCAGGATTTTGCTGTGGCAGAGGGCTCCAAGCTTGGGGAGGGGTTTGAAGAAAATGAGGTTGATATGAGTCCAGCCAGAACACAAGGTATTTTTAATATGCGACATGATTCAAAGGAGAACCATCACTGGGCATGAAGGTGGGGTGGGAGGTGAGTTTGACAAATCTCATTTTCAGACCAAAAGATATGGATGCTGTTTTACTGGTATTGAGGCTCAGTTGACTTTGAGCAGAAGGAATTATCTGTAATTGCCATCCAGATTCATCTGAATTTGGGTTCCATGCAACCAAATGTCATATCTACAGGCATAATGTATTAACTGTATACATGTGGATACAGCAGATACTGTCAGTATGCACCAGTCACGTGAGCTAGTTGCAGCAGCATATCTTTAAGGAGATGGAAAGAATTGTTCTCCTTCTGTGCATAGCTCTCTGTTGTGTTTTCTGTCTCTCTTGTCTTTAACGCTAGCACATGTTGCCTTCTATTCCTCCATCATAGTTGTTCCAGCAAAAGACTTTTGTGCAGTCAGTCAACGCCCCACTGGCCCCTGACACTGTTACCATTACTTGCATTAGCTGTTACTTAAAGTTGCTCAATTTTATGGCTTAATAGGGCCTCTGCTGGATCTGTCCTTTGACATAAGAGACTCTTAGTGTGAGGTTTTGGCAAGAGGACCACACATCTGTGCAATTCTGGCTGCCCAAACCTCACGTTTGGTGTCTCATACCGTAAGAGAAACCCAGTGGAGGCTCTATTAACATATTATAAATCACGTAAGTTAGCCAGAGGGATTTATAATATGTTTCACATCTTTTTTATTTCAAAAGTTAAATAAATCCCATTCCCCCCCAACTCTCAAGTGGAACAAGCCACTCCTAACTTTCCAGCAGGAGAGGCTACTACGCAGGGTAAGTGGTGCAGTGGCTTTGTGGCCTGATTGGCTGAAATAATGCAAGTGATTTATAATCATAGCAGCTCACGTGAGGTAGTGGCATCAGCATCAGAAGACACTGACTGATTGCAACTGAAAATGCCAGCGGCTGGAGCACTGGTTACACCTCACACAGTACTTGCATGTTTGATGCATTTAAGTAAATCACACTGTGCTGTTACAGTGTCGTTGCATTGTGTTAGAGAAACTTTAAAAGCGTACCACAGTCAAAATCTGCAAAAATAAATGTTGTGAGTGTTTTCAATATGTGTGTGTGCAGTCCTAGTATGTCCTTCCGTTTGTTTGCTGTTAGAGTTTTTTAATTTGCCAACTAGTTTTGTGGTGCATGGGGATTGCCATGTTAGCATTGTTTATTGCTCTTGTTCCTACAGTCCCTCCTGTCCCACGTGACAAAGTGATGCATTCAGGACCACTGATTCAATAAGGGTAAGCTGCAGCAGAGCAATCTGCAGTCAGAGCCTAATGTTCTGGCCTCAACTAAATAATTCTAATTCAGGTTTTCTTTTCTAGGCATGTGCCTAGGTCTAGCCAGCAGGAATAACTGTTTTGTTTTAAAGCTTTCATGTCATCAAAGTACACATAGCCATAAAAGGCACACAAATCACCCTAGGCCATTAATGCTAGAACTAATGAAGACGCTGTTTTTTTTTTTGTTTGTTTGTTTGTTAGTTTTTTTACAGAATAACCCACTCAATTATTCCTCAGCCATTTGTGAAACTATAAGCGTAGCCTTTATTAGTGCACAATGGATAAGGAAAGTTGCTTAAAATCACAGCTTTAATGCTGTAAAATTGACTCTAAATCAGTATTTGCTGAATGTATGATCCCGAAAGCGCATCACTGTCATATGGGACAATAGGCACTGTAGGAAAAAGAAGAGCAATAACAAATGCTAACATGGAGATCCCCAGGGGCCATGAAACCAGTACGCAAATTTAGGAAAAAAATCCTAATAGTAAATAAAGGGAAAGATACACTAGGACTACACACACAAATGAAAACACTCTGTATGCTGTATGTGTTTGCAAATTTTGAGTGCTGTAGAAGCAGTCTGAGTGTTACCAGAGCACACAGAATGGAGTAATAGAAGACTACATACAGAGTTAGTAGTATTAAGGACCATGTTGACCATCAAAGCCGAAAAAACATAGACATGCACTGAAAGAAAATAGGGGTAAGAAAATATGAGTTGGGGATGCCACCACACTTCATTCTCTTCTCCTTTAAAGGTGACCTGCAAAATAGCGATGCAGCCTGTCCAGGTGTTGCAGTAAGTAATATTTGGGGTGTCAAGACCCCCGAAGCAATAAATCACCATAATAAACCACCGCCAATGCTGCACTTATAATAGTGGTGGGAGCGATGTCAACTAAATGAGTGTAATACCCATGAACACTTGCGCGCTCAGTCGGGTCCCGCCAGACTTCTGCTCGGCCAAAAGTTTTGGCACTTTGTTAAAATTAAACCTGCTGATGAAAAATAATGGCAATTGCAGCCCCCAGACTCCTGCAACGGTCTTGCAAGGTATGTGAGATGGGAGGGGCTGCATCACTATTTTGCAGGTCACCATTAATGTCCTTTCATTTGGACCCATGCTGATGACCGACTAGGAGAATTTAGTCTTGAGACACTCATTTGATCATTAATTCATACAAGAAATACCTCAGGCAGAAGTCATTATTGCTACTATGAGCCCCTATGATGATTGTGAGACAGAAAGTACATAGATAATCTGACCTTCTTGCCATTTGTTTGTTTTTTATCTGTGGTAGCAGGTTCAGAGTTCTCAGTTATTGCTACTGTTTGAAAATTCTATGCCCCACATCCCCCAGAAATGAAGGACATCAGGAGTAACCAATCAGGCTGCAGCAAACATTTCATTAGGGTCATAATCTGTACCACACTGTCAGGAAATGCACCCGGGCTCCCCACGCTCCTGTATTACTGTATCTATATTGATAGAAACAGGACCCTCCACACACACTGAAGTAACACTGAGATGCCTTTGGTAAATAAACCATAAAATAAAAAATACATGTGAGAACATGTCTGCCACTTTTATTCTTAAAATTTCCCACCAATGTAAGAATATTTCTGTTACAGTATATGCTGGGTAGAGCTGCCACAAGAAGTACATTCTGAACCAGGCACTGAAAGTAGCATTATAGCACAAGTCGCCTTCGTTAACCGGGAGGCTCTTGATCCTGGTACCAGTTAATGTGGGGATGAATTTGTGGTGGTCATAATGTTGCAGTGCGGAGCCATGAATAAACAATTGTCGTAATCCTAAACTAGAATGGGATGGCTGTAGTTAAAAACAACAGAACTGTACATTCACCCAAAAAAAAAAATCCACCACACTTTCTGAGGTATTCCTGACATTATTAGATGACTCAATTGTGTAGTTCATTGAAGAATTTTTTAAAAAGGTTTTCATTGTTAATTATTTTTTTTTAAATGAAGTGAAATAAAGATAGCAGTCCCCAGGAGTTTTTAACAGCCTCCTCCGCGAAGGTCACTCTTCAGCGACATGCACTGTATTTGTAACATGCCAGTATATATCAGGGTGATGGGAGCGTATGTTTCTGATGACCAAAAGCACAGCATTGCCCAGAACTACTTAGATCTATCATAGTGAAGGCCCACCAGGAGCTTTTAAAGCTTCATCTTTGGAAATAAAAGAAGACTGGATGAAAATGCAAGAATGGGTACAGGTGTATAGATGTTTTTGAGTTTTGAGTTGATAGTGTATAACATTTGTTTAAATTGCTTAATGCTGACATTCTACCTTCTGTTTTCCTTTTAATTCAGGAGGGGCAAGAAGCACAGCATAATCCTGAGGACCCAGCTCTCGGTGAGGGTACATGCCTGCATTGGTAAGTCAGGTTTCGTGTTAAAGAGAAAGCTGAGAGAAAAACAAAGAATAGGAGAAATACATTTGGCTGGTTATTATTACACTTCAGATAGACTGAAGGAATATGATCGTTTCATTTGGAGAATTATCAGTGCTGTTATGTGGGCTGTGTGTGTTTCAGCCAGGGTGCTTGCTTTCAAAGTAGACCTTATCAGAAGAGTAGTGTGAAGCCGGGATATTACTGTGCATATGTATGCTGAAGGGCAGCTGTAACATCATAAAGTACTTCTTCAGAAATTTACTTTTGTTATTTGAAGACATATGGAGCCTGTCACATCAGACATCAGCAGCAATAAGATCCATTGAAATGTGTTAGTCAGCATTTGAAATGGGAGGTTGCTACCCATATTGAAATATTCCATTTGCCTCAAGTGGAAAGACAATTGTATGTGCAAGGCTGATAGCTGCGCCTATATTGAGAGTCAGTGGTATCATGTCATTTATAATGTACTTATTAGGGATGCGAAGTGACGTCTTGTTAATCATGCTCTGAACATAAGATGTAGTATGATAAGGAGAAAGACTCTGTGTTTGTTGGATTCCCACAACGTACGTACATGAAATCTCTAGAAGCAAGATGCGCGTCTCTTAGTAAAACACACTTAAGAGTTGCGGTGAAGATATACAGTGTCTGTGTAGACAGTGAGCAGTGACATGTGCAGTAATCTTCAGGAAATGTAAAACAGAATGCTATGGTTTCTGAAATGAAATGGCTTACTTCACAAGGATTGTCATCAGCATCTCATCTGCCTTCAAAATACAGCTGCTTGGGTGTGCTGTTGGTAGCATTGCAGGTGTTTTTGCAAGCCAACTATACCATGCTACGGGTGGTTATCTGGGAAGCAGTATTCCTGCTTTGAAGACTTCTGGATTATGCCAACTGTCAGTGACAGCACATCTCCCCTACCCATTATGTCTGCTAACATCTGGGATTGGTATATTTTACAGACTACATTGTCAGCTGAGTACAGCATGCTAGGAGGTCCTGCTCTGAGATATTGCATTGCTTTGGCAAATGTGGGATATCATCCCACAGAGTGTAGTTAATGTTGTGTTTCTCGTCTCTATATTTTTATTAAAAGTTTGAGACTGGGATGTCACTGGTTCACTTGATGACAAGCAATGTGTTTTTTAATGTGCGTCTGTGGAACATAACTTTTTTTTTTTTTTCTCAGACTAAGGATCTTGTCACATAGTCCATGATTAGCTCATGTTTGTCTGCTGAAGTACAGATGTTTGAGGTTGAGACATTATTGACTGTGTTGAAAGCTAAATGCAACACGATGAGGTGTGTTCAGCAGCACTCTTGTTTCTAGAAGTACAGATTCCACACATTGAAGACCAAGACTGGGGAAAAGCAATATCACTCCATAAAATAAAGATGCATGCAAAGGATATATAGATGCTGAACAGTCTCATGTATTGCAGATGAGAAAGCAGGTGTACAGGAGGCAATGTAGATCCTATGAGGAGGCAGTGGACAGCCTCGGTATGTACTTTCTGGAGGACAGGAGGAAAGGGTTATGTAATAAACACACAGATACATATAGGTTTATAATAGGGTGGACTGCATGGAGTTGTTTAAACTGGGGAACAGTACAACCAGCAAGAGCACAACCTCAAGCCAGAAGATTCGGCTTCAAAAAGGACGTCAGAATGTATTGTTTCACAGAGCAGGTGAAGTGACAGGTGGGGCTCTCTGGAGGCAATCTCCACTGCCTGCAGCTGGTCCAGAATGTGACAGCTAGGCTGTTGACTTGTGTTTTCCGAGATTTGACCATGTCATGCCTGTCCTCCACAAACTGCACTGGCTGCCGATAAGGTGGAGGATTGCCTTCAAGGTCGGATTACTGACCTATAAAGCCCTGCACGGGGATGACCAGCCTGCCTGCAAGACCTCCTGGTTCTTCATCGCCTGTCCCGGCTCTCCATTCCTCTGTGGGTTGCCTCCCTATGGTTCCCAGCACCAGGTTGCGGCATTTGGGACCGTGTTCTCAGTTGCTGCACCAACCCTGTGGAACTTCTTGCCAAGATATCTAAGGGAGGCACCCTCAGTGGAAACCTTTGAAAAAAGGCTTAAAAACGTTCCTGTTCAATCAGGTGTTTTCTTTAAGCTGAAGATTGATAAAAGAACTGACTGCTGTTTTGTTATGGAATGTTTTAATGAGTGATAGATAGAACTGTATATTGATCTCTGCATTATGCTTTGAACTGTGTCATCGGTTTTGTATGGATAGTTTTTAAATACTGTTAAGCGCTCCGAGCCTCTGGGAAGGGGCGCTATATAAATAAAGTTTCTATCTATCTATCTATCTATCTATCTATCTATCTATCTATCTATCTATCTATCTATCTCTATATCTATCAATTTACTCAGTAATTGGGATCAATGCTGAGACTATAGCAGGGGTCTTCAGAATACAATGGGACAATTTCAAAGGACTTCTTATGAACAAGAGGGAGGCAGGAGGAAGGAATAACTCTGGAAGGACAGGGTTATTCAGTGTAGTGCATCAGGGCTGATGTGATGGTCTCATGAAGGGGATTTTCAAAGCTTATGTCTAAATGCCTCTCAGGTGGCGCACTAGATGTGTCTTTACCTTAGACGCAAAGGGTCACAGGTTTGATTCCCAGGGAGGATGTGTATCTGTCATCTCATTTTGGGAGGCAGTATAGTGCAGTGGTTTAATGCTCTGGGCTGCAAACCTGGAGACCACGGTTTGAATCCCATTGCCCCCACTTGCATACTGTGTGACCCTGAGCAAGTCACTTAACTTCCTTGTGCTCCCAGGTTGCACCTATAAACAAGTTTTAGCTTAGTGTGTCTGTCCTGGTTAAAAAACAATAAAAAATGCAGTTTTCTTTTGTACGACTTTGAACATAAGCCAGATTGCCCCTATGTCCAGTTTTCAAAGCTAGGGAATAGCAAAGTCCAGTTCTCAACCCTCTGTCTTAGCTATGTCCATTTGCAAAGTCTGGATATAAATGTGCCTGGACATAATTTTCAGACTGAATGTAACCTGGTCTATTATTTACATCTTTAGCTAGCAAGAGACAACCAAACCACGAGGAGGCATAGTTTGAGGCTAGTGGGGGTGGGGGAGACAGCCAAACCATGAGGGGCACAGTTTGAGGCTAGCGGGGAGACAACCAAACCACGAGGGGGGGCACAGTTTGAGGCTAGTGGGGGACAACCAAACCACAAGCAGCACAGTTTGAGGCTAGCGGGGGCACAACCAAATTACGAGGGGCACAGTTTGAGGCTAGTTGGGAGACAACCAAACCACAAAGGGGCACAGTTTGAGGCTAGCGGGGGAGACAACCAAACCACGAGGGGCACAGTTTGAGGCTAGCGGGGAGACAACCAAACCATGAGGGCACAATTTGACACTAGTGGGGAGGTAGGAGTGATGTTAGAAAGCATTTCATTACAGAGAGGGTGGTGGCCACGTGGAATGCATTGCTGGAGGAAGTGGTCTCAGAGAAGACAGTGGACGGCTTTAAGAGGGGCTGGGATAGGCATAAGGGGACCCATGGGACTGTGGGGGGCAGACAGAAGGAGGGGAAGACATTGGGAGGGGGACAGGGTCAGTGGCATAAGCTAGAGACCCTGCAATAATGAACAGACTCGATAGAACGAATGGCCTTCTGCTAGCTCTTTTGTATGTGTTTTTTTTATCCAAACCTGGAAGTTAAGTTCCATGAACAGCTAGAAATTCTGCAGTTAAGCTGAACTTTTGAAAAACATTCCCAGGTTATAACATTTTAAAACCCCACCCGAGGTGACTAGGAGTTGCATCCCATTTTATGACTTCTGAAAATCCCATTTGACATAACTAGGAGTTCTGTGGGCTGTGTGACCTGTGAAAATCCCACCCATAATCCTTTTCTGTCCGCATTCATCTGTGTATCTGTGTAAAAACAGAGGTACATAAGTAGAGGGAGCAATGCCATAGCTTCCCCTACGTAGTATGTCTTTCTGCTACATCTTCAAGGGTATTGGCAGTCTAGGTATAAAAGACTCGGTATATACTGTATGTAAGGGAAGCTGGAATGCCATGCTCCAGCCCCTGACAGAGAGACAGGATATGTACAGGAAGCTAAAGCACTGCTCTCTTCAGCTTTTGTACCTGACTTCACCAGTTTTCTTTTTAACAATAAATTACACTTTTCCAGCATCGATAGCCCTTGGGATGCGCTGTGTTCTTGGAGTGATTTGCAGTTTGTGGGTTCTCCCTCACATGGGAAGCATTGGGCTGTGAGCTGGTGCATTCCTCGCTTTTTGTATTTACTGGGAAAAAGCAATAGAGTGAACAATATGCGACATGGGATTTGATCTTTTGTTGCTGAAATCAGCATTCAGCTAGTTATTCATGTACATCTAATTGGCTACGTTAAGAATTTTGACAGTCTATATTTCCTCAAATTGAGATTTCTTCAGTGCTGTCCAAAACACAAGTACACTTCACGCATGAGATGCCAGCAACAGTACATCCTCTTTCAGAGTTTATTTTTAGAAAGGTAGAGGTTATGGCTTGCATATATTGCTGGTAAGTAAATACATAATGCTGGTTGGAGTTTAAAGAATAGCTATGCTGCTCTTCTGTCAGAATTAACTTCTGTACAGACTGCATTTGTTTGATGGGGTTTGATATACAGAAATAGTTTTCTCCTGACAAACTACTGTGTGCTATTTTACATCACTTAATGGACATAGTCCACCTGTAAAACATGTGTATGCCTTTCTAACTTTAAGAGTATACGTGCCGGACCATTGGCGCAGCAGTTGGATTTCCACTTATGACACCAGCAAGCCGGGTTCGGGAACAGACTGTGCTGGTAGGCTTCCAGTCGGGAGAAAAGGCTTGAGCGCTATTGATGGGGGAGGGTGGGACGGACCGGCGATTGCTGACCCTAACCGAGGCTGGGAGCGACAATGTGCAGGGTCCCATTCACCAGAGGCGTGATGAGCGTTGGCGTCGGCCTTACGTTAGTGGCACACCACGCCCCCCCCCCGGGAGCAAATGGGAAAAAGAGCCCCGTAGCCGACCAGATGACGGTCGCCAGCTCCTGTTGCCGCGAGTCTGAGGACAGTGCATGCACCATTCCAGCAGCACCTGGGCCAAGTATTGCTCTGGCCGCCCAACCGGTGCCTTCCCACTTGGAGGAGAGGGTCCCACCTGGCAAAGGGTTGGGTTTCGTCCGGGGGTTACCCAAGGGGGCTGCAATATGGGGTGAAGAGGTGGCTGATCCGAGGCAGTGCGACATGGAGGGCATAGGTGGCCTGAAGGAGAGGCCGGCCTGGAGCTGGGAGGATAAAAAAAAAAAAAGTATACTTATTTAAGTTACAAATGATGGTTAGGTTAGTACTTTGGGCATTACTAACTGTACTTTTGTCATTGGGAAATCATGGTATTTTCAAAGTGAAAATGTCACAGTCATGGAATTCATAGTAAAAGTCACAAAAAGTCCATGATCTATTGTGTGTCAAATGTACTGCCTCTGTTCTGACATATTTTTAAAGAAGCAGATCAGCAAAGATGTCAGTGTTTTAAAAACAACATTTTTTGTTGTTGTTGCTGTAGCATTTTTCATCTTCTAGCGTCCAAGGACAGTCAGCATTGTCCCTACGTCCCTGAACCAGGCACCACCTCCCATGGGATCTACCTTCATTCTAGGCACTCCCATGGCTCTACCCCTCATGGCAGGACCAAAGGAGGAGGTCAGTCATCCCCCATACTATAATCCAGTAGGGACCGAAAGCAGGGACCTGGGTGGTGATATGGGCACGGAACAAGCAGATAAGGCTTCACAAAGGCCCTGACATCATTTCTCCATTTCTTCCCACCCCTTTCCATTCAGCACCATGTGTACATGTGGAGGTACACATGCTTGACCTGTGCTCCAGCACCCTCCTGTTCATACTGCCCGCACTGCACTGCCACCAGACTTCCACCTGGTGGCGGTTGAATGCTGGGCCACTATTCCCTCGGACACTCAATCCTTTCACTCCATGACTGACCCTTGGTGACCCAAGTGTGCGCCAGCACCTCAGTCCTCCACGCTATGGGACTGGCTTTAAAAATGTCATTTTGAAACTGGCCTGGTGGCAGTAGGTAGCTCATTATGCCGCTATCTGGGAGACCAGTGCTCGTGTGCGAGCACCAGAAACCCACACCTGGGCTAACAGCAGACCAAGCACATTGCAGAGGTCAGGCACGAAATTATGGAGCTGTCATCTGAAAGCACTGAACACTGGGATGTTTTCATGGAAAATGACAAAATCATGGGGCTGTCATTAAAAGGGGAAACATCGTGATGTCCTGGTCATGACTTCCATAAAAAAGCTGTATGCTTAGGAATTAGGAATACTGATGCTGTTATGTTTCTCTGTGTCTGAATTCAGGCTAGATCAATGCATCCAAGAATAAGAACTGTTTGATTAAGCTGAGTGCGTTGGTGAAGGAAAGAGCACATTGAACCAAAGGTCTTGTCTGTGTACCATTCTTTCTGGCGGTGTCTCCACTGCTTGGGTAGGATATAAGAACTTTATGATTCTTAAACATGGTGTCAGTTTCTCAGGGTGGCTGAGGAGGAAAGGGACTTCTGTGGGTGCCCTGCTGAGTCTCTGGTACTAATGGATGCAGTGGCCATCTACAGCTGTTTTCCTTGCTGTACAAACAAAGCCGCATACCCCTTCCATCATCACAAGCAGAGTCACATAAGAAGTATTTACTACTAATTTCCCATCAGTTAGAATGAAACTAAGCCAAGACAAGTAAGTACAAGCTAGTGAGGAGAGGAGATAATTCACCAGACCTTCCTCTTAAGGCTCTTCTTGGATGCCGACTATTTGGGGGGGGGGATACCATGAGATGTTCTAAAGAGGGGGGCTGCAGTGGTCTTCGGAGCCAGTATATATTAGCCTTATGTCAGAGAGAGGTATCTAACAGAGAGCTTTTGTAATGAGTGTCCAGTGTATGTCATGTCTTTAGTGCACAACAAATGTCCGTATCTGGTCATGGTCTGAGGCTGAGAAATTAGGACTGGTATAGTTAAAAGCATGCTGTGGCAGGATTAAGTTGCTTTACCAGAAGAGAACATTAGACCCTGTTGTCAACAAGAAGTTTCTCACTTTGTGCCAATGTCCAGCAGAATAAGGCCATTAGGTTTATCAAGTCTGCTGGTATCGTCTAAGGATCTTTGAAAATAGGATCCAGTGTTCTGTCCTCTGAGGCACAGGAATTCTGCCAGCCATCAACACAATGCATTCTTTTCAAATCCATATCTTATGGGCTGAGTGTGGCAGATTTGTTCCTTGCAAACTCCCCTACATGTTCCCTATGTCAGAGTAGTAGAATTCAGTTTTTTTTTGTTTTTCTTCTGAGAACTAGAGGACTGTGTATGTGGTGTCATAAATTAGCCCCCGGAGCTGTGGATAATATCCTGTTGGCACACCTAGTAGTTTATGTAGGCACTGAGTAAGGCTGCGTGCCCAGTGTATAATAAGCTCTTGCTTAATTATAAGAAAACCAAGACAATGCTGTTTGCCGCTCCTCACAACCGGCTGAGATCCCATCTATTAAAAATAATAAACAACCTAACGCCTCACTAGAAATGGTCCAAAGTTTTAACTATCTTGGGGTCACTCTAGACTGTTCCCTCTCATTTTCACAGCATACTGACCTTGTAGCCAAGACTGCAAATGTCTAAATTGGCCAGCTATTTAGGCATAAACACTCCTAGCTGATGAGGCATTAAAACTGGCTGTGTGTAGCTCGGTCTTATCCGTGATTGACTACAGACTTATAGTCTACAGTGTGGCAACTGACACAGCTCTCAAGAGAATAAAGCTGGCCCTAAACAAAGCCTGTAGGCTTGTCCTAGATGCGCCACACCTTAAACACACCTGCGATCTCTATTCCCAGTCTGGGTGGTTAAATCTGCACTGTAGAACTCAATACCATGTCTGCCTGTTGGCTAAAAAGTCCACCCTAGGTCTAACACCACTTGGTGTTCAGAGCCTCCTTGCCCACCAACAAGGTTAGAATTACCAGAGGAACTAACAGCCAGCCACTTAAAGTCCCTTTCTGCCGCACCTCCCGGGTCATCGGTCTTTTGAGTACTGGTACCCGCTGGCTCAACTCGCTACATGACGACTTGCTGGCAGAATCTAAACTTGTTCCCTTCAAATCTAAACTTCTTAGCCACCTAGTAACACTTAGTGGGTGTGATTGTAACTTCTAAATTGCACAAGCCAACTCCTGTCTTCTTTCTGTTCACTGTAGCACTTACAATCTCCCTATCCAACTGACGTGTTATTTACCCTCTCCCCCATCATCCCACTCTGCCTTCATCCTCCATTCCTCATCCATTTACCACCCCTCCACCTAATCTGCTCCCTCCTCACCATATCCTCTCACTCCAAAACCCCATGGAATGTTCCCCTTCCAGAAACCAATGACAAGGCCCTATGGCTGCTCCTGTTCTTGCCACCTCTTCTCCCTTATACCTTCCTCACCTACTCAGCACTCTCTCAGCACCCAGCCTCTGTTGCTACCAGTTTCTCTCTCCACAGTAAGCTACTTTTCCATTTTGTTCACCCATCGCAACATACTTGGTGCTTAAAGGGAAGCAGTCATGTACAGGGGCCACCGCCCCTGCAAACCTTACCCTCCAGTTTAGCTTTTCTGGGAAAAGTGCCTTTTTTCTTGCGGCGCAAAGTAATTTAATGTAATTACGAAAAGTCTGCTACCATGAAGTATGGCGGATGCTGGGGCAGCTCCATTAAATGTAAAGGTGCGGCGCCACACTGTGCACTTCTATACAAATGCATTGAAGTGCACAGTGCCGCACCACACCTTTACACTTAATGGAGCCGCCCCAGCTTCCGCCATACTTCCGAGTAGAGGACTTTTCGTAATTAAATTATTTTGCGCCGCAAGAAAATAGGTGCTTTTCTCAGAAAAGCTAAACTGGAGGGTAAGGTTTGCAGGAGCGGGAGTCCCTGCAAACAACTGCTTCCCTTTAATGTGATTGAATTTTGTAATTTTAGTTACAAAACAGTTGAACATCATTTCTGTTTCCAATGTCATTTTGTAACCACTGCCTGTATTGTTTTGCTGTATTTGTGTTGTTTGCTGTTGACATGGCACCTTTGTAAACGAGCTTATAGCTCAACGGTATTAATCCAAGAACTGAATAAATAAATAATAAGGCAGTGCATAAGAAGGCAACAATTAATTACTTTTTTGTGTTACTAACATTACCTCTCCATGTCATTCTTTAACTTCTTGGATGCTAAATTTCTGCTGGCAGCTTCATTTTCCACCTCCAGTGTGAGCAGAGCACCAAAATGCAAAACGAACACTGGCTGGGAGTCGTGAAGGAAACTGTTTGGCTCCTGGGCTCACTTTGGGAAGCGTGATCTAACACTTGCCATATCCATGTGAAGGGTTTCCAGTCAATGGGCAAGTCTGGGATTTAAAATCCTGGCTTCAGGTTGCAGAGGGTCAGTGCTCAGACACACTGGTGCATTCAGCCATAGCTACCATGCCTGACTGAAATGTTTTCATAGGAACGCAGACTTGTAACTAATGAAGCAGCCACTGCATAGGCTACAACTCCAAGAAACAAAACAACTGTACACAGCTTTTCTTCTAATGATGTATTTGCCATGCGTGTTGCTAGTCTAATAGCCATTCAGGAAGGAACCATCAGTCGGAGCAGTACAACAGGCATGTGTTATAGGGGAGCAGGAAACAAAACAAATCTGGCTCACCAAACACAGGACAAAGCCTTCTAAACAGGCAGAGACACACACACACACACGCCAGACGCACGCTGAGAAGGACTATTTTCTTGTTAAACTTTCTGCATGCTTATTGCTGTATTTTGCTTACGGTATCAGTAAGGATGAGGCAGTTGTTACTAGTTGACTTGTGTCGCCGGTATTTGTGCTTCTCCCCACCAGGTTTGTTTCTTCAGTTGGACTCTCAGTCATTGCTTAGCATTGCCAGTGAGCTGGTAGTGGACTTTACTTGGGATAGTGCCACTGTCTGGAGGCAGGCAGTAACCCACTGCAGGTGGGTGGCAAGAAGATGCACCTCTGGCCTTGGGCTCCTGAAATTGCAACAAGACCTCTTACTGCACACCCAGTTCCTGGAGTAGGTTTTGCACATGCACAACAGCTTTAAGTAACCACAACAAAAACAAACAAACATGAATGTGATATAAACACACTAGTTTGATGGATAACTAGACGTTAGATGAGGCAAACCTTCCTGTATAGTAATGACATGTTTAAGCAAATCACATTTATCCTTGTTCCCTACTGCTTTATAAATATTTGTATATACTCATACTTAGGGATGTAAGTTTGTCATGGATGAGGTTTTAATGACTCATCGTTTGTTCATGAAATCATTGATAAACAGTAGTAAATGTTGTGGCACTGTCATCATTGCTACATTCTGATGACACTAGTGAAAGTCATGGAAGTCCTGAATGAAGATCAGACATCGTGGAATCAATGACGTGTATGACTGCCATGACAAACATACATCCCTACTCATACTACATCCAGTCTATATTATGTCTTCTAGATATTTTTAGCTTCCAGCAGAAAGCTACCGGTATCGGCTCCATATCATAGTCTCTCCATTTGATATACTTTATGTAATACCACTATCTAGCTAGAGTGTGTATATTTCCCTGACTGATAATTTACTGTCACTTGTACCGGACCAGGCTGTTCTTGAGCTGGTGACTGTATGTTGTATTTTTCGTTCATTGTACTTGTCAGACGTGGAACCTTTGCAAAAGAGCACTTGTGCTCAAAGGTGTTTTCCGAATTATAAATAAATAAATAAATAAAATAAATCTGGCAGATAATTGCGTTTTTTTCATTTTTACAGTTTATTTACCCAGGATCACTCAACTTAGATACAATATCTCATTTTAGTGGAGTCCTGCACCCATTTTTCCACAGCTCTGTGGGTTAGAGTACTGGAAGGGCCGCCCAGCTGTTTTTTTTTTTTTTAACATAGTTTTTTATCTTTTGATCTGCCCAGCCTGCCCCATCTGCCGGCATCCCTCTGCCCCATCACCCACCTTCATTGGCACTTCCCTCCCCCACTTGCCCTGGACCAGTATTTGGTGGGTGGCTACCATGGTCAGTGGTGTGGGTTCCTGCAAGGATGCGGGTGTCATCCTGCTGGCAGGGGTGTTTTTCTCCAGGTTGTTACCTGATGGTTGCGAGCATAATCACGCAAGACACGCCCGTACACGATGGTGCGTGTGTGTGTGTGTGTGTGTGTGTGTGTGTGGGTGGTGGTGTCTGTTGGCTGGTTTTCCCCTGCTGTTCTGTCATCCAGCCTCTGCTAAGTAGCAAACAAATAGAGGGATGCAGTATTCCCCTCCCCCAAGGGAAGAGAGCAGTCCATGGGGTGCTGAATCCTCCCTTCCTCCCTCCTTCGGCCAACTTTGGAGTGACCAGAGTCCATTACCGAACTCAGGTGGCCGGTGTAATGAGCTGCAGCCCTATCACAATGTTATTGGACTGGCTACCAAGATTGTGTTTTTAAGCAATTTATACTGCTAACGTCTATTACAGACATGGGCAGCAAGTGTTGAGTATTACAGTATTTATTAGCTACCCTCGGGGGGGGGGGTGAAATGTCATCAGGTTACTCAATCTGTTTCAGTCGCCAGAATTTCTATTTATGTTAAATTATCTATATGTTGTTCTAACATCTAAAAACAGAGATAGGGTTAAACCTTTTCCTCTCGATCTCCACTCTGTGTAATGAATCACAAGCAACAGGGTGAAACCTTTTCCTTTTAATCTCCACTCTGTGTAATGACTCACAAGTAACAACTAGATTCACTCTCTCACTGACTGGCATCCCTGCAGTTAGAGTGTCATTAAGACACCTTAATTACCTGCTAAACTCTATGGTTAAAGGATTTAGAAGTGATGTGATTTCCACATAGGCAGCTGTGTTGTACTGTATTCTGGTCCACAAGCTGCATCGAGGCAGCAGATATGGTATTCCACGCAGCTCTGTTACCACGATGCTGGAAGATGCTAACAGTCACACTGAATAACGGGTTTGTTGCACTGCAGTAACAGACCATGCCATATGTGTGTGTGTGGGGGGGGGATTCTTTTCTGGCTTCTGCGTCAGCTTCATGAGGTTAAAGCCTCCACAAGCTAAGATGGATCTCTTGTTATTTAAACTATCTTAGTTCACGGAACGCTAAGGCACGACTAGATCTGTGCAAATATCCTAGGCAAATAGTCAGAGGTTCCTTAGTGATGTCAGTAAAATCTGCTGACTTGGCTAGATTCTTGACTCACAAAGATGACATTTTAAGGCCCTGTTTGTGGCTGCAGTGGGTGGAGCCTGCAGCCATCTTGTGGTAGCTCTAAAAATGAGCCACCAGATGGACACTGAAGAACTGTTCAGTGGGTGGAGCCTGTAGTCATCTTGCGGTAGCTCTGTGGACACCAAAGAACTATTCTGGAGTTGCAGTACAATCATTCTGCAACTCCAAAACAGTCCGGCCACTATCCCCTCCCCGGGCATACTACTTCGGCTGCTGGTCACCCGCCATGCTCAAGATGGCCACCGTGTTTAGTGCACATGCGCCGAGTAGTTGCACATACACAGCTGCACGTGGCCATCTTGGGAACGCAGACTGTTTCACTGTGAGCTCAGCGAGCACAGCTGCAGCTGTGTCGGCTCTGGCCTGGTTTGTTGGACTTGCTATTTCCTTGATACCCATCTCCCCTTTCTCTTACTTTTAACTAGTGTCAACTAGTGATGGTGCTGGGCACTGGGGGGCCATCTTATACAACACATGATTTTCCAGTACTGGCTTTTAATGTACCATGGTCCTGCACAAACCTTCACACTAGAGTGTCATAAGAGAATGGGGAGACCAAGAAACAGCATTGCCTCTTCACTTGGGTCTCCATTTTGGTTGAATAAAGAACTTTTGGAGGTCTTTCTACTCTCCCTGTATTGGAATATAATCTGTCACCCAGACCTGTGGCACTGGTGAGCATGAATTGTGCTGTCATGTTCAGGATACAGGTAGAGTGGATGTGGGACAATGTGTTCCGACTCCAGGGTGAGGGTGCCATCTGCATCAACACCTCCTATGGTGATTGACATCATGGTATAGATGGCGTGGGGACCACACACCATTGGCCAGGTCCTGTAATTAGGATTACGTGCTGACAGATTCCTCCTTTCCGGGAGCAGGGCAGGGACTCGGGAGAGAAATACTGGTCCATTATGTTGGATAATGCCCCCCATGTCCATGAGCCTCTAACACTCCTGAAACTGCCAGCTTCATCACATCATCATGCTTACACAGCCAGTCTTTCCCTAATGACAGCAGGGGATTCTTCTGATTTCACAAATTGTGTGCCTCTGACAGTGGCGCAACTGAGGACATCTGGAGGTGGATCCCAGAGAACAACAGAGTGACTAGGTAGAAGGGTACTTAGACAACTCTGGAAGAGTGATGTTCCTGTGGCTGTAGGAGCATATAATGGGGGGCATTTGAGTTGTACAGACATAGGATGGATCTGATTATGGTGTGTGTGGGGAGGGTTTAATTGTCTCTAAACTGACTTGCTCACAGCAGCACAGACCTACAATACGTTAACTGTAGAACTAGACTTGTAGAAACATAAGATGTAAGCTCAGCTGCACAGTTAAAGTTTCTTTGGACACTTTTGGGGCAAAGTGTAGTTGCCAGCCTGCTCTATGATAAGGCTGCTGTTGGGAATTCCTCTATTATTGTAGCCAAAGAATTTTCTGAGATGTTTCCTCTAATGTGAGGAGGCTATCCAGTGTTCTTAACTAAGTGGTAGATGGCGTGGAGCATATAAAAGCATTTAGCTCAGAGAGCTACTTGCCTGTACCATGTGCAGAGAAAGCAGAGGTCCACACCAATATTCAGATTCGACCTTCATTCATTTTATTGTTACTGAACTAGCAGCATACTCACTGTACTCCAGACATGGAGGAGATCCCTGGGCTTTACACACACAGTCTCTTCATGGAGATCCAGAGCAAGGATCTAGCAACAATTTCATATCATAGAACACTCTTACTGGGCATGGACAGGGGACCCTGACAGTGCTACTCTGCAGAATATTCATTCCCATAACCCTACGACTTGGGTTTGGATTTGGGGCCCTGATGAACATACTTGGCAATCTATACTGTCATTCACACACACCATTTATCCCTCCTGTGGGAGAACTTTAAGCAGGTCCAGCTTCCCTGCAGGATGCAGCACATATTTCTACCTATACTGGGTCGTTGGGATCCCTTCTATTCTCTGGACTACCCTTTTGCTCAGAGGGGCAGTTGTCTTGGGTAGGTGGATGTTTCCCAAACACGTTGTTTCTTGGAGGATGTCCCAGCTGGTTTGATTCCTTTAAAGGGAGGAGTGGTTGGCCTCAACTGACAAGCCTTTCATAGTTTTCAAATAAGCTACTTATCCAGAACATCTCCGTGTGCCTAACCATGAAATGAGACCTCAGCCCCCATGGAACAGTCACTCATGGCCTTTACCACTTCCTCATAGAAGTAAGATGCAAATTCTCTTTTATTCTTTGTAACTTTGTAAGTTTTTCATAATATCCATTCGTAGACCAAATGACAGTAAAACAAAAGGAAACAATGTACAGGTAGGAATAGAGAGAGATAAAATAACAAAAAATAAACAGATGTGTACATTGAAATGAGTTCTTGAAGCCTTACAAATAAATAGGATTATTCAGTTCAAGAAGTCCAGTGAAAAAGAGCTGTAGCGAGGCTTCGGATGATTGGTCCATTTGCTTTCAAACATCCAACATCAAAAAAGATTACAAAATTAAAAAAGTGGAAATCAGTCCATGAATGGGATTACTATATTATAACTGCAAAAGATGCAGATTCTAACAGCGCAGCAATCCATAGGATCAGAGGCTCTTGGACCTTTACTCAGGTGATCCCCCTCTTTGTCCTCCCATTGACTCAGTCCTCCCCTTTTGCATTTCCCACTTTTCCACCCAGGGAGCATACTGATTAGACAAAGGCAGTGGGGTGGGGTGGGGGGACTAGGCCATACTACCTATAGAGCCCTTTGAAATGCTTGCACAAATAGCATTCACCAAGCAAAAAAATCCTGCTTCCTAGCTACCTTCAATAAAAATTCTAACCACCCTAAGGACTTCTGGAAATCCCTCAAATCCTTGTTCTCCCCCACCAACCCAACCACCTCCCCCCTCACTTCTAATAAATGGCACCCTCATCTCCGACCCCATCTGTGTCGCAGAAGCTTTCAACACCCACTTCTCCAGCTGCACCAACACCCTTCTATCCTCCCGCCGGAATACTCACTCCCCAGTCCACCCAAACAGCACCCACACCCCTCAAACTCACCCCTCAATCCCACCTTTCGTGTTCCAGCCAATTTCCCCCACAGATGTCCTCCACTCCCTACGGGCGTTAAACCCAAATAAAGGCAAATGCCCATTGTCTCTGGACACTAAGATGCTATTCCTGTCAGCCCCTGCCATAGCCACTCCACTGGCCGCACTCTTCAACCTCTCCTTCTCACTGGGCAAGGTTCCAACGACTTGGAAACTGGCCACTGTCATACCCCTTCCTAAAGGCGGTGACCTCTCCTCCCCAGGCAACTATAGACCTATCTCCCTACTCCCGATCGTGGCCAAACTTCAGGAGCGACTGGTCCTGTCCCAACTCTCCCAGTTCCTGGATGCCTCCTCCTCCCTTTCTCCCTTCCAATCTGGTTTCTGCAAATCCCATTCTACCATCACCTCCCTACTACGCGTGACCGGAGACATCCTCACAGGTATAGACAAAGGGCAATCACCTCAGCCATATTTATCGATCTAGCCAAGGCTTTCGATACCGTATCCCATCGCCTTCTCATCTCAAAACTTAAAGATGCAGGTCTAGCTCACCCAGCTATAGACTGGTTCCAAGAGTATCTTGAGGGTAGGATGCAAGCGGTCAGACTGGCCTCGCTTACATCAATCCCCCTTCCAGTCATTACTGGGGTTCCTCAAGGATCAGCCCTAGGCCCAATACTCTTCTCCATTTTTCTTAATGGCCTCCCTGCTGCATGCTCCCACTCTTCCATTCACATGTATGCAGATGATACAGTTCTGTATACATCCGGCCCCTCCACAAGCAGCGTAGCACCTCTCCTTCAGGAGGACTTCACAGCCATCCAGCACTGGTTCAGGAAGAACCAGCTATCTCTAAACCCTAAAAAAACAGTGCCGCTTACGTTTGGCTCCCAACAAAGACTCTCCCGCCAAACCCTGTGTCCTCCTTTCTCAACCCTGGAAGGAGCACCCCTTGAGCAATGCACTAGCTTTAGATACCTAGGCGTCTGGCTCGACCAACACCTTGACTTTGCCTCTCACATAGATTCCCTGCATAAAAGGCTGCTACCAAAACTAGGGGCACTCTACCGAAACAAAACCTGTCTCCCCAAGGAAATGAGGCTCACCATAGTCCCAAAAATGTTACTCCCGGTACTTAATTTTGGTGACACAGTATACTCTATCGCCCCTGCGTTCACTCTGGCTAGCCTAGATACTCTATTTCACTCCTTTTGTCGCTTCATCCTCGACTCCCCACAATCCACTCACCATTGTACTTTATATAACTCTCTAGCCCTACCATCTCTCCTTGACCGTAGATTAATAAACTGTGCTAGGTTTGCCGCTAAATTCTGGACCCACTCCCTCCCCCCCATCTTGAATCTACCCTATCCTAACAACCTCCCCCTGCGTACTCCCTAAGAGGCACAGATCCCAGACTCCTACATATCCCATTTATGCGCACCTCCAAAGGCCAGTTAGCTTTTAAATTCAGAATCCCACAGATCTGGAACACCCTCCCCGCCCTCATCAGACTCGCACATAATCCCGGTCTCCGCTCCAGACTACTCCAGGCACACTTCTCCTCCAGCTGTTCCTGCTAATGCTGCAAGCTTGGCCCTGTAAGAAACTAAATAATGTACAGTAATTATTCCTATCATGTGCATTTCTGACTGTAATCTACTGTACTACTATACCTGCAGTACTTGTTATACATGTTATATTGTATAATATTTGTACAAATCATTTGCTAACATTTCTTTATTACAATATCTGTACTTGTATTTGTTCTAATTATTTGCCATGTACTGGGTCTAGGCCCCCAGGTCGCATCTGGAATCAAGCATGTTGCTCAGTATGCCTTCCTGGTAAAGCTAGTAAATAAATAAATAATACCGTTGCTGCCATCTACTGGGATGGCGGGAGGTTATGTTATGTTAGGATCTTAATTTAACAACATGTATAGAATAATGTATGATCAACTATGCACACCAAGTATGTGTTTCCACTGAGGGGAGAAACGACAGCATAGACCTCAAGAACGATGCTTGAGCAGTCTCTGTGATGTCATCCCACGCTGACATGGAAACATCAGCTTAGTTGTGTTTAATATATCCCATTCAGTTTTGTTGTAGTATATGGTTTTCATTTGCACACGGAAATACAGAAGTGTTCGCCGTCACCTAATTAAAAGTTTCCATTTTCTCTTTTATTAAAAAAATAAATAAATCGACCCATACCCAGCTGCTTAGTACCCAATTAATGCACAGTGCAGTATCTCTTAAACTGGAATATCTTGTAAATGTATTTATTTATTTATTAATGGTTGAAAAGGTACACAACTGGCAAAGATCCTGTCTATCTAAGTGCTTCTGTTTAAACAGAAGTGCTTAGTAGTACAAGATTGTTGCTCGATGTATGACTTTTCAGTGAAAAAAACTTACCTTTTATGAGATTTCACAAATTAAGAGGTACTATGCTTGTTTTAAAAAACACAAATGGCAGCTTTTTCAGTTGGGGAGAGAAAAAGTGGTTAGCGAGTGGCGAGGGGAAGTGGCTAACTTGCTTTGCACATTGATTATAACTACTGTGTTTCAGTGACAAGTGAAGTCATTGTACCATTTCCTACATTACAACTATGGTACAACATATTTAAGTGCAAGAAAATCCATGCACAACAAGGGTTACTATGTGCAAGAAAAGTATTTTATAAAAAGTTAAGTGTCAGCTCCTCATGTTTGTATTTAAAAAGGCAATTTAGGTTCTGAGATAATCTGCATTCATTGTGAACTTTAAATGTGTAATGTGTATATGTATTGTGTTTCTGTATTTTGATACTTACCGTATAATTGTAACTTTTTTTATATAAGTTTTGCAATTCAGGAAGCCCTTGTAAATGAGCCAAGGCTCAGTTGCTTATGTACCAGCTCTTGTCCTGTTTTTAAATAAAAATCTTGAATCTTGAGACAGAGATACAGGAGAGGGAGGGTGGGGGCAAGAAAAATGGAAACATACAGTAGACGTTGCCAGCAGATGAAGACCAAGGAACAATCCAGAGTTTCCCTCCTGTAGCCTAGGCCCCTGATCTACTGTTTTAAAGGGATTTTTTGCCAAGATGTCCACTCCAGACCCTCCCTCTCTCTCCACTAGTCCTGCCCCACCCCTAGCTCCTCCCCCTTGAATTATCAGCCCTCTATATCTGCCCTGGCTGTTCTTGAACCTTCTTATAGTCCCTGCCCCCACCACTCCTGCCAGTTGTTCCACAGCTCCTCCACCTCTCAGTGGAGCAGAACTTGGTCATGTCCCTCCTGAAGTTTCCAATAACTAGCCGTCATTCACATCCTCGTGTGACAGTGCTTCTATCCCTGGTGAACAGGTCTTTATAGCTCACCCTCAGGAACCTGTGCAGTACATCATGGTCATGTTGCTCTCTCCTTCTTGCTTCCAGTGAGTGTATGTTCGAGCATCCAGGCTTTCCTTGTAGGATTTGCCCTGTTGGGCCTGGATCATCGTGGTGACCCTGCACTGCATAAACTCCAGCTTTTCCCTGTCCTTTCTCAGGTGCGGACTCAAGAACTGAGCACAGTACTCCAGGCGAGGCTCCTCACCAGGGCCCTGTTCTGGGAGAACATTACCTCCTTCCTACTACTGTCAAATCTGCCCCAATGCATCTGAGTATCTTGTTGCCTTGCTGTATGATTTGATGCACACACTGGATTGTTTGAGCGAGTCACTGTTGATTGACACTAGTGCCTGTATATCATCATTTATTAACACATATTGTACTGTAAGCCATAGGAGCAAAATACAAACAAACCAGCTAATATTTTCTACTTGTAATAACCCTGCTGGCCCATGGACTTAGTGGCAGCATTACTGCTTGCTTTGCCTTTGACCCAGGTGTGTTGGATGGTTGGCCAGTGGGGAGGAGGATGAGAATCTGCTGGGATAGCTCGCCTTCTCTGGGGAGGGAGAGCTACAGCACCCAGCATTAGCCTTGTCCCTAGAGGTGGCTGGGGGTGAGAAAGTTTGGGACAACTAGAACAGGGAGTAGAGGAGCAGCAGACATCCACGTGCTGTATGTGGGAGCGAACACAGCGATGTCACTGCACATCTGCTCTTCCGGGGACGAGCACAGTGAAAATGACACCAGTTGGGAGGGTGACGCTTTACCTTGCATCCCACATCCAGTGTCAGGCCACACCTGCCTAGTCCTGGATCCCCCCTGTTTCCACCTCCACCACTGGCCGACTATATGGTGAGAGGAATCACTGAGGAGCGACAGGCAACCACGTCTTGTGGGGACAGCCGAGGGGATATGGCAAACTGGTTTGACATGGGTGGACCAATGTTGTCTGTGTTCCTGAGCTGGTGGGGTTGGTATTGAGCGCTTACAGAAAGGGCTACTCAATAGCAGCGCTTGTTCTCACGGCTAGTGGATGAGGGGGCAAATGCGGCTATAGCGACATCCTGTCGATATATGTATCGCGTTGGGGGGAGCGAGCACGCCATGCAGTGGGTGGAAGGATTTGTCAGGTGTAGCGCGACAGTGGATTGCCGAGCTGGCTGTGTGATGTGGTGGGTTCGTGGCAGGCTATGGTTGGGAGGGTGCGTTGCTGGGCATGTCAGGACTTTGCATTAGTCCGAGAAATTATTTTTCTTTTATTTTCACCCCCACCCGACATGCATCCCCTGGAGTTGAGAATCTTTAGTAGGGGATGCGTGGGGGAGCTCCAACATAAAAAAAATCAAGTTCCCGGTGCCCCTTTGCTGTGTGCGGGGTGTACATCGACAAAATGGTTTTTCGCCAATGTACATTCACCTAATGGTGATACATGCTTTCGATTGCCGTTTATCACATATACCCGGTAGGGTCCTCAGAGGACAGGAGCAGGGCACTGGCACAGGCTGAACAAGTTCCCAGTCGACAGATGTCCGAGGCAAATAAACAGAACTGGAAAAAAAAAGTAACCCTTCCAACATCTTATACATTGTCTGAAGGGAAACCGTCTGTGTTTCAGTAGCTATATTCCTATAGTTTAGCTAAACCGAGCTGTAATACTGAAGTACAACACATTAATCTCATACATGTGGTGACAAATATATTGACAAAAAAAGTATTGTGCAAGCAGAACAGGAGGGCATGCCCTTAAACTGAAAGGGGGGAGCAGAAATATTAGAAAGTATTACTTCACACAGAAGGTGGTTAACATGTGGAATAGCTGACACAGTGAAGTTATGTAACCCAGCACTATTCAGGCTTTCAGGGCAAGACCAGACAGACTCCTAAAGGAAGATGGCACTGACGGTTAAGCAGCGTGCACTGGGCAACATTCTGATTGGTGAGCTTAGATGTGTGGCTACACTCAAATTGGGTACTGTCACAGCTGTGAGGCAGAAAGGTCAGACATGATGGACCCTAAGTCTCCTCTGTTATTGTGATACTATAGAACTGTGTTATTTATTGAGCCCTTTAAAATGTGTTGACCTGGGAGAGGCACACTGAACTGGAGCTTATTCTTTGGTCCTACCCATGGAAGGGGTTACAGTAGAGAGTATACGTTAGACAAAGTATCAAAAAGCAAGGAGGGTATACAAAAACAGAGCTGGCCTGTTGGTGCAGTGGCAGGATTGACACTCGGGATGCTGGTGATCCGAGTTCAGAAACTAGCTCTGGACACTGAAGGGCCTGCTGGTGGTATAAGGCAAAGCTTCCAACAGGACGCTGTCCTCGAGTGGGTGGATGTCTGATCCCCGCTGCATGAGCACCTCCTGGAGGGAGCAGAGCAGGTGCAGGCCAGTTGGTGATGATGGCAGTGGGGGGGAGGTGTACTGACTTTGTGGCTCACACACCCGCTGCAATGGTGCATCGCACGTTCACAGCAAAATGCCTTAGGATTGGTGATGTGGGGAAATAAAAATCAGCTCAGACAGGATGACCCCAACATCACGTGGGCTCTGCACTGCGAGCCCGCCCAGCATGATGGCGTTCCTCAACCGCCAAATTCAACAAAGTCCAGAAGTGGTATGGCTGCCCCCCGGCCCTACCATATAAGGCTTCCCCATGGAACAGGTATGGGCATTTCTTGAGGTCCGAATTGGTATTGGAGCTGGGTGACTGCTGAGCAGATAGGGGCTGAGAGGCGGGGCAGTTTTGAAGTTTTGAAAATACAGACTAAAAAAGGGGCATGTACAAAAACAGTAAGAGAGCAAAATACAGTTGTACACATTTACAGATTTATAAACTACCGATATACAATTTACAAATTCTTCCTGCCGAGGTAATCATGTTATATCAGTAAGGGTTAGTAGTAACAGAGTGCATGGTACCAGGGCATGTCAGGACATGGTTAGGTGCAGATGCTAGGTTTTGAGAAGCGAGTCAACAACAGCAGTTTAAGAGAGTGGAGGGGTGGGGATGAGTCAGACAGAAGGAGGAGGGACAACAAGGGGAGAGAGAGAAGTTATTCCTCAGGACTGGAAGGAAGGCAGACTGACCATTAGTAGATTTGCAGCAAGGGATATGGAAAGAACGAACATCAGATAAGTGGAGGGAGGAGGAACTTTCAACTTAAAATGGTGTTTTTTTTTTTTAAAGAGTTTCAGAGCTCATGACATTTCAGTGAAACCTTGGAAAAAAAAATAAACACAGAATTTTTCAGACCCATTTCAGATTACATTTCATATCTCTTATGTGTTCTCTGTCCTAGTTTTTCTTTGTCATAAGGCATACTGGTGTGAAAATAGGAATACTGTCCCTAGACCTCATCTGCTGTGGCTGCTTCCCTACACCTGACATAATATTCCCCAGCTTGTGACCAGTGTTGGCTCTAGACACCAAAATAATTAGTCATTTAGTTAACTCCATGTTTTTTTATTTATTGGTAACTAGGAAAGCTCCACTAGGCACAAGACTTGTTTTCAGGGGCAACACAGGAACACAGGGGAGGTAAAGTGATTTGTTCAGGATCACACAGTATGCAAGTGGAGGTTGTGGGAATCAAACCCAGGTCTGCTGGAAGTACAGAGGCAATTTGCAGCTTGTTACCCTAACCGCTAGGCTATACTACCAGCCACATTTGTTTTGTTTTAGCCCTTTAACCATGTTGGACACCTGCTATCTTTGCATAAAAACACTAGCCAACAGTGGCTAATTAAAAAAAAAAAGACAAATTATTAAAAACAGCCAGAAGTCTTGGTGGCTAATATGTTGAGCCAACACACCTTGTGTAACATAAACTATTCTGTGGAAATTATGGTATACCATTAGTGTGCAGACTGAAATTTGCTGCCGCATTTTGGGTGCCACAGCAAGGGTGAGAGTGACAGGCGCAATTTTGATTTTTGATCGCCCCACACTCTCGGGCTTTTTGCACCCCAACAGTTTTCTCTCTTTCAGGGCATGCCCGCCCCGGAGTCGTTTATATTTTGCTGCAGGTGGTGCGGGGGCAGAGCAGGAATGTTTTGTGGACAGCACTTTGGCACTCTGGCTCCTGGGAGCCGCAATGCCTGGCACTGTGGAGCCAGGTGGCGTAATGCCTGCGCCCGTCTTGGTGTCAACAAAATGATTGTCGCACCGATAGGGGTGAAGCAGCAATTATTATGATGTCACAAACAGAAGCTTATGATATCAGGTGTAGACAAGAAACCCAAGGCAGAAGAAGTCTGAGGACCTTACTCATATGTTGATGTTAGTTCACATTGTTCTTAAGAAAACGTTACATATAAAAAATATCTGAAATACAGACTGAAAGCTCTTTTTTTCCCCCCAACTCTGTGTATCCTCCTCCTTCACCGACCCGCAGACTCTCTGGTGTGGTCACTCGGCACTACCTTGTCCCACCCTGCCTGAAGTCCCAGTCTTACCTTCCGGGGGGGCTGTCCCCCTCGCTCCTC
Organism: Neoceratodus forsteri; assembly: GCA_016271365.2. NCBI lineage: Eukaryota > Metazoa > Chordata > Ceratodontiformes > Ceratodontidae > Neoceratodus > Neoceratodus forsteri. Next base: position 867,500,753 of record CM057456.1, read on the forward strand.
TGGCCCACCGACCCCCCAGATCTAAGCCTCCCAGGACAGGACTGCCGACTCCTAATGGCAACCCTTCTGAAATCCAGATAGAGGACCAGGGAACGAGGAAGCACTGGAGGCAGGCTGGAAGAACCGGCGTTGGGTGTGAAGGTTAGCCACTGGACCCACTTTCGCCTACTATGGGAGGGGTGATTTTCTGTGTTTTTTTCTTTGGGTCCCGGGAGTACGACATGCACTGACATCCAGTGCAACATGGGTACGCTCCCACACCCACCTGCAGGACATCTGCCGCAGCTCCCATACCCCTTTCTACTAGTCCCGGGAGCTGCTACACCCGGTTGCCACCAGGAGCTGCCAGAGCTGCGCGAGGCCTCCGACCCTCCCCCGGGAAAGGAGAGCTGGCAGTCGGCAGCTTGATCAAAGTCCACTCCCCCCCCAGCCGACCCCAGGCAACCTGAGCTCACCCCCAAACCTGGGTCACTGGCATAGCGTGAGGTGTGGTGCCCAGCACCTCAACCCTCACCACCACCGGGTCGGCCAAAATCTCCCTTTAAAGGAATAAAAACCCTGTTTATGTATTTTTTTTAATATACAGCATGTTGGAAGTGTGTGTACTTCCTTAGTGGATTGTTTTGAAATAGTCCTACGTTTTCCTTATGTAGGGCCCCTATTAGTTAGTTCAGAACCCAGTGACATCAGCTGAGCTAAAGACTACAAAAAGTGGAATCCAGGGACAACGGCTGAGCTGAAGTCACTGGATTCCATGTCTCCGTAGTCTTCAGCTCAGCCGGCTCACTGGATTCAGGAACTGTTCCTGGAAAATCTGGTTGATCCTGAAAGTCATTTTTCCCCAGTAGAAGCTGTTTGTTTTTAAATACTGGGTCCAGTTCTATTATTGTTCCATCTGTACGGGCATATTTGTAACCTCAGTGAGTATTTTTGATTTGCAGACTGGTGATGTGACTTTACAACGTGTGGTGTTGGTTAGGTCCCTCCCACCACAAAGTTTTATAGTGACTACGAATGCATTGTGCTAACAATGGAAGAGCTGAGCAAGGGACATAAACTACATCATACAGTTCTAAAATGGCACTACTACTAATGTAAATCAGAAACACCCACTAGGATAACTAAAAGGTTCAAGAAGATGGAACAGTAACAGAACTGGAAACCAGTATTTAAAATCAGCTTTACAGGGGAAAGTGACTTACGGGTTTTATGCAGTTCTATAAGTAGTTTAAAACTGAATATTGGATGAGGAAAGTGCTGCATTACTATGGGGCCTTAAATAAGTTATAAACAGGACTATTTCAAAACAAACACGTAAAACAATACACTGGGGGGATGAAACGGACTTCATGCATGTCCAGATTTACAATTACTGGTAAATTAAAAAATGTAAACAACAGTGTTTACGTCCCCTTTAGATGTCAAGGGTTCTTTAAATTGTTCAACAATGTGATTTACGTATCAGGACAGGGATGTACAGCTTGTCCCATTTGGCTTTTTTATACGGGTGTTTTACAGATCCTTGTTCAGTATTCAGATTCTCTAATAGAAAACATTTCAGCTTGAAAGAAGACACATGTGGTGGACATTAGCAGCTCGCAAAACATGCAAGCTGTTCTGATTTTAATTTAAACTTTAAATATGCCTGCAGAGTTGCTGGGAAGTGCTGTGGCTGGGAGCTGATGTGCTGATTGTAATAGACCGGTGGCACAGACTTTGTTTCAGATACTTTGTTCGATAGTCTTTCAGCGTAATTGACTAGGAAGAGGTGATGAATTTGGGTCCTGATTCAGCACAACACGGATGCACGCACAGCTACTTTCAAGTCTGTTCATGATAGCCTTCTTGTGGTTTGAGCCTGGCCCTAGTCGCAGGAGTGGTTTCAATGAGAATAATATGCAACATATTTATTATATGTCAACTGAGACCACACAAAAGGTCAGCTTTTTGACAAAAAAATGGAATTTTAATCTTTGCAACTTCCTTTTAAACAATGTAATCTGAGCTCTGCTTAAATGTTCAGAATACTTGCTGTCTTGGGTTGGTCGCTCCCAAATTTGGTTGGAGTTAGGTAAGTTGATTTTTAGAGAATATATATATATACATATATTCATTGCAAAAACTTAATTAATGCATCAGTTAGGGTTAAAGCGACAGAAGTGGGGAAATGAGATGTAAAGGTTGAGCCGCTAACCACCCACCCCCACCCCTTCATCCTTCAAAGACCGACAGACGCCGAGGTGTGTCATGGGTCGTCAGGCCCAGCTCTTCTCATCCCATGCCATGTGTAAACAGGTTGACATGCTACAGGAAAGCAGAATGGGGTGAGTGTTAGGCCTCATTACCCCATGGCACACCTGAGCATCTGTTGGTGTGTGGAAGATGGGGTTGTGGGGACAGAGGTTAGGGGCTCAACCCTAACATCTCATTTCCCCACTTTTGTCGTTTTAACCCTAACTGATGCAGTAACAAAGATTTTGCAATGAATTTCCAAACTTTTTGGAAAAGTGTAATGTAACAGGCCCCACGCTCCCACCAAACTGCCCATATGTGCATAATGATATGCGTCTGTGGGAGCACAGGTCCTGTGCTTCTGCTTACACATAACGGAGCCATACAGTAGCCCTATAGGCCTGAAAAGTAACCCTTGTAACACTAAATTGCCAGTATCTCAGTAACCGTACAACCTATAAAAAAATTTCCACTGCAGCTGTAATCATGACTTTGAAACCTCCATGTGTGCTTAGTCCACAAAAAGGTGGACAAAGCTGCAGGTAATGAAAAATCCGTATCTCACATCATTTCTGAGATATAGGCACCGAAAGTCGCCATGGGCACCGCAGTGTTATCCTATGGGAAAAATTTCAACTTTGTAATGGCATATCTTTGTAACCAATTAACTTTTTAACACCCAAATAGCATAATTTACATCCCTGGGACATCCCCTTTATACCCTGCAAATTTCAAGCCAAAAGACCAAACTGTTTATTTACAGTGCAGTGGCAAAGTTTTTAAACTCCTAGTTCACGAGGTGTCAGAATCCCTGTTCGTGAGGTCAGTCCCCATTCATGAGCTGTCAGAATCCCCGTTCGTGAGTAATCCTTGATCCATCAGATTTTGGCCATCTGGTCCCCAAGTCGCGAATGGGGATTTTGTGAGCTCACGAAAGAGGACTGGCTCACGAATGCTGATTTTGACAGCTCGAGAACTGGGATTTTGACAGCTCGCGAGCGAGGAATTGAAAAACCAATCCTCTTTCGTGAGCTGACAAAATCCCTGTTCGCGGGCTTTTAAAATCCCCGTTTGCGAGCCAGTCCTCATTCACGAGAATGGCCATCTGGTTGTGAAATGACAATCAAGGATTTTGTCAGCTCTTGAAAGGGGATTGGCTCACGAATGGGGATTTTATCAGCTTGCAAAAGGGGGTTTTGTCAGCTACGAAAGGGGATTCAAAAACCCAATCCCCTTTCATGAGCTGACAGAATCCCTGTTTGTGAGCCAGTCCCTTCGTTAGCTGTCAAAATCCTCGCTTGATCCGATCCTTGTTCGCGAGATAGGCCATCTGGTCCCTAAGTCGTGATCAAGAATTTTGCTACCTGCAAAGGAATAAGTCACACTGGAATTTTGTCACTCGCGAACAGGATCGGAAGCGAGTTGCGAATGAAGAATGTCAGAGTTTAAAATGGCTGTTTTTTGGCCAAACGAAGAAACTAAAGGTATGGGTTTATAGAGGTGTCACCTAAACAAAACCCATGCTGTATTTTAGCAACAAGTCACCTGTGGAATAAGCTACGACATTTTGTTTTGGGGAGAAAATGAAAACAAAATGGTGGCTCACGAATGAGGAATATTTTCTCGTGAACAGGGATTTTATAAATCCCCATTCGCGAGCTGACAAAATCCTTGATTGCGAGCCCAATCCCCTTTCACAAAACATACATAAAAATCTTGGAGTGAACTGAGCATGGTTAGAACCCCAAACTTCAAAATTAAATAACTTTGGAATGGATTAATATTTTGTCACCAACCCAATGCTGGATTGTTCTTTTACCAAGCCTCTTTCTACCCTGAAAATTTCAGACCAAAGTACTAAACGGTGTGGCTGCAGCACAATGGTCAAAAATCAGGAAAAAAGTGCCAAATAAAAGCAAAAAAGCTTGTTTTTCAGCACTTTGCTGCACGTAAACTGCAAGTCTGACCAAAACGCAACTTTCCAAGTCAAGAGACCTACCACACAGGATCGCGCATGCTAAATTTCATGCAAATCCGTTGAATAGTTGCAAAATTATTAAGGTGCAAAATTTGGGGTTTAACATTAAACTTGAATTAAGCAGGATATGAATACAGCATATATATATATATATATATATATATATATATATTAACATACAAAATTTTGAGTTTAACATAGAAGTGGTTTATAACCCTCGTGCTCTCTATAATATATGATATATATATATATATAAATATATAGCATATCATATATACAGTGACTTGCAAAAGTATTCAACCCCTTGAAAGTTATCAAATTTGTCTGGATTACAATGAGACTTACAGACTGTATATTATTCCAGTCAGTATTTTTATTGCAAACTCATGTGCTCTAACAGTATATTGTCAAAGCCAAAATTAATTATCCATCAGCAGATCTTTTAAAGAAAATTAAAAACTGGAAAATGCTGCTTGAAGAGGTATTCAACTCCTACACATTAGTATTTGGCAGAGCCACCTTTTGCTGCAATAACAGCTTTAAGTCTTTTGGGGTAAGTATCTACCAGCCTTGCACACTGTTTGGGAGTGATTCTTGCCCATTCTTCTTGGCAGATTTGTTCCAGGTTGTTCAGGTTGGTTGGGTGACGCTTGTGGACCGCAATTTTCAAACAGTGCCACAGATTCTTGATGGGATTGAGATCTGCACTTTGACTTGGCCACTGTAGGACATTCACCTTTTTGTTGTTTAACCACGCCTGTGTTGCTTTGGCCTTGTGCTTGGGATCATTGTCCGCTGACAGGTGAAGTTTCTCCCAAGCTTCACCTTTTCAGCAGACTGAAGCAGGTTCTCTTGCAGTATCTCCCTGTATTTTGCTCCATCCATTCTTCCTTCAGTTTTAACAAGATGCCCAGTCCCTGCTGATGAAAAGCATCCCCACAGCATGATGCTGCCACCACCATACTTCACTGTAGGGATGGTGTTTCTCGAGGCATGGGCAGTGTTAGGTTTCGCCCACATAGCGCTTTGAATTTTGGCCAAAATCTCTATCTTGGTCTCATCAGACCACAAAACCTTGTGTCACATCTTAGCTAGGTCACTCTCGTGCTTTCTGGCAAACTCCAGACGTGCTTTGATATGGTTCTTTTTGAGTAATGGCTTCTTTCTAGCCACCCTCACATACAGGCCAGTATTATGCAGAGCTCTTGATATGGTTGGCTGGTGCACCTTCACTCCACTCTCAGCCACTGAACTCTGTAGCTCCTTCAAAGTGATTGTTGGCCTCTCTGTGGCTTCCCTCACTAGTCTCTTTCTTGTTCGGACACTGAGTTTTGAGGGACAGCCTTGTCTAGGTAGTGCCTGGGTGGTGTGATGCAGCTTCCACTTCCTCACTATTGATCCAACAGTGCACACTGGGATATCCAAACACTTGGATATTATTTTGTACCCTTTTCCTAATTTATGCATGTCTATTACTTTATCTCTAACTTCCTTAGAATGCTCTTTAGTCTTCATTTTCACACCCTTCCTTCAGATTCACAGTCTGACCAATGGTCATTAAACTGAGGGGGGGTTTTATCCAGAAAATGTGAGCTACTTTAATGTTTCAGATGTGAGGCCAATTGTAAGCCAATTGTGTCCTCGTTAGCTAGTATTTTTCATCTCTGTAAACTTGGAGCTTCCAGAGCACAGGAGTTGAATACTTATGCAAACAGCATATTTCAGTTATTTATTTTTCTTAAAAATATTTTCTAACATAAAACCAATGTCACTTTAAAATAATTATTTTGAGGGTCAGTCTTTTTAAATAAAATATTACACAGAACAAAATCTCAATGTATCATTTGTCATTCAGACAAATCTGACAACTTTCAAGGGGTTGAATACTTTTGTAAGTCACTGTATGTGTATATATATATATATATATATATATATATATATTAGAGGCAAAAAACTCAGTTTAATGCATCAGTTAGGGTTGTTCCACAGCGACAAAAGCAAGGAAATTCGATGTTAGGGTTGAAACCCCCTTTGCACCCCTCCAGCCCACCCCCCCAACTGGAATCGGGGTGCGCATTGGGGTCATCGGTCCTAACTGTCACCCTATCACATGTGGAAAGAAGCTGAGGAATAGGAGAATGGGGTGACAGTTAGGACCGATGACCCCAATGCGCACTCTGATTCCAGTTGGGGTTGGGCTGAGGGGCAAAGGGGTTTCAACCCTAACATCGATTTCCTCGCTTTGTCGCTGTGGAACAACCCTAACTGATGCATTAAACTGAGTTTTTGCTCCAATTTTCCTTTCTTTTGAGAATGATAATGAGAAATAGTGAATGTACGCGCGGCACTCCTGCCCATCGTAATGCAGCGGCAGGACCCCACGCCCCGCCACGTGATGTTTTGTCACATAGTAACATTGTGCCCACAAATGCAAATCGTAATGCGATGGTGACGCAAAGCAAAACAGAAAGAGAAACAGTACTGTAGACAGAAATGTTAAAACAACGGAAACACAATCAAGTAAATGAAAACGCAAAGGGTAACGCACATTATGGCAGGCGTGAACGGTAAGGAAAATGGGTACGAACCACAAGCAGAAACGGTAATGGTAACAGTAATGAAGCGCACAGGCTGGTTTTCCCCAAAAGCTGTATAGAGAAAGACAGTGAGTAGAAAGAATGTATGCAAAATAATGACTCTCAGTAACTGTACGACATAGAAAAAAATTTAAAAGTTGTATGTATTATCACTTTCCTGGCTAGTTTTATATGGGGCTAAGAATTTTTTGACAAAACTCCGTATCTCGCACCGTTTTCAAGATACGGGCCCTCAAAGGCGCGGCGAATGCCATAATGTTATCCTATGGGAAAAAAACAGAAGTTCGGAGTGCCATAACTTTGCCTCCCTGTAATATTTTTTCACCAAACCACTGAAAGGCACATCTGTGGGATGTTGGCTGTATCCCCTGCAAATTTCAGCCCAAAAGACCAAACCGTTATTTTGCAGCAGGGCACAAACGATTGCTGCAATGCGTCGGCTGCCGTAATGTTATCCTATGGGAAAAAGCATCAACTTTGGAGTGCCGTAACTTTGCCGCCATGTAATATTTTTTCAACACAACACTGAAAGGCACATCTGTGAGATGTCGGCTGCGTTCCCTCCAAATTTCAGCCCAAAACTCCAAACTGTTCTTTTGCAGCGGGGTGCCAAAGAATTGCTGTAATTTCCCACAGCCTAGAAAAGTACTGTCACAATTTAAAAGCTTTCAAAAATTTGCGACACTTTCATGAGCACAAAAGTACTTTGTAGAAGTACTTTTCAGAAATTTGAAAACATATTTCTGGGTGTTTTACTCAAAATAAAGACAAGGCTAGCATCCTCAGGTCTCACTAGGTGAATACAAAAATAATTAGGTTGCTAGAGGGTCTCAATTTTAAATGCCAAGCATTTTTCTGATCACTAACTGAAAACAAAATGGCGGATTTGGCGAAAGTAAGAGGGCCGTTTATGAAAGTAAAATGCATTTGTGACACTGTCGAACTTTTTGTTAATCTTTCCCATTGACTTATAATGGGAAATTGTTTTGACTAACTTTTGAACCGTTTAATATTTTCTGAAATCTTCAAAAGGCACATCGGGGATCCGGCCACACGTTCCTAAGATTTCAGGCTGGTCGCATAAACTGTCGACCTGTAGCGAACCAGAGAATTCCAGAAAGCGTGAACGCTGGCAGATCACACTAATAACCTCGCGAACTGTGTATCCGACCGCACGAAACTTGGCAGATCCCAAGGCGTATGGGGTCTTGATCGGTATTCCAAATTTCAGGCAAATCCGTCAAACGGTTGCAAAGTTATTAAGGTGCAAAATTTTGGGTTTAACATGTAAATGGCTCCTCTACCATAATATATATCCCTTCCGAGATAAGGTGTTACTCAGCTGTTGCAAAGAGGCACCTACTTTGAAACTTTTATATTTTATGTATGTTATTATTTAATTTTTTACAATCTGGTACGTCCATGGACTTCCTAGTCCGCTTTCATGGTCGTCCTAAGGCAATTAAAAATACAAGACATAGTACAAACAAAACTTTTAGTGCAGCTGCAAGTGGTGTTTGACAGTAAATGCATTTTAAGAACCCGCCTAAAATTGTATATAGAAGATACACTGAGACTGACTGAGGAAGAGAGTTATAGTATTTTGATGCCCTGTAGGTTGATGAATCCTGGCCTTTTGTCGTTCGCAACATGGGGATTGCAGACAAACTGTGTGACATTTATCTAGTGAAACTGTTTTTCCTGAAGATGAAAAATATTGTGAAAGGAGGTCGGGATCAATCTCAATGTCACTTTTTTAACCAGGTTCCAAGATTAAATAAACACTTTTGGTCAAAGGAAAACCAGTGAAGGAAATTGTGTAGCTCACAATGGTGGTTAAAGGGGCACTGTCAGCTTTGCCATTCGTTTTACTGAAAAATCACAGCAGTGTGCCTCTAGCACATACTTGTAAAACAGCTCCAAAGGAATGCCACTGTATATCACAAAAAAATAATCCATTGCCCATTTTCTCAGTATTTTCATAATTTCCTTTCTGGTTGGTCCGCAAATAAATCCACCCACCACCGGAAGCACATTCACATCTGGAACGCGCATCTGCTCGGGAGTGCTGTCCCAAGTGTCCCTTTTTGACATGCCCATTGCAAAAAGCTGTAAATCTAGTAGACTTTAGTATTCTGAAGCATCCGTTGCATCTTTAACAAAAAAACGAGTAGTGGTAGTGGTGAAAAATACATTTTAAAACTGGTGCCGAAATCCTGCGCATGCGCAAAAGCCACGCACTCTTGAGGATGTGCGGGATATTTGCTCCGGCTGCTCATGCGCATGCGCGGGATTTTGGCACCAGTTTTGAAATTTATTTTTCGGCACAACCACTGCTCAATGTTTTGGACTAACTTTTTTATTTATTTTATTTATTGAAATGTTTCACCAGGAGGGCACACTGAACAGCAAGTTGCTCGCTCTCACGGTGCAACCTGGGGGAGGGGTTACATAGGGTTGTGAAGGATGATCAGTTACAATAGTATGTGGGTAGTACAAACAATACAACGCTGTAAGATTGTGCAACAGTTGGAACACAAGGTATTGTACTGTCCAAAATCATACAAAAGAACATATAAATGTACAAAACAGTAATAATGTGATAGAACCATTTATAGTGCATGAGTGTACCAGGACCAGGCTCGAGGTAGTAGCAAATGCTGTTGGAGTAAAAGGATGGGGTTAGGTTGTGCACACTGGTGAACCAGAAGGGCAGGTGGAGAAGAGAGGGGGAGAGGCAAGAACTGAATATGAGGAGAAGGGGTAGCCATTTCCTGATTTCCCCCTTCAGGATGTTGAGAACCCTGCCGGAGGGGTCTTGGTAGGAAGGCAGAAACTGGGGATAGGTATTGCTGGTTAAAGCAGGAACAGCTGAGGGAAATGTAATTGTGTTGGGCAGAGGTAAGGAGTAGTTGGAGGTAGAGTGTCGATTCTGGGGAGGGAATTCCAGATTTTAGGGAAACGATGGGCTTAAACCAGTCTGACCGATGAGGGTGGAGCGGCGAGGGACCGACAAGGTGCAGGTGTCATTTGATCTGAGAGAATGGGTGGGGAGGTGGAGTGAGAGAGAGGATGAGAGATAGGAGGGAGCCCCGAACCAGAATTTGGAGGTTAGTTTGGCACAGTGAGAGATGCGTCTGTGAGATAGTGGAAGGAAGGTTAGAGAGTGATAGAGTTCACAGTGGTGGGAGCGGGAAGGGGAGTCAATAGCAAAGCGGCAGAAAGAGTTAAAGAGAGTGTCCAACTTGGTCAGGGAAGATTTGGGAGCAGCACCATAGACTACGTCACAGTAGTCAAAGATGGGGAGTATCATCTTCTGGACAGTTTCATGCCTCGCAGTCAGCGGAATGCAACTATGATTCCTGTACAGAGCACCAAGTTTGGGGTGCAGTTTCTTCAGGATAGCATCAGTATGCACAGAGAAGTTGAGGTGCTGGTTGAGCCAAACTCCCAGATATCTAAATGAGGAGGTATCCTCCAAGATGGTCCCATCAAGGGTGCGGAAGGTGGGTAGGGCCGGAGCCTAGAGAGTCTCTGCCTCGTGCCAAAGGTCATTGAGACTGTCTTCTTGACATTTAGAAAAGCTGGTGAGAAGCAAACCAGAGCTGAACTTGATTGAAGTCATGCTGTATGCTTGTTTGCACAGCAGCAGGGTTTTTGCTGGAACTGTACAAAACAGTATCATCAGCGTATATGTGGATAGAAGAGGATGAGCAGGCTGTGGGAAGATCATTAAGGAAAATGGAGAAGAGTAGGGGACCAAGCACTGAGCCCTGAGGGACACCAGTGTTTATGGGGAGATGGAATCAAGGAGTCTCACCGACTGGGTCCTGCTAGTGAGGTAGGATTTAAACCAGTTGGTGGCTGACGGAGCAAGGCCAGCTGAGAAGAGTGAATCAAGAAGCAGGGGATGGGAAACAGTGTCGAAAGCTTAGGCTAGGTTGACAAAGATGGCTGAGGTGATCAGGCCATCGTCCATCCCTGAAAGGATGGAGTCAGTAAGCCTGAGGAGGGAGGGAGGGAGGTGGTTGTTGAGTGGTTCTTCTGAAAAACAGATTGGAAGGGGGTGAAGAAGGAGGAATCAGAGAGAAAGAGTGATAGTTGAGAGAGAACTAAATGTTCTTGAAGTTTGGCAAAGGTAGGAAGGAGGGAATGGGGCGATAGTTGCCAGGAGTGGATGTGTCACCACCCTTGCAGGAGAGGAAGGACTACAGCATGTTTCCAGGATGAGGGTACTTGGACAGAAATAAATGACAGGTTAAGGATTAGGGAGATAGGATAAGCAATTGCAGGAGCAGAAAGGTAGAAAGTTTAGGATCAAGCTCATCTGGTGAGGAGCCCTAGAGGGTTGAGGATAGAGAGCATTAAGAACTTTGTAAGAGGAGATAGTAGAAAGGAAAATGGGAGAGGGTAGGCACTGGCTGAGGCGAAGGGCTGAAGTTAGTAGGTGGCAATGGGGAGAGAATTTAGAAGAGACATGGCGACACGAGTGTAGTAGGCATTACATTCATTGGCCATGGAGCCAGGGTCGGAAACTGGAGAGTTATTTATTTTGAAAACTGGAGGCGGAGAGTGAGAGGTGGGGAGAGAATAGGCATGAACTACCCTCCAGAATTTAGATGGAGAGTTGGTGTTAGTCAGAATGATGAGTTGAAATAATCAGACTTAGCCAGTGTAGTAGCTTTAGTACATGAATTGCGTAGCATTCTGTACTTGCCATAGTCATTTGGATGTTTAGTTGATTTACGCTTTCTCTAGGTCCGATTACGCTCCTGAAGCAGGCCAGTAGTTCAGGGGTGATCCAGGGAGGTGAAGCCCATGGACTCTGGTCCATCTGAAAGGAGCAAAGGCATTCCAGGTGGCAATGAATTTATCCTTAAAATAGTCAAGTGCTTGGTTGACAGAAATGGCAGTGCAGAGTGGGGCCCAGTCGGTGGAAGCAAGTGCAGAGCTGATTGGGGTAAGGTCTAAGGATTTAAAGGACCAGAGCGGTATGATTTTAGGGGGAGGTTTGGGGAGATGAACCTTACGTACAGTGCAAATGGGATTGTGGTCACCAAAGGCATCGGGAAGGAGACCAGATTTAATGATGCGGTGCAGGTGTGTTGTGAGTGCCCAGTCAAGCAGGGTGTGGTTTTGTGTTTCAGGATTAGGGCGTGTGGGCTCAAGTATAAGTTGAGTGAGGTTTAGAGCAGCGACGTCATTGCGTAGCTTGTTTAACTTGGGAGACAACCAATTAGATTAACATCACCCATTATGAAAAGTTCATCAGCTTGCAAGAGGGAGGTGATATTGGCTAAGAGTTCAGTCATGACCGAGAGTTGAATGCTTGGGTGTCAATAGATGCCAGCCACAAAGATTGGGATTGAGAAAGGAAGGGTAATGCTGGTGACAAGGGCTTCATAGGTAGCTGGGATGGAGGTAGATAGGGTGGTAGTAAACTGCAGTGAGGACAGGATATACATGGCCACTCCCCCCCCTCCATGACCTGATTGATCTTGTCTGGAGATGGAATACCCAGGGATAGCAATGGCACTGCCAAGGGTGCTTTTGTTGAGCCATGTCTCGGTAATATTTAGGATGTCAGCTTGTGAGTCAGAAGCCATTTTTGGAGATTACCCAAATCTACTTGCAAGGACAGGTTTAAGTTTGAAATTACTATGGTCACGTGAAAAAATAACCCCATCATCAGCATAAAGAACGTTGGTTTTACTGCATACCAATAGGAGAGAATTCAAATATAAACTGACTAGGAGGGATCAAAGGATCGACCCCTGTGGAACTCCCAACCCCACGGGAGCCAAAGGGGAAGTGACTTCTAAAATGTTACTGCACTAGGATCTGTCCAACAGACAATTTTGGGACCAGTTGATAACATCTTTAGATAGGCCAAGTGAATCCAGGGAAGATATTATTTCTGGGATGCACATCTGCAGAGCCCCTGGGTCTTCTGGTTCCTCAGTACACTTTCCTTTCTCGCAGATGGGTCCTCAAAGGAGAGAGCTGTTCACACTGTGTGGAAACCCAGGCACCAGGAGGAACTCAATGAAGCTGGCAAGTTGGAGCTTTAAGAAGGAGATCAGGAAGTATTTTTTTCATGGACAGGGTGGCAGAGAGGTAAAACAAACTGCCAAGGGGCATTGTCTGTGCTAAATCAGTAGAGAGACTCAAAGATGTAGAACAGATATGTGGGACTGATAAAAGCAGCAATAGGAGTGGAGTTGGAGATGAAGGAATGACCGCCACTAGGGCCTTCACATCCAACCTAAGTAGGGCTGGGCAAAGGGAGGGGCCATACAGCCTTTCTCTACCATCAACTTCTGTGCTACCTCTTGTGGTACTCACTCACCAGGCACAACCTGCTGGTAGCCATTGAGGGTTCAGTTTGTATCAGGACCTTCAGACTTGTGGCTTTCTGATATTTCCTTGTACACCCACTTGACCACCATTTTCTTTCGCTGTTCCTGTAGCTCATTGGTTGGAGTGCCAGGGCGGTGATCTGGGGGCCTGGGTTCAGTTCCCAGTGGGTCAGATTATTTCTTTCTCACTGCAATTTGTGATTTAACTGCTAAGCAGTGGCTAATGCTGCACCAAAAACATCTAACTGTCCTCTCAGCCAATCATAGTGGAAAGGAGGAGGGGAGGGGAGTGAGGAGGAGCTGTAGATCGGGAAGCGGTCCTTACCTGCTGTCAGATTCTGCATTTCTATGCTCTCTCACCCCTTCTCTCTCCAGATACACATATATACATACACACACACACAATTATAAAAAAGTTTTGTAAACCATCAGGTGAGAATGATTGCCCTTAGAATTCTGGTCACACAGTTTATTATTTATTCTTAATGTTAATGTATCAACTCAAGTGAGCCTTTTCTGTTTCTGCCCCCTCCCACTGGAATAATCTACCTTTGAATTTACAACAAAACAATGAGTTATGCAATTTTTAAAGCCTCCCTTAAGGCATCTTATGTAGACACTTTGGTATGTGACTGCTTTTAACGTAATGTTTGTAGTGTGTGTTCGCATGCTGGTTTTTTGTCTTTGTAACATCATGACTGTATTTATGGTCCCGGGTTGTGTTTGAAAAAGGGGCTTGGCTCATAACACTTACCTCGTTAACAAACGTTTAAATAAAAAATACAAAAATCAGAATAGCAGAGAAAATGATATAGTTGTCATGTTCTATGGGGTAACAGTCTAGCTGTACAGCATCTGACTAATTTATTTATAATTTTCCTGCTGACACAATGAGCTCAACTTCACGCTGTATTGTTTATTATGTCTTGTTTGACTGTTGTTCTACTTTAAACATTTTCAGTAAAAATTTGAAATAAAAATATGTTTTGTAAACAAGAATATAATGGCATTGAATTGGGCTAACAGGGTCATAAACCATGAGCCCAAAAGGTGCATGGTGAGCTGAACATTAAGACACTTGGAGGTCTGAGTGCAGGTGCTTTCACAGGTCATATATTGTAATTCATGGGTGTGACACTGTACCAATGAATAACTAAGTGAATTGTAAATAACATTTCTCACTTGATTGAAATCAGTGGGGAATGGGGGTCAGTTATGCAATAACTGTACCATAATGAAATAAACACACGCCATGAGTAGTTGTAAGGCAAGAGGTGTAATCAACTGCCTTTGCCTTTACCACTTGAGAATTGTGTATATTTCCTATGACTGCACATACTGAAGTGTGATATCACGCTTATAAAATAAGCCCTCGCAAATTCTTTAAAAAAAAGTTATGTATGGATCACCTGATGGTCTGGGGTGCTGCCACACTGGAGGGTTGGGTTTGGGAATGGACTCAGGAAGCCACGTCACACGTAGGCCATGGCTGAGATGACTGTTGCTCAGCAGGGTATCTTAGTCGAGGAGGGTGGGCTGCAGGTTCTGGCACCACAATGACAGTTGTAGACAGGGCCAGGGAGCTTGTTCCACCCTGCAGGAGGCTGTCACATAGGCCAGTCCGGGTTTTATTTTACAACTGTAACACAATGAGAATACTGAAATACTGCCATTCCTCAGCCCTGCCAACTCTCAGCCATTCCGAGCCCCAGCTTTAAGCAATTTAAAGTTGTCTCCCTCACTCACGTCTACAATTTCCAAATGCATTACCGTGGAATATTTTAAACACTTGTGCATAGATATGTTTTGTTTTGCTCAGATCTCCATAATGGTTGCCTGGAGGTTGGCACATCACTTTGAAAACTTATACTGCTTTTCCGTCATCTCTTCATTCCTCTAGTTGACCCAGCAGTACAGTGGAGGAGGTGGGTGCTGGCACCAGCTTCTGTTTCCTGTCATTTTGTCCCTTGAGCATTCAGACAGGGATGCATTATTTTATTTTAGAGTTTTTGGGGGCTGGGAAAGGCACACAGTGCTGAAGCTTATTTCTAGATGCATCCTGGGAGCACAGGGAAATTAAGTGACTTGCTCAGTGTCACACAGTAAGTAGCGTGAGGGTATGGGAAGCAAACCCAGGTCCGCTGGATGTACCAAGCCCATTCACAGTTCATTGTTCTAACCTCTGCTAGTTCTCTTGCTTTAAAGTTGTTGTATCTCTGTTACGGCTTGTCAGCCCAATATCCAGGGCAAGGTCCAGGACTCACAACATGATAACCCATACAAGGGTTTCTCTTGCCACTGCTCTGCTAGGCATTGATGTATCTGGGTTATGCAAATTATCTACTCTAGTGAAGGATTTCCAAAGCTAGGATTCCTTATTTAAAAGATTAGGAATAAGTCAGTGATGGGCTGTCCTTCTGGCCCAGTGTCAGGGCTGATACTCCTGATGCCAACAACCCGAGTTCTGGAATGTGCCTAGGACACTGGGGGATGAACATCCCCAGAATGCTCCTTCCTTGGGGTGGGTGGCCATTGATTTACCACCACACTGGTGTCGCCCAGGGCCATACAAGTGGTACTGGCAATGCAGGATGGCAGCGGATGGGAGGCGTGCTCAATGCATGCTTGTTGAATGTGTGTCATAGTATGTTGCGCTGCGACTCAGTGGGTGAGTGAAAACCAGGCAGCAACCTTTGGCCATGAAAGATGACACTGCAGTACATTTTGCTCCATGCCAGCTGTCCACCGAGCACTGTGTGGTAGCTTGCCTCATCCTGTACACTTGGAGGAGGATCGTTTTGCACTTTTTGCTTGGGGAGTGCTACTCTTTGCATTTTTATTTCTTCTTGCTCAATGTAATAAACACTTTTTACATCAGTATGATGTATGAGCCTTCTGTTTATTATGGGGTTATGCTGCAGAGAGCTAGGGGATCACCTGCGGTTTAGACCAAGGAGATAGGGCTTAATGGTGGCCACAGCAAAGCCAGGGTGACATGGGAGAAAAAATAAATAAGAAAAAGGAAACATAGATCTAGCTAGAATTGATTCACTCAGAAGATAATGTATGGAATGAATTGTCAGAGGAGGCCATTGAAGGAATTGTATAAAAGGTTTAAAGGAGCCGGCCCGTGGCGCTGAGGATTGAGGCGCTGACGCCACACTGCTACACCGGGGCGACCCGGTTTGGAAACGGACCCAGGTCGGCTGGGGAGAGAGGATGGAGCATCCCAACAGATGCCTCTCCCTCGGGTGGGATGCCAGGGGCGCGTTGATTTGAAGGGCTCAAGTGCTCTGTCTACCGGAGCCGGGAGGGGGACATCGTTAGGTGCTTGAGAGGAGCGCAAGGCCAGCACACAGACTCTCTCTGCGCCAAGGCCCAGAGGGCGGGGTTAAGGGGGAACTACTGGAGGAAAATGCCTCCGATCGCCTAGATGAAGTCCTCCAGAGCCGGCCTTACCACCCTCTGACCAGGGCAGACCTCATGTGCAGCTGCCACAGGGGAAAGGGGGAATAGGAGACCCTCCCTCGCCCCATCCAGGGGGGTAATCCGGCCATCAAAAGGGTCCCCAATGGCAGTGTGGCACTCTAGGGGCAGACCAAGCTGGTCGGCAGAGGTTGGGGGTCGCCACTCTTGCAGGATGGAAGGAGGGTGATTGGAAGGACAGCAGGAGGGATAAAAAATAAGTAGAACAAAAAAGGTTTAAAGGGCAACTCACTGTAATTCTGAAGACAAAGGGATAGAAGGATATGGAGAGAAGGCAACAAGAAGGCAGACATCACTCAAAACAGAGAAGATTGGGACATGGGATGAAAAACAGGTGAGGCCAGCCCAGTGGCACGGAGAGCTGAGGCATCCTGCCTTACCTTCTGCCACGCTGCAACCCATGTTCGATGTACGAGCCGGTCACTGGGGATCAACTGGAAAGGAGGAGGATTGAGCATCCCAAGGACAGGTCTCTTCCTCGGGGGACAGTGATCGGTGCTTGACTGGCCCGTAGCAGAGGCTGGTGGCTGGTACACCAATGATGTACATGGTGGGCAGAGGTGGGGCAGACGGCCATCAGACAGGAGTGTGCATGACGCCACCACTGATGTCATTGCACACCCTTCCTCTGGGAAGAAAAGGAGGAAAAACATCTCCGATGGCTGGATAAAGGAGGGACTTGCGGGTCCCATTCCCTGACCAGCTGGGGCGCCAACCAGATTTGGATTTCGTGTTTGGTGGGAGCCTGGGGACCCCGCTGGTAGGAGCAAGCCCTGGGGAAAGATGGTCGGTGAGGCTCAGTGGACGTCAGGGTGATGGGACTGAGGAACCCTCCAGAACGAGGGCCAACGGAGAGGGGAGAAATAGAGCAAAAAAAAAAACAAACAGGTGAGAACAACAGTGACACTCGGGTGGATGACACTGTATATTAATACTGCTGTGACTCTTATAGCTGTAACAGTGGCCCCCTATGCAGTCTTAAGTGTATGAGAACCACAAAGCTAAAGCAAGTGGTTCTGATAACTCTGACAGCTCGTTTACGCTGACCAAGCTGTTACACTCCGGTGTGACTTACACTGGTGTCAGTCTCCACCTGGTCGTTTATGAAGCCAGTGATGCACACCAGTTAAGGACATCAGCTTCCACACCAGTGTCATGGAAACTGCATTGTGGAACCCACCCTGCAAGGATTTCCTTATGTGTTGTTATCCTAAATTACCTTCAGGCAGTAAGTTGAAATGTGGCCACCGTATAGGCAACACTTGAAACAACCTACACCAGTTCAGCCCTCTGTCTGGCAGAAGATCAGAAGAGACTCACCAGTTTGATTCCTGTGCAGTTTGTGCATGCAAATGTGCACCAGTATAGCTCTCCTAACCATCTGCACTGATGTAGAAATGGCCAGTGTACACTGGGCTGAAGACTGGAAGTGAAACCACTCTTAGAACCGTGATTGATCTCAGAGGACAAAGTCTAGTCTTGATCAAGGACAAGCAATAATATATTAAAACATTTAAACGACCCCTGAATGAACCTGTTTCAAGGGCACCTGTGCATTAGATGCTCTGTTAAGAAAAAGAGTATCTCATCTCACGCAGGGGAAAGGAGTACTCCAGTTGGTCAGAAGTGCTCCCACAAGCTTTAATGCAAGGTTGAACCCCACACAGTTTGAAAAGTTACTTTTGGCCAGCCCAGCTTGGAGGGATAAGTCTGGGGCCTTCCCCTCATACCTATCCTCACTCTTCTCCCCCAACCCCATCTCCTTCAACTCCCTACGCTCTAGGGACCCTCACAACTTCTCTTCCTCCACTCTCACTCCTCAGCTAGGAAATCTGCAGTCTCCTATTGTCTCCCCCTCCCTCTGGAACCAGCTACTTTCCTCCATCCCTCTTTCCACCTTCCTTCCCTCTGTCAGGTACCAGCTAAACTTCTCCCCCCTGCTCCTACCAACCCTCTACCTGAACCCTTCCTAACTCTTCCCCTGTGATTCTGCCCTCCCCTTACCTTCACATCGTTGGTTTACCCCTGATCTTAAGGCAGTGCTTAACAAAAGAGACAAGCTATGGGCCCAGGCTAGGCATTCAAAGAGTCCAGCGGACTGGCAGGCCTTTAGAACTGCTAGGAATGCCTGTGTAAAAAACATCTGAGCTGCTAAATCAAACTTTTACATTTCCACCTTGGAGCAGGCAAAGAGGAACAACTTCCACAAAATCTTGAGGACACTGAAATCCATCAAAGGCTGTCCTCAGCTCCTCTATTCCCACTAAGATTCATACCAAAGGCACGGTGGTGGAAAACAATTCTCAAATCCTTGAAGAACTGAATTCCCACTTTGTCACAGCCGGGCTAGCTTTTGACTCCTCATTGTACGCTAGACGCACAAGTAGTAACGCCAGCCCCACCTTCATACCCAGTACACCATCCTATCCCTTTCAGTTACACAAGTTTAACTACAAAGAGGTTGAAGACCTACTCCTCTGCCTTGATACCAGGAAAAGTGCAGGTGACGATGGTATTGAACCCTTCTTCCTGAGACTAGGTTATGCCTATCTCACTGCCCCTATCCTCCATATATTTAATATCTCTCTCCATCACCTTGGCCACAGTACCATCCTGCTGGAAATCCCCACATTCTTCCTCTCTCTCAAATCAGGGGACCCTTGTGATTTAAACAACTACAGGCCTATCTCTATCTTGCCTGTTCTCTCAAAAGTCCTGGAAAAACTGATCTATAACCAACTAAAAAATCACCTTGAAACATACTCATTCCTTGAAACATACTCATTCCTAAACCCCGCACAATCTGGTTTCAGGTCTAAACAAAGCCCTTTCTAGCCACAAGAAATATGTCTCTCCTGGACCTTGCACTACTAGATTGTACCTTTTATAATACACCTGTATGATCCATATTTGCACCGTGGCTAATTACAGTTGATTATACCTGTCAATGGGACAGTCATAAGGCAATTCTGGGGTGGGGGTAAGAAGAAGTAGGCTGCTGGTTAACTAGGATCTGCAGCTTATCCAGTAGGTAGGAAATGGGCAGACTGGGTGGGCCAAGCGGTCCTTATCTGCCGTCAAATTCTATGTTTCTATGTTTCTATCCTGCCTTAGCTAAAGTCTCTAACGACTGGATTTTGGCTGTGGATACTAAGAAGGTCACTGGTGCAGTCTTCCTAGACTTCAGTAAAGCATTTGATACTGTGGACCATAACCTACTAATTACCTGCCTTGCTAATCTAGGTGCCACTCCATCTACTACACAGTGGTTTAACAGTTATCTCTCTGGAAGGATTCAAAAAGTCAAGGCTGATGGTTTTCTCTCAGCCCCCCTCCTGATTGTTAGGGGAGTCCCCCAAGGCTCCATCCTTGGCCCGATCCTATTTTCCCTGTATATCAACGATCTTGATTCTTACATAACGAATTCTAGTCTGCACTTCTTTGCAGATGATACAGTTTTGTATGCCTCAGGTTCTACCTTATCTGAAGTTAGCGAAGTGTTGCAAGCTGACTTTGCTCAGCTTGAAACCAATCTCATAAAACTCCTGAACGTGAGGAAAACTAAGGCAATGATATTCTCATGTAACACTTCCTTCGGCATCCTACCTGCCCTACCGAAGCGATTTATTGTTACTCCTGGGAGAACCCTCAAAGTCGTTATCTAAATTTAAATACCTTGGCATTTGGATCAACAACAAGCTCTCCTTTAATGACCATATCGAGGACTTATCTAAGAGGCTGAAAGCACGGCTGGGATTCTTTTTAGAAATAGATCTCTTCCCTTTTGAGACCAACCAGGCTTGTCCAGGTCACATTCATTCCTGTGCTTCATTATGGAGATTTCATTTATGTCTCCTCAGCAATCTCAAGTCTAAGTAAGCTGGACGTTCTCACCGCTGTGCCTTGTGGTTCATCACCAACTCCCTACCGGACTCACCACTGTGACCTGTATGCAGCTGTCAGCTGGACCTCTCTTGCCACCAGACGTCTGATCCATGTGGTATCTGGACCCTTAAGACACTCCTTCACAAACTCCCAGGCTACATAACGTCGCTTATCCACATCTCGCATAATGCATACTCTCTTAGGAAATCGGACTATGTCCTGCTAACTGTCCCTAAGACTTGTACTATCTTCGGCCAACAAGCTATTGCATATACCCTTCCTACCTTTTGGAGCCATCTTCAGTCCTTGCTGAAACTAACTAGTATCGTATCACTCAATTTCTATAAAGCACTAACAGTTTCCAAAATAAAAGATAGTTGCAACTGTCACTAAGCCTACCCCACTACTCCATGCCAGTTACTTATGTACCAACAGTCTCTTGTCCTTTCCTTGCCAGGATTGAAACTGCCCATCTAGCATAGGGCATCTACATGCTAAAGAATATGATACCCCCAACCTACTTACCTATGTCCTCCCTATCCATAGACTTCCTTCCTGTGTATATCTTACTAAACCCTACTAGCTACCCATTCCTTTGTCACCTTATACAGTTAGCACTTTGTTTCCTCTACAATCAACCAATTTGTTTTCCCTTTCTAGCCACAAGAAATATGTCTCTCCTGGACCTTGCACTACTAGATTGTACCTTTTATAATACACCTGTATGATCCATATTTGCACCGTGGCTAATTACAGTTGATTATACCTGTCAATGTGATATTCATATGTCTGTGTAAATGTCTCAGGACCTCCTTGTGAATGAGCTTGCTCAACTGAGTTTTTTTTTTCCTGCAATAAACTTGAACTTGAACTTCCCCTCCCCCTGACTGCATGGTTTTGGCTTTTTCCTTTGTAGTTAAACAGCCAGTTTCCCCACTCCTCTCAAGACTAGGTCAGTCTCTGTTCTTTCAGACACTGAGCACTTTTTGATCATGTCCAATTGCATAGCTGATTTGTCTGCTAATTTATTTGTTCCCTGTTATACGCAGCGCTCTTGCTTTCTTGTTCTGCACTCTACTATTCTTTATTGTCATTGTAAGTGCATCATCTGACTTGCTCTAATCTTTGTAATTGTGTTCTCCCCTACCCCATTCCCAGGTCACACCTAGAAATGAGCTTTGGCTCAGTGTGCCTTTCCCGGTAACCAATTTTTAAATAAAATAAATGGGACAGTACATGAGTGGATAAACATACACCCTCAAAGAAGACATACTAACATGCTAAAATGGCAGCAGAGTAGGCCTAACGGTCTTTCGTGTCTGCTCATTTGGTCAGCCCCCAACCTGGGAGCTGACCTTGCCGTCTCCCACCCCCTCAGGCCTCTCCATTCCCAGTCCAAGATATTCTCCCTGGATTGGACTTTGCCAGCTCAACTGCACCTGTCACGTGTCCCAACCCCTCTTGAACCCCTCCACAGTCTCTGCCTCCACTAGTCCACTGGGCAGCGTATTCCATGGTTCCACCACCTCTCCTTTGCCCCTGAGTCTTCCTCCCTCGAGCTTCCACCCGTGCACTCTAGTTGCACCCCCTTTTCTTTGGAGCACCCCAACTGAGCCTCCCTATTTAGCCCTTCATGTACTTGAAGACCTCTGTCATGTCCCCCCAATCCCTCCTCTCCTCTCCTCCAACGTGTACATGTTGAGCTCCTCAAGCCTCCCCATGGGTCCTTTCCCCGAGCCCCAAGATCATTTTGGTTGCCCTCCTCTGGACCCTTTACAGGAGTGCAATGTCCTTTTAGTCGGGCGCTCCACAACTGCACACAGTACTCAAGGTGCGGCCTAACTAAGTAGTTGTACAGAGGGATTATCACTTCCCTCACTCTGGAGATAATCCCCTAGCGATGCATCCCAACATCCTGTTGGTTTTGGCTGCTGCCGTCTTACAAATCTCAGAGTTGTTAATTTTGACATCCACCACCACCCCCAGGTCCTCCTCAGCCATCGAGACTTGAAGCATTAACTCCCCGGGTATACACTTGGCCCGGGATTCTGGTGCCCAGGTGCAGAACCCTTCATTTCCCTGCATTGAACCTCAAACCCACTTCCTTGACCACCTTTCCAGAGCATTTAGGTCCTCCTGCAGGGTCATCCTCCCCTCCTCCAAATCCACCACTGCTCCCAACTTTGAGTCATCCGCAGAGAGACTCATTTCACTCTTGATACCCTTCCTTATGTCAGAGACATAGGTGTTAAACAGGAGGGGCCCTAAGACCGATTCCTGATGGAGCCCACTGATGACCCACCTTGGAGATGAGACTAACCCCCCAACCACAACCCTCTGGGTACGTCCCGAGAGCCAATTTCCTATACATCTGATCATCCATTTCCCCAACCCCATTTCACCCAGCTTATCCAACAGGCCCCCCATGAGGAACTGAGTCAAACGCCTTTCTGAAGTCAAGAAAGAGGACGTCCACCAGCCTGCCCTGGTCCAGGACACTCGTCACCCAATCGTAGAAATCGACAAGGTTTGTCTGACACGATTTTCCCGGGACAAAGCCATGCTGTCTATTGTCCAGGTACTCTAACTTCTCCAGTACCCCCCCAGCCTCTCCTTGATAATACCCTCCATCACCTTGCCCACCACCAATGTCAGGCTAATGGGCCTGTAGTTCCCCACCTCCTCTCTTGATCCTCCCTTGTGGATAGGCACAATATGTGCCACCCTTCAGTCCTGGGGCACCTACCCCGTCATTAGAGAGATGTTGAAAAACTCCATCAGGGGTTCCGCCAGGACATTCGCCAGTTCCCTCAGAACTCTGGGATGTAATTCATCCAGCCCTGGTGCTTTCTTCATCCTAAGGGACCTGAGGGCTTCCCTCACTCTCTCTATCGGGATTTCCACCTCCACTTCCTCCCCCTTGGCCCCCGTTCTGCCTTCCCCCCTCCTGACGGTGATGTCACCCACCCACCCCTTCCTAGACCTGCTGAGTTAGGAAAGAGTCCTGGAAGACATCCAGCAACCTCTGCTCCCTGGCCACTGATGATGTCATAGTCCTCCAGTCCATCTCTGGCATGTTTAGATCACCCATCACCACCACCCTTCCCTTGCCCAGTCTACAGTGTCTCATGACATTTACCACCAGACTCTCTTCCAGTTCCTCCGCCAGTGCAGGGGGTCTGTATACCACTCCTATTTTAACTCTCTTGCCCCCATTTGTTTTCAGGGTGACCCAAATCGCCTCCACAGTCCCCTCCACCCCCTCCACCCCTCCTATACCAATGCCATTTTTGACTATCAGTGCTACCTCCCTTCCCTCCCTCCCTGTCCTTCCTGTACATATTGTAGCCCTCCAGGTTTAGGTCCCAGTCATGCCGTGGAGTGGCACAGGTCTCAGTGACAACTGCCACATCCACTGCCCCTCAGCTAGCATCGCCTGGAGCTCTGGCATCTTATTTCCCAAGCTCTGGCATTTAGCAGGACCACCTCCACCGCTTTTCCTCCTCCCATTCCCCTCTTGTTTCCATGTGACCGCATTCTCTCCCCTGCACCCTACCTTTTGGCCTTTTTCTGTATTTCTCCAACTCCCTTGGGGGGGTAGAGACAGAGTCTCTCTTTTGTCGGACCCCCTGCAACAGTCCCTACTCCCATCCCTCACCCCTTCACAAGTTTAAACCCCACCTTTCACTGACGAACCCCTCTATCTTCAGCTTAAGGATTTCCCTTCCTTCCAAATTGAGGTGTAGCCTATCCCTAGTGTACAGCCCCTTATCCTCCCAGGTTCCCCCAGTCCCCATCAACCCATACCCTGGCGCCACACCACTCCCTGAGCCACTGATTTATCTCCCTAATTTTCTGCTTGTTCTCCCTACTAGCTCTTGGCACTGGCAGGATTTCCAGAAGGAAATCGAGCATCCTATGGAATGGCAAACCCTGACTAGCTCCTGAAACCTTGCCTGTATCTCTAGTTCACTATTTCCTCTATGTCATTAGTACCCAGGTGCACCAGTGTCTCTTGGGAACCTCCACATTCCCTTGCTAGTGAGTATACCTCATGCTTGGCCTTGTGCACCATCAGGCCAGGGAAGCATTTGTTCTAACTGGGCAGGCTTCCCTCCCTATCCCATTTGATATCCTGGATCATGGAATCCCCAACAGGAGCACTCTAACCCCTTGCCTCTAGTCTCACCCCAGGTTTCCTCTCCTTCCATGCCCCTTCTCTTCCTTTTTCCCGACCCTCCCCAGCTGGCTCCTCCTCCTCCCACTATCTGGGTGTCATATGCTGCCTCTCGATATTGACAGTGGTCACCCCTGCCCTACGATCCTGGGCCCCCAGTATCCTTGCATCACGACCCCTCCATCCCTGCTCATGACTGGCCCTTTCCCCCATCTGTTGGCCTAGCCTGCCTGCCCCTCCCATCCGTCCTGCCCACGCTCAAAACCTCCTTGCCTGCCATCCTCCCCCGATCCAAACCCTCAGACCCATTTATTGCATCCTCCCCTTGTACACCTGTTCTCCTCCTGCCCTTCCCCCACTACCCCTCTCCCCTCAGCCTTCTCTGATCCACCCCCATTTTATCGTTCTACATGCTCCCCTTATTTTTCCTGATTTCTGGACCCTACTTCCCCCATCCCTAACCACCCCTGTGTCATAGCTGCATCCCTCCTGGCGCCCCTCCTCCACTAGCAGACGTAGAAGGTTGAAATGGTTGCTGAGCCTTATGCCCAACCCCAAGACTCCCTCTCCCGACCCAGCCACCCCCATCCTGGTTCCCTCTGTCCAACCCCAGATGCCTGCCTGCTTCTTTGGAAGTTTCCTTGTTTTGGACCCCCTCTATCAGGGTCCCCGTGTGCCCCCGAGTACCCCCTGTGCTTATGTCCCTATGCCCCTGTCTTTAGTAATTGGTGCAGCCACGTGGGTGACCCTTTGTCCTTTTTCCCCCACTCCCTCCATACCTCCCCCCAGATCTTCTAGCTGCCTCCTAATACCCTCAACCTCCTCTCTGAACTTTACCAGTTGGTAGCACACTGGGCAACCCCCGAACTTCCAAGCCCAGTCAAGGATCATGGCCGCCCTGCACCCTGTACACCCAGCCACCCTCCCAAAGATGCCAGCTCTAATAACGTGTGGTCCCATCCCCCTCATAGTAGGTTTCTCTGAGTGAACCCCCAGATTCCCCAATGATCACTACAGTACCTACACAATAATCAGGGCTACAGTAGCCAACTCATTTACTGCTAGATCAGGCCACTCTTATCCCCTGACTCCACCCCCTCCGGCGATTTAATAGAGGTTGCGGTCAGGTCCAGGTGGGAAACAGTTTCAGCTCCTTTTCTGTCAAGGTCTTTGAACCATACCATCCATATGTTTCCGGCAAAATACAGCTTGAAGTGCTACACCCAAGCACAAAACACAGTACTATAAGCTTTTAACTTTTACCTCTTAAACCAGAACTACATATTATTCTTTAACATTACAAAGAACAATCCCCTCTGTTAGGGCACGTTAGTGGATACACCTGGTAGTGCTTTCCACCAATCCCAATGCAGCACCACCCCAATAAATGTGGACAGACTGGGGGAGGGTGGCCTCCCGTGTGAGTCAGTCAGCCTCTTACACTCTTACTAAAATGGTGCCTGCTGTATTGTTCCCCTCTCCCTCTCACCAGGCCACACTGCAGCCTCCTGTCTGAGCTCCACCAGAGTTAATCTCCCAGTAACAGCCCAAACTATTCAAACAGCACAAGATTAAATACCACAGCCCAGAATTTCACTCAGAAACAGTTGCAACTCACAGTACTGATTTTAAATGCCCATCTTAACTCGCTGTCCTCTGCCATGAATGCCGGATTGGACTCCTCTACCGCCACAAAGACTGCCTCCCTGAGTATGCCCTACGACTGGCTATCACCTCCTCCATCCTGTCTTTGGTTGATTATGGGCTCCCTATCTATGCAGCTGCTGACCCCACTGCCCTCACCAAAGTCCAGACCTCTATCAACAAAGCCTGCAGGCTCCTGACCGGTGCCCCAGCAGAACGCACACATGCCCGCTTTACTCCACCTCGAACCTACTCACCTTTGAAGAGCACCTGTGATACCACACCTGTATACTGGCCAAAAGACGCTCTTGGGCTCTCCTCCAGGAGTCACTACATTCCTACAACAGGCCACCCACTGTCGCCACCCTAAATACAACAAAGCCACTTTCCAGGTGCCGAGAGCTAGGACCTCGCCTAGATCTTTCCACTACAGAGCCCCCACCTGGTATAATTCCTCCCCACCACATCACAACCATCTCTAAATCGGCCCCTTCAAAATCGCCTCACACAAACACCTCACTGACACTCGAGCTGCAAATGCCCATGACAGGGCCTTACCTAGAGCTCCGTCTGAGCCAATCCACAACATAGTCCCCAGTCTACCACTCTCCCTAGCAACTACCCCTCTGCATGCTCCCCCCCCAGGTATCCGCCACCTAGTATCCCTAGGGATCTTACAGTATTACATATGTACTAGTTTATTTAGATTAGCTTACTTGTAGTCTGCACAACACGCATTGAAACCTTCGTGTTTCACTGTATTCACTGGAATTGCTTTGTATGTCCATTTGCTTTGCTTTGTATGCTCTTTTTGTATTTCACCTGTATTGCTCCCCACTGTTTTGCACCACCAAAATGTTGTCTACCCCTCCCTGCGACGAGGTGCCTGTGTAAATGAGTCTTTGACTCAAAGGTTGTAAATCCGAATTGTGAATAAATAAATAAAAAAAAAAAAATAAATCCCCACCAGTTTATCCCCTCGCTACACAAACAATTCCAATGTCAAAATAAACTGAAAAAAGAGAAATAAAACTAATGCACTTCCCTGAACTGCACTCCTGCTTCAGGTTCTCCCTAGTGTTTCTGTAAAGACAGAGAAAGTACTTGTAACCACTGATCTTCAAGAGTATCTTCTCAGATTGAGTTACACTCTCCCTACCCTACTTCTCCATCTACCCATCTCAAGAGTTTCTAGTGACATTTGATATTTTGCTGGCATATTTTTTTGACCTAGGGTGGCTCCAAAGGAGTACGCATTTTTCTTTTAAATATTTTACTTGCGGATTTTGTTTAAAAAAACATATACCCCAGTATACATAGGAAGCTAGCATCATTCCACATAAAGGCAACGTCTCACAGTCAGGAAACTGATCACTTCCTCAGGTGTTACAACGAAGGGACAGTAAACACTAGTGTTATCTATAGCAGTTGATGCTCATAACTTTATTGGGACTGCGTCCAAAGTAGACCCCAAGTTATAAACTGATATTCAAATCTGCACGGCACAAAATAGAAGCCAGTATAGCTAATCAAACACTGAACTTCCACAGACAGTACAGTAGTGAATTCCGTTATATAGGATGCAAGCATATTTCTCAAAAGTCTGTTTTATGGATTACGAAACAGTAGTTTTTCTATTCTCCTGTTCTTTTTCCTGTAGAGCCTCTTGTTTGTTTCTCTGGGAAGTTCAAGGAAAGAAGTTTATTTATTTATTTTTTGTTAACCGAGTAAGGCCCACTAGGCACAAGTGCCTGTTTTTAGGGGCGACCCAGGAGCTCTGGACTGGTTCAGTGATTGCTCAAAGTCACACAATATGCAAGTGGAGGTTGCTGGAGTCAAACTGAGATCTGCTGGGTGTACCAAGTTCATTCACACATCATTACTCTAACCTTTAGGCTATACTGTCAGCCTGTTCTGTGACAAGAAAATCTTGTTCACTAATTAAATTGCAAGCATTGTTAGTAGTTCTGCCTGTTGGCAGCACTAGTTCTATTCTTTATTTTAAATTTGTTTTCCAGTTCATTATATAGAGGATAATGGATGGGCAACAGTGAACAACCACACTGTTCACTTTGAGAGGTTGTCATGGCAACCAAGTAAACTTTGAGAGTGAAGCTCGAGAGGTTTACAGTTGTCAGACAACCTCGAGAAGTTAACACAGGGTTGTTGTTTACTGATGCCCATTCATTATCTTGTATAGTATACGGGCATCAGTAAATCAGTAATGTACTACTTCGTGAGGTTCGCGACGTCAGCCTTTGTGCGCCCCCCCAGAAGAAGACTCACTCCTTCCCCCGCTCCCCGATCTCACGCACTAACTGTTCTTTTTTTTTAAATGTGCTCACTCCTGCTGTTCAGTTTGAAGGTAAATACAAAATATGCCCTTACTGTATCATCATTTCAAAGTCTGTGCTCAAAATAAGGTTCATGTCATCTTCCGGACGTTACTCGAAGTGCGGCGTTTCAGTTAGGCGCATGCGCATATGCACTCGCTGTTGTACCATCGATGTGATGTACTCAAGTTAGTACAACAGCAAGCTGTCGCAGCATCAATGGTACAACAGCATTAGCTTTTGATGGTTTCCATGCACAACAACATTCTCCCATATACTATAACGTTGTCGTCACATAGTGGTAAATTGCTCACTTGGCATGCTTCCCAGCCCAACCAAATCCATCAAGTGTTTTTATAAGTGCATCATATACTGCTGTAAGTCAGATAAGAACTGGAGACTAGGGTTCCTCAGATTCTAAGTCATACAGAATTGAATTCATTGGATTTTGACCCGATTTTCAGGATTTGGATTTTCAGAATTGTAGTCCAAAAATGCTATTTCTGAAAATTAAAGGCAACAACATGTTTTTACATAGGAGTTTAGGATTTAGGAACTAGGATTCCAAATCTGAATCATATTTTGATTTTGAGATCCTTTACGAATCTGTAGGTTTTAGAATCAGGATTCCAAATCTGAATCATATTCTGATTATGAGGTCCTTTATGGAATCTCTAGGATTTAGGAATTAGGATTTCAGATCTGAATCATATTCTGATTTTGAGATCCTTTACGGAATTGGATAGGAATCAGATTTTGAATCAGAAACTCCTAGATTCCTAAACAGTCCAATTTGACTGGAATCGGCCAATTCCGAGCATCCCTACTGGAGACCTGTGGTAATGCATGATGGTAATGTTGAAGTAGTAGGGTGAATGATTTTCCGTTTTCAGTGGAAAACACTAGTAAAAAATGGAATTTGTTATTTTTAAACCAGCTCTTGGGAGCTGTTTTTTCATGAAAAAACAAAAACAAAACACTTTACACTAGCTTTTTGGACAGACTGTTCCATTTTGAACCACATTTTTGTACAAAATAGACGAGGCAAGGCAACTGTATTTCTGTAGTGCCTTTCCCGAAGTCTCAGGGTACTTTATAATAAAAGCAGCTGCAAACTCTTATTTAAAACAAGCAGCGTATATAAAAACATAATTAAAAGTTCAGGGAAAATATGCTGATTTTACTTCAATTTTGGGGGGAAAAATGGAGAAAGTGGATTTTAGGATCTTGCTAAATGGAATTGTACATTTTTGAAAATGGAAAACCACTGTCTCTTAAGTAATCACCGGCTGTACGGCCATGGCTGTTTTTATGCCTTGCTGGCATGTGACATTAACATGGCTTGTGAATTATCAGAATGCATACAGTGAAGGCTGGCTATGTGTACAGATTATTTTTTTGCATGCAGTTTAATTAAATAATAATTAAGCAATAAGACATGACAGGGCGTTGGTGGATGTCTGACAACCACAAACCTGGGGGTGTAGTAAGGCACAGGGTCATTAGATTTGTGAGAAGCATTTTTTTTTTTTTTTTGAGTTATCTTTTACCTCCTAATACGCTCTGGCGCCCACCTCCTTCAGGCCCTCCTAGTATCTCCACTCTTGGTCATCCTCTTCCGAGCTCTGCTCTCAGATGAGGAGCATTTTAAAAAAATTAAAAATGAAAAACTTTCAAACGAAAGAATTGTTACCCATTGTTAGTACTGTCATCATACCTATGTCCTAGTTAATCAGGAG
This sequence comes from Neoceratodus forsteri, assembly GCA_016271365.2. Lineage (NCBI taxonomy): Eukaryota > Metazoa > Chordata > Ceratodontiformes > Ceratodontidae > Neoceratodus > Neoceratodus forsteri. The sequence goes on from CM057456.1 coordinate 867,531,183, forward strand.
GCAGTGATTTCCCTTTCTGTAAGGTATGTTGACCAGGTGGTTATAGTAACTGTCTGTTCTCTCTCCTTGTGCTGGTTGCAGAGCTCTGTAACCATTGGGATCTTCTCTCACAGGCTTCTGTAGCGGCAGGAAGTTAACGTTTGGCACAGGGGACACAGGCTCCGCCCCCAGTGCACTGCGACGGTCTCCTTCCTGCCTCCACGAAAGCAGGCAGCTTAGGCACAGGTCTGTCACTTTGCGGCAGAAACACAGGCTTTTTTATTGGTTGGGTTTCCAGCAGCATACTGCCCTTTTGGTGCTAGGGAGTCCACCTTGATCAGAAGTACCCTGCACTATGGCCGACTCTCCTGCTTCCCCACCAGCCAGGGCTCACCACCCACCGGCCATGGCTTACTTTACCTTGAATCCCTGGAGGTTCTCCCCATGAGCTGTGGCTATATTCCCAGGCGGGTACAGGGTGGGGGCCTGACGCCCCGATATCTTCAAGTGTCATCAGGTCCACCAGTGGTCAGGCAGGCAGCCGTAATTAGGGTCAGGTTGGCGCTCCGTCCACCCTCGCTCCGGGATGCATTTCCTCCTGTTTTTCTCCCTACATCCGCTGCGTGCCGACGTCCACCACATGTTTCAACCAGTCCCTGCTGTGACTGCAGGACTTGCCATACCTCGAGTCTCCACCCGGGGTCAGGCAAGCTGTGGACCTTGGTCCCCTCCCTCCCCTCAGAGAAGACGAGTAGTCGTGGGACGCTCAAGTCTTCTCCCCCGGCCGGCCCCCCAACGGTCCGGGCTCGCTCCCGAACCCGGGTCACTGGTGTTGCAAGCGGAAATCCAACCACTGCACTGGCGGGCCGCTTTGTAGAGCAGCTTTTTAATGTAATGATATACCTGCATTAACTGGATCTTCATCTTCCTCTAGTGTTTTTAATTCTACATTGAAAGAGCACTTTGTAATTTGTGTGTTTGTAATTGTTTTGCTTAAAACTACCATTTGTATATTATTTTGTTTATCATGGTGTTATGTATTTATTGATTGTATTTCATATGTTTTCAAGCATGTAATCTGTTTGTATTTAATTGTACTTTAATATACTCCGGGTTGTGCATTGAAAAAAGGTGTTTTGGCACCAGTGCACTCACCTGGGTAACAAAATGAAACTAAACTAAATATTGCTAATGGCTTTTGTGAATGAATTGCAGACCACAACTGACTGCCATCATGTTATTTCTCTGCCCATGAATAGTAAAGATGACTGAGCTTCACTCAGTAGTGTGACACTGAGAAACATGATAGCCTTCCCCTTCCCCTCAATGGACTCTCAAGTCGCTTCAGCCTGAGTAGCCTATGAGTGTTTCTAGGAGAGGCTTCATTCCCTGTGAGGTGCAGAGCTTCCTTCTGTCAGAGCTTTCCTGGGAAACTGGACCAATCCTTGCATCCATTCTTATCACAGTATTATAAGCATTAAAAATCATAGTTTTCCTTAAACTGATGTTACATAGAATTTGACGGCAGATAAGGACCGCTTGGCCCACTCAGTCTGCCCATTTCCCTACCTAATGGATAAGCTGCAGATCCTAGTTAACCAGCAGCCTACTTCTTTCTACCCCCAACCCCTAGAATTGCCTTATGACTGTCCCATGCATGCTTGAATGCAGCCACTGTTTTGACTCCACAACCTCCTCCGGAGGCCGTTCCATGCATCCACAACCTCTCTGTGAAAAAATACTTCTTACATTACCTCTGAGCCGCCTCTGCCCCCATCTTCAAATTGTGCCCTCTTGTTCTTGCACACCTCTTTTTGAAATATGCTACCCTCTTGGACTTTGTTGATTCCCTTGAGGTACTTGAAAGTTTCTGTCATGTCCCCTCTCCCTCCTTTCCTCGAGGCTATACATATTAAGCTCCTTTAGTCTCTCTTCATATGTCTTCTGGTGCAGACCCTGCACCATTTTAGTTGCCCTCCTCTGGACAGCTTCCATCCTGTCTATGTCCTTGCGGAGACTGGGTCTCCAGAACTGCACGTAGTACTCCAGATGGGGTCTCACCAGCTGTCTGTACAGAGGGATAACTACTTCCTGTTTTCTGCTGGTGATGCCTCTCCCTATGCATCCCAGTATCCCCTCAGCCCTCCTTACTGCCCTCTCACATTGCTTGCCCACCTTTAAGTCATCTGATATGACTACCCGCAGGTCCCTTTCCATTTTTGTTGTTGTTAGTATCTCACCGCCCATTGTGTACTCTTCTCCTGGGTTTTTGTTTCCCAGGTGCGTAACCTTGCACTTCTTCGCATTGAATCTAGGCTGCCATACATTTGACCATTACTCTAACCTTGCCAAGTCCCTTCTCATCCATTCCACCCCACCTTGTGAATCAACTCTGTTGCAGATCTTTGTGTCATCTGCAAAGAGACATACTTTTCCTTCCAGTCCCTCTGCAATGTCGCTTATAAAGACATTGAAGAGGACCGGTCCTAATACTGAACCCTGTACCCACTAGTAACCCCCTTTCTTCAGAGGGACTCCATTTACTATTACCTTCTGTGTCCTATTCTCCAGCCAATTCTTACCCAGGCTATCATCTTGGGACCCACTCCCAGGCTGGCTAACTTGTATATTAATCTTTTGTGTGGGACTGTGTCAGATGCCTTGCTAAGTCTAGGTAGGCCATGTCCACAGCCCTCCCTGATCTACTACTTTGGTCACCCAGTCAAAGAAATATATTAGATTCTGCCTGGCATGACCTTCCCGCCAGAATCCTTGCTGCCTTGGGTCCCGCCCTCTGGCCTCTAGGTACTCAACAATTCTTTCCTTCAGAAGTGATTCCGTCATTTTCCCTATCACTGAGGTTAAACTAACAGGTCTGTAGTTTCCTGCTTCTGTCCTGCTCCCACTTTTGTGAAGTGGAATCACATCTGCCATCCTCCAGTCCTCAGGTACCACCCCATCCTCCCATGATTTGTTAAAGAGGGTAGTCAGTGGTGTCACTAGTTCTACCCTTGGTTCTTTTAGAATTCTGGGATGAATCCCATCAGGCCCCATTGCTTTGTCCACCTTCAGTTTTAAGAGTTCTTTCAGAACCCTTTATTTTGTAAATGGGCTGATATCAACTTCTGTATCCAGAGTGTTTCTGTTGTTTGTTGTAGGTACCTCCCCCTCTTCATTTGTAAATACTGAGCAAAAATATTTGTTTAGTATCTCTGCCTTTTCACCGTCACCCTCTGCCCACCCCCCTTCCCTTTATTAAGCTTCACTATCCCTCCCTTGGTCTTCCTTCACTCCCTGATGTGCCTAAAAAGGTTTTATACCCTTCTTAACTGAGTTGGCTATCTTTTCCTAGGTTCGGCCTTTGCTGTTCTGACTGTCTTCCCAGCTTCCTTTTGCTTTAACTGATACAGTTCTCTGTCCTGCTCCTTCTGTGATTCCTTGTACTTCCTGAATGCTTTCTTTTTCTCTTGAACCTTCACTGCCACCTCCTTTGAGAACCATAGTGGTATCTTACATCGTTTTGTTTTGTTTATTTGCTTCACACAAAGGCTTGTTACCTCTGTGATGGCAGTTTTTATTATTCTCTATTGTTCTTCCACCCCTCCTTCCTGCCCATTTGCTAGTGCATTCCTTAGGCACTCACCCATTTTGGCAAAGTCAGCCCTCTTGAAGTCCAGTACTTTTGCCTTTGATGACTTGACTCTATTGCTGTGTTTATTGTGAACCATACTGTTCGATGGTCGCTAGTTCCCAGATGGCTACCCACTTCTACATCTGTGATCCTCTCTCCATCTCCATTTGAGAGAACCAGGTCTGAGATTGCTCCCTCTCGAGTGGGTTCCAATACTAATTGTCTAAGGCATGCCCCCTGTAGGGCACATCTAGAATAACCCCACTCTTCGAAGTGGCTGCTGCAACTGCACTCCAGTTAACATCTGGCATATTCAGATCACCCATCAGCAATATCTCCCCTTTTTCTGCCATTCTAAGTATACTTTCTATCATTTCCTTGTCCATTTCCTCCCCCTGAGAGGGGGGTCTTTATACAACCCCTTTGCGGATTGTGGTGCCATTGCCTCTCTCCAAATTGACCTACAGTGCTTCTTCTCCTCCTCCCTGTTTACCCTTTTGTTCTGTTGCTTTGATTCCTTCCCTTATGTAGAGAGCTACTCCTCCTCCTCTTTTACCCTCCCTGTCCCTCCTGTAGATAGTGTATCCTGGTATGTTTACGTCCCAGTCATGGTTCCGTGTGTACCATGTTTCTGTGACTGCCACGATATCCAGATGTTCCTTTTCCATCAAGGCCACTAATTCAGGAAGCTTGTTACCCAGACTACGGGCATTGGTACTCATTGCTCCCCATTTTTTGATGGCTTTACCTTCTGTAACAGCATCCCCCACTGACTTTTCTACCTTGGTATTTTTCTCATTTAGTACCCTGTTTTGTAGGGGGAGGCTGGGATTTTCCTGCTGCTTATCAGTGCCTCCCTTGACTAGTTTAAAAGCTTGCCAATGAAGCATTTAAACCGATTTCCCAAAAGACTTGTTCCCTTCCTGGACAGATGCAGACCGTCCTGCCAGTATAGGCTGGTGTCCCTCCAGGTGGAAACCCAGTCCCCAATGAAGCCAAACCCCTGTGCTCCACACCATTTTTTCAACCATTCATTAAACTGCATGGTGCAAAGTACCCTCGCCTCACCCATTCCACTGACAGGCAGCACCTCTGAGAAGGATACTGTGTGTGCTACTTGTCTTAGGCCCTCCCGACTCTACAAAGTCCTTCTGCACTGCTCTGATCTCATGATGAGCCAAGTCATTTGTCCCTAGGGTGGACAATGATGTCCAGCTCAGACTCCCGTGCAACTGTTCTCGTGATCCTAAGGATGCGCTTCCTGTCCCTCCAAGCCATGGCACCAGGCAGGCACCTTACTTCAGTTTTCCCTGCTCCCCCCATTTCTATCCTCCTAATAATTGAGTCCCCCACCAGGAGCTGCTTCCTTTCCCTGTGGTGTCCTCTGCCTCCTTCCTGAGGGCCTCCCTTGTGACAGTTGTCTGCAACCTCCTTAGTCTCCTCTGCGGGTGCATCCATAGGGGAACTATACTCCCCCAGAATGGTGTATGGATTGTGGAGTGGAACAACTGACTGGATGTGCCTCTTTTCCACCACCCTTACCCTTCCTGAGCCCACTGTGGTCCAACTGCTGTGCTTTATTCGCAACCTCTGAGGTAGTGGTGGTGGCTGTGGTGCTCCCTGGATGGGGGAGGTTCCCTTACTACTGTCCAGTGTGGCCTGAAGATGGGCAACTTCCTCCCTCAGGGCAGAGAGTTGTTTGCAAACAGGGCAGCATCTCAGCCTCCAGAAAGACTCCCGGAAGACTGCTGCCCCACAGCCATTACATTGCACTACTCCCCACATGTCTGTCTACCTTGTTTAGTTTATTTTTTTTGTTTTGTTTTGTTTTTGTGTGTGTGTGTGTGTGTGATTGGTTTATTATATAGAAATATATATATTATATAATGTGTATGCTTTACTCATTATTTGTATGCTAATTAAAGCCTTCCTTTCCCATTCCATTCCCCCTTCCTTCCTTTCTTTCCTCATAGTTTAAAACCTGTTCAGTTTAGAGAAAAATGCCATTATTTGAATTAGAAAAAATAAATGGTGAAATTAGACAAGATTTTGGTGCAGATTTGCACAGTCTCACAAGTGTAATAAAAATGTTGCCTATACTACTCCTGTCTCTTCAAACTAGTGGGCACTTAACTGGCAAAAATGTTGTATCATAAATAACTTAAGAGTCTTTATATACTCAGGTGATACAGGATATTGCCAGATGAAAGCGCCTACCTCTGTGTTTATGGGCCCATGGCAAGGCGATCAGAATGATCATTTTGCCACCTTTTTTGTTTTTTCTCTTATGTTACCTATAGCAGTTTTAAAACATTTTTTTCCAGGAGGTGCTCAACAACCTTTCTAGATTCCTCTTGGGGGCAGTGATCATTTCAGGCCATGGGATCGCCCCATTGACATGCTGTGCACTTCGTCTCAGTGTTTACTGTTGGCATGGACACCAGGCGTGCTGCATGCCTGCTAGCGCTGAAAGGACAGAATAGTCTTTTTCTGTGGTTGTGGAGGCGGGCATAGGCAGAAGTTGTCTTTTTTGTTCCTTCAGCGAGAGGAGATAGATGGGTGGGGGTGGGGACTGCAAGAAGTGATGATGGGATGGAGCCAGTTCAAGGTCGTGGTAGGAGTAACTAAGGAGGGAGGTACGCTGCATGCTGGGCTGCTTTTGGCAGGAGGACATGTTAGCATCCTGCAGTCGCATGTCTCTGCAGTGCAGGGGCAGGACAACAATTTGTAAGGCAGGCAGCAGGCATGGAGGAACTGATTTTGTAGCAGCAGGTTGCATTTGCAGGACACCTGCACCAGAACAAGTAAGGCACATTACAGATGTTATATGATCGGTGTTGCACGGGAGTGGGAGCTACCCGGAGGAGTGACTGACAGAGCTTTGCCCTCAGTTAATGTCTAGACAGGCAGTTCTTTTTGTAGCTGAAAGCTGCATAGAGACAGCCTGTGTCACAGACTGTTTTAGGCTGTATTTTAGTTTGCCAACTAAGTCTCAGAGTTTAAGTGATTCATTGAGAAAATTAGTCTGCTCAGAAATGATAAACATGCATTCTGTCTGTACAGTAAAACCATGTTTATCATTTTTGAGCAGACTAGCAAAACGTAATGAATCATTAAACATTCAGTAACTTGACAGACTAAAATACAGCCTGACAAATTTTATACAATTGTTACATGCAAAAAAAAATCACTAAGACACACAATAATTGTTCAAAATGTTATTAGTTACTTGAATGGCCCACTTTTTTATAAATGGTCCACCTTTTGGAGTTCAGTGGGTCAATTAGCCCATCAAATATAATTTCTAGAATGAACACGGGTGGGGGTGGGAGACGAGGCATACCTGGGCTTAGGTGACTTCAGTAAAACACCATGGTGGGATGGATATTCCAGATATGTTCCAACACTGTGTAACAGCACAGTTCACTACTCCGGTCTCCTACCTCTCACTGGGGAGGGTGAAGCAGGTTGGAGGCAGATGGGAGCTCTGGCCTCACCCCAATATCCACTTGAGGTCCTCCCAACCCTAGCACTCCTAACTAATAAACTCTGAGCCCTCCAAAACGCATGGGTGAGCGCAACTGTGGAGGTGTGGGACAATTATTTAAAGCACCAACCCTCTACTGCATCTTGTGTGGTCTTTATCATGATAGCAAACTGTGCAGCCTTCCCCCCTGCCAGAACTGATGCCACTTTTTGAGGATGGAAAACCAAAGGTGTACATAAGCTAGGGCCGCTGTTTCGTGGGGCAGTACTGTGGAGTTTTTGGTCCCTAAAGGTCAAATTTAATTTAAGGCAAATGGATGTGTACCGCTACTCAGATCCATGATTGGATCCTGGTTCCCACTGCAAGAGCAAATCACAGCACCATCAGACCTGCTCTATTTCTGCAAGGTGTGGCCATTCAGGAACAACCTAAAGAATGTTGCCAGAGGTAGTTTCCTGCTTACGTTTGTTGAACCAGACAATTCCATTAGATCACATGTGCTACAAATTGTAAGAAGAATAAAGGCACCTCTTACAGATTAACTGGGATAGGATATGGGGAAAATGCATAAAACTACAGCCAGTAATCAGTGGCGGAAATTTAAATGGAGACAGTAACCAGTATTTCCATGCAACAGTCATTACTAGACACTGCAGTTCTGCAAACACAGAACACTGCTAGAGGGGTTACAGGAACCTAGGTAGTCATTTGCACATTTTCTGGGTCTGCCCGTCTGACATTATACATAGCGGATATGGTAAGCACACTCAGAAAGTACTAAGGGATGGCTTGGGACGCCAAGTGCCCCAGATCCTACTGGGCCTGACCTGACAGGGGCTTTCTAACTCATATGTCAGGTGCTTGCTCAGGATCTTCTTGGCAGCCTTTGCTAAGGCCATCACTTGTCGATGGATAGACCCATCCCCCACACAAACACACACTATCAGACTGGTTAGTACACTGAAAAAATTCTCAGTATGGAAAAAATGTATCATGATTCGCAGTTGCAGGCTGACCTTTTCAGTGCCAGATGGCTTTGTTCCTTTAGTTACCTGGAGGAGGTAGGGGGTACCGGCCCTCGACAATCAATATGAGGATATCTGATGGGTCTCACAGAACATCCTTCTGCAGAGTCAGGGAAGAAGACCCAACTTGCGCCACCCCTGCCAAACTATAGTTATCGATAATATGTACACCTCCCTTTATGGTGATACTATCTAGGTTCTATGACATAATGGTGATCATGGAATAGCGATCGCCATTTGGGCAAGTGTACCTCGCTGAAAATGAATTTCGGCAATGCGCACTCGCAGCAGGCGGCAAGAGGGCACCCGAGAACTACAGGTTTTTTTTTTAATGCTGGGGGCTGTTCCCCCTGCACACACACACACCCCACTAAAGGATTCTCAACTCCAGGGGGGGTGCATGTCGGGGGGGGGTGAAATACTTAAAAAATACAAGTCACCTGCCGGGTAAAAATACCGCAGTGGACCCAACCCTGCACCTCCCAACCACCACCATCCCCACCATGCTAGTAGACCAGCTCGGCAGTTGATCGTCGCACCCTCCCACATACCTTCCTCCTTCCTCCCCATGTGTATACACGTGTACTTCCTGCTGCTACCTCGCCCACCCAGGTATCCGTTGCTACCCTGCCAGGTAGCCCTGAACACAGGCAATGTAACTGAGTCACCATTTTTGTAAGCGCTCAATCGCAGTCATCTTGTTCAGTGGATACCCACTATCTACATCTTGCAATGACTTAATTGTTTTGAATTTGGTATTTTCTGCTCTGCTTTCTCTTGTTTAGTTATCTCCCCCTCCCTTACAAGAGATGCAATCATGCAGAATAGATGTGGTTACATTCCCGGATATATACTGCACCGCACACTCATGCAATGTATGTGCACTGGTGGAGGAATTGGAAGAGAGACTGGTTGCAAATGTTATGAGACACAGTCAGTTGGGCAAGGGAAGGGTGGTGGTGCTGGGTGATCTAAATATGCGAGGGACAGACTGGGGGACTATGACATCCTCGGCGGCCAGGGAGCAGAGGTTGCTGGATGTCTTCCAGGATGTGTTCCTAACCCAGCAGGTGGGGGAGCTGACTATGGAAGACCAGATACTGGACATAATCCTGGTGGATAGTGACCAGATAAGGGGCCTGGAGGTGAAGGACCCGTTGTCAGGGAGTGATCATGTCATGGTCTGGCTCTGCCTGGACCTGGGGGGGGGGGATGTACATTGACGGTGGTAATTGACTTCAGGGAGGCGGACTTCAAGGGGATGGGATGGATCCTCAAGGAACACTTAGATGGGATAAGGCCAGACATGGACGTCGACAGTTGGTGGGAAATCATTAGGAGGGGGGGTACAGGAGGCTACCAAGACCTATGCAAGACTGAGGCGTAAGGGCGGTAAGGCCCGAAAACCCTGTTGGTGGACCCAGGAGGTTCAGGAGGTGGTGAGGGAAAAGAAGGTTGCCTATAGGCACTTCAAACACTCAAGGAGCGAAAGGGATCAAGGGGAGTATGGACAGATGGTGAGATGGGTCACTAGGGTGGTGAGGTTGGCTACAGCAAGGAAGGAGCAGAACCTGGCCAGGGGAATCAGGAAGGGGAATAAGGGATTCTTTAGATACATTGGGGGAAAAAGGAGGGTGAAGGGGCAGATTAGCAGGATTAGAATAGGGGAGGGATGGGCACATGACTGGGGGGGGGCAGGCCAAGGTACTAAATGAGTACTTTGCATCAGTCTTTATGAGGGAGAATGGGGTGGCTGCATCATGCATGAGAGGAGACTGTGTATTTGAGGAGGGGGAGGGTCCATTACTGATCGGGAGCCCAGGTGGGCCTAGGGAGGGAGGTCACATCTCAGACAGGAGGGGGGAAAGCAGAACAGGGGGCAAGGGGGAGGAATTGGAGACGTAAATCACAGTAGAGAGAGTGAGTGAAGCCCTCAGAACCCTTAGGACAGAGAAAGCACCAGGGCCGGATGAATTACATCCCAGGGTACTGAGGGAACTGGCAGATGTACTGGCGAAACCCCTGGTGGAGCTTTTCAACATCTCACTGATGACGGGGTGGGTCCCCCAGGATTGGAGGGTAGCACATATCATGCCTATCCACAAGGGAGGATCAAGGGAGGAGGTGGGGAACTACAGGCCCATCAGCCTGACATCATTGGTGGGCAAGGTGATGGAGGGTATTTTCAAGGAAAGGCTAGGGGGGTACTGGAAAAGTCGGGGTACCTGGATGATAAACAGCATGACTTTGTCCCGGGGAAATCGTGTCAGACAAACCTTGTGGAGTTCTAAGATTAGGTGACAAGTGCCCTGGACCAGGGTAAGCCAATGGACGTCCTCTTTCTTGACTTCAGCAAGGCGTTTGACTCGATTCCTCACGGGGGCCTGCTGGATAAGCTGGGGGATTGAGGATGGGGAAACAAATGATCAGATGGATAGGTAATTGGCTCTCGGAATGTACACAGAGGGTAGTGGTTGAGGGGGGTAGCCTCATCTCCAAGGAGGGTCATTAGTGGGGTCCCTCAGGGATCGCCCTAGGACCCTCCTGTTCAATGCCCATGTCTCGGACACAAGGGAGAGTATCAGGAGTGAAATGAGTCTGTTTACGGACAACTCAAAGCTGGGAGCAGTGGTGGATGGGGTGGAGGGAGGGTGGCCTGTAGAGGGACCTAGATGCTCTGGAGAGGTGGTCAAGGAAGTGGGGACTGAGGTTCAATGCAGGAAAATGCAGGGTCTTGCACCTGGGTGCCAGAAACCCGGGCCAGGCATATACCCTTGGGGGGGGAAATGATACAAGTCTCGATGGCTGAGAGGGATCTGGGGGGGGTGGTGGTGGATGTCAAGATGAACAACTCTGAGACTTATAGGAGAGCAGCGGCCAAAGCTAACAGGATGCTGGGATGCATAGCTAGAGGGATTACCTCCAGAAGGAGGGAAGTGATACCCCCTCTGTATAACTGCTTGCTTAGGCCACAACTCGAGTACTTTGTGCAGTTTTGGAGGCCACACTTAAAAAGGGACATTGCGCTCCTGGAAAAGGTCCAGAGGAGGGCAACCAAAATGATCTTTGGACTGGGGGAAAGGACCTATGGGGAGAGGCTCAAGGAACTCAGTATGTACACATTGGAGGAGAGAAGGGACAGTGGAGACATGATAGAGGTCTTCAAGTACATGAAGGGGATAAATGGGGGAGGCTCAGTCAGGGTGTTTAAAAAGAAGGAGGAGGGGGCAACTAGATGGCATGGGTGGAAGCTGGAGGGGGGAGACTCGGGGAAAGGAGGCAGTGCTACTTCACTGAGAGGGTAGTGGAACCATGGAATGCGCTGCCCAGAGGACTAGTGGAGGCGGAGACTGTAGAGGGGTTCAAGAGGGGTTGGGACGGGTATAGAGGAAGGGTTGTGCTGGCAAAGCCCTTACAAGGGGAATATCCTGGGCTGGAAATGGAGAATCCTGAGGGGGACTGCAGGTCAGCTCCATGGTTGGGGGTTGACTAATGAGCAGACATGAAGGACTGTTAGGCCTACTGTGCTTGCTGTTTAGTATGTTAGTATGATATAGGTATGTAAGGTGTAGTCCCATAACATATGTACCACTGCTCGATTCCTCCTGTGTTTCTGTATAAATGTGAAAAGCTTTCATACATTTCAAGTTTAAAGGATATGTCATAACACACGTACACATACTCTTTGTTCTGACTATGCCCCTGATGCCTCACTCCTTCATGCCTACCCTAGGAGGAACACCCACCCTCTGATTACTAGACTAGCACCTGGCAACTCCCACGAGATGGACTCCACACATTAGAGTTCCGCTATCAAGCCCATCACTGGAGGATGCTTCCTGCTGGATCTGGGAAACACGGTCCTTTGTGCATGGCCCTGTGTGGGGGGGTTCTTTTTCTCCCTTAGGCACTCCCTATAAGATAGCATGTCCACTTTTTGCAGAAACCTGTGGACAGACTGAGCCTGAAAATTCGTGTGACGTATATACTTTCAGCAGTACTATATTGCTGCCGTCTGTAGCTTTATAATCACTGTGCTTTTTCATTTTTTTACACATTTTAATACAAGTTTTTATTACTGGTTTCATAATTAATTGCTTCTGTCCACAAATATGGCTGCCACCAACTGTTTTTAGAATCTCTTCTCCTGCAGTTACCCTTGGCAGTGTACTCTGGATTTTATACTGTTGGTGTTACAGGATGCTCTTAGCACAAGTTTCTGATGCTAAACACTACTGCACCACAGTGAAAGGATACGTGCATTTATAGTGGGCATGGCAATAGAGCAGGACATTTTAAAACAACTTCAAAACATGAACATATGAACATATCAAGTGAACTTTAATTGAGCGCATTTCTCAATTGGGACTCAGTGCGCTTTACAGAGTAACTTATTTAAAATGACATTTCAAATTCAAACAGCATAAATTCATGTATACATAATCATTTATAAAAAATATATTATTTAGCACAAAATAAATGTTTGATTAAATAAAAACGTCTTCAGCTTCATTTTGAAAATGTCTATGGTCTGACTCTCCCGTATGTGATGAGGGATGGAGTTCCAAAGGATAGGGGCAGCTGATGCAAAAGCACGAGGCTCCAGATGTCTTAAGATACGTCCTAGGAACTCCCAAAGATCCTCATCAATGGAGCGTAAGGAGGGTGGGCGGTAGGGACACAGGAGATCTTGCAGGTAACCAGGCCCCTGTCTGTGTAGGGCCTTGTAGGTCAGTAAACCGACCTTGAAAAAGATCCGCCACCTAACTGGCAGTCAGTGCAGAGAGCGCAGCACAGGTGTAATATGACACGATCTAGGAAGACAGGTCAATAACCTGGCCTTCTCATTCTTCACTAGCTGCAGGCGGCACAGATCTACCCCCGCTAGCCCCAGGTAAAGGGCATTGCAGTAATCCATGCGCAACATCACAAAGGCATGCACTAGAGTCGGCAGATCAGCTGGCGATATCTGGTGTTTTATCCTGGCGATATTCTTCAGATGGTAAAATGAGATCTTGACCACAGCCGACACCTGTGGTTTCAGGGTCAATCCACAGTCAAAAATAACACCAAGGTTCCTTACCCAGTCAGAGGTAAGCTGCTGGGAGTCCCCAAGCCTAAGCCCTGAGAATTGACCAGACTGCACCCCCATCCCCTGGCGACCAGGTTCTGACACCAGTACCTCTGTGTTATCTGGATTCAACCTCAACCAGTTTGCCCTCATCCAGTCTTGGATCTCATCAAGGCAGGTGCTCATAACTGAGACCATTCCCTGCTGTTCAGGTGCAAAGGACATGTAGAGCTGAGTATCATCTGCATAGCAGTGAAAACTCAGCCCATACCACCCTATAATGTGCCCCAACAGTAGCATGTACACCGCGAATAACATGGTGGACAAAATGGAGCCCTGCAGGACCCAACACATCAGTGGTATGGGGCCAAGGGAAAAAAAAACGACACCACCCGTTTCAACCTGCCGGTGAGAAAAGATCTAAACCATTTGTGGACTGTGCCCATCAGCCCGCAACATACCCGCAGATGCTTCAACAGCACCCCATGGTCCACAGTGTCGAACACTGCCTAGAGATCGAGGAGAACGAGGATGGAACATCTCTCCCGATCCCTGGTGTCAGAAGGTCATTCAACACCCGAACAAGGGCAGTCTCAGTACTATGCCTTTTCCTAAATCCTAACTGGAGAGGCTCATAGATGTCATGGGCTGCTAAGTAGGTCTCCAGTTGCACAGCCACTACTTTTTCAGTAACCTTCCCCACAAGGGGGAAGTAGTTTGCCAGACAGTCTGGATCTAGTGAAGGTTTCTTAAGAAGGGGCCTTATGGCCGCTTCCTTCAGGGGCTCTGGAAAAAAAACCATCACCAGAGAACGTTGGACTGTCTTGGCAAGGGCTAGGCCGATGATATCAACGCATCCCACCAAGAGGAGTGTTGAGCCGGGGTCCAAATTCCAGTAGGTTGGCCATAGCTCCTGGATGACGCTCACGACATCTACTACCGCAACCTGGTCAAAGTCGGACCAGACGGACTGAGTGCCTGTAACCTTACACCCTTCACCACAATGTCCATTCGAGGGTGCCAGCTGGGTCTCTGATCTGATAGTGGCCACCTTATCAGCAAAAAAGAGCAAACTCATCGCATCTCGATTCAGAAAAGCTCCTCGGATCGAAGACAGGCCGGATTACACAGCCTGTCCACGCTATGGAAGAGCTAAGCTAGTCTGTTTGCTGCCGCAGCAGTCTCCTTGGACAGGAACTCTACCTTCTTACAGGAGATTGCTGATTGATAGTCCCTATAATGGGCCATCAATATAAGCCTGTCCACCACCAGGCCGGACCTCCGCCAGCACCGCTCTAACCTTCGACCCCTCCTCCTCATCTCCCTGAGAGTCCCATGAAACCAAGGAGATCATGACCAGTATAAGACAGATGAGGGCTTGAACCCATTGAGACTGTCTCTCAGTTATTCAGAGGTAAATACCCAGTTACACTAGCTTTTCTTAAGCATTCATCCAGATCCCTCTTGTTAGTTTTCTGGAGTTAACCACATTGCTTGGAAATTCCATCCCCGCCCCCAATCCCACGTAGAGCATCGCAGTTCCGATATGAAATACACTGAATAGAAGAATAGGCATGTTTGGGTTTTTTTGTAGGCCTACAGCCCGGGTATCCTTCCGAGGTAGTCCCTCTGAGGTACTCCCTGCCTGAACCAGTCGCTCCAGCTTCCTCCCCAAAACACCCAGGCAGGTCTAGCCCCCCGGATCACTCCCTGAGGTGGGCTCTCCCTCCCATGGCAGCCTTTCTGAAATTAGAGAGGCCTACCTGAGCGTCGGGTCACCCATGGAGTCCCCCGGAGTGATGGGCTGGCGTTGGGATGTGGGCCTGCCCCTGGAGTCCCCATCATCTCCACGGTGCCATAGAGGGGTTTTTCTAGTGTGTTTCCCCCAGGAGTGCAGCAGTGCAATGACGCCGTGTGGCATGACACCGCAGACATCCGGCCTGCGACTTCCCACTCGTCAGTCCACAGCTTGTAGTGCCTCCGCTTCACCGGAGGCCACTACTTGCCGGGTATGCCCTGGGTCCCTCCTCAAGGAGAGGAGAGCAGTCCATCGGATGCTCGATCCTCTCCCTCCCCTGCCGACCCCCGGCACCCAGGCTCGTTCTCAAACCCAGGTCACCAGCGTGGCGCGAGGTGTGGCATCCAGCGACTCAACCCTCATCACCACCGGGACGTCAAGAATAGGCATGTTAATGTTTATTTTTTCTAATTGCTGACCGTATCATATAAAATAAACCTTTGCTGTAGCGCTGAGTAAGGTAACCCAGTGATGATGCGTGTTGTAATAACACTGACTACGGTGCAATGTCATGCTGTATTAGAGGACCTTATTTTTCAGACTTCTGCAAAGTAACAGCTGTAAAGAAAAAAAGAAAGATAAAGATAAACATTTGGTTTAAATATGCAATTGTCCAGGCTGCTGAGGGCAAGTGAATAAAATTGTGACTGCTCTGTACCAGACTGCAGTGTCCCACAAAGTTGACCAGCACTGCCTTTTTAACACTGCTGTTTAACTTCAAGTGCAGTTATAGCTCTCTTTGTAATTTTATTGTGCTGCTGTTTGGTTCCTGTCATCAGTTAAGTTTTCTTTTGCCAGGGCATTTGTTTAGAAAGCATGTATTATTGTCCTATATCCTAACCACCTTGTAATTTTGTCCCTCTTAAAATGGCATGTCAAATCGAGTTGATGATACACTGTGAAAAAAACCTCTTTAGATCCATTCTCTGTGTCTGCTTTCTGTGGAGTCTAAAGGACCCAGCCTGCTGGGCTATGTTAAGCACAGTCAGCATCCTTTGGAGGGGACAGCTATTTCAAGGAGTCTAGTCGTTGGACCCTGTGTCTAGTGGAAAGCTCCCCATTGGCTGGCTGACAAAGGCCTTATGGTCCTGTCATGGAACTGTGTGCTGCCGCCTTTGGCCAATTATATCCTCAATTCCTGTGGCAGGAGGGCCTTATTTTGAGTCTCTGAGGGACAGCTGAGCTGTTCTAAGTAGATGATGATGATGCTGCTGCTCTCAGTAAGACGACAGCCAGCTGTCCTGCTCTTCCTCCTGCTGGCTGCTGATTAGACTGCCGTTACAGCTGTCAGGGTACTGGGTGTGTATTGCTGAGAGGGCAGTTTTTCTTGTCTTGCCTTGTCAAAATAGTATTTTTGCAGTTAGGATTATAGACTGTGTGAAAAAACGGTTGTCTAACAGATAGCTGCAAATTTTGTGTTGCAGGTTGAAAACGCCAGCAATTTGAAAAATAAAATGACATAACCCATCCTATTCCAGGGATGCAACTGGAATTTTAGGTGCTGAGCTGGGTGAGAGTTTTATCTTGGGGAGGGATGATCCATATGTTCCCTGCCTAAATGCTATTTTTATGTTTGCTTGCACGCATGTGCAAAAACATAGTGCCACCATCAATTTTGCCAGGTGTGCCTCCCACTTCAATGCCTGCTTCTTCTTGCAGGCGTGGCTCACCACATCAATAAATGTCCGAGCTGTCTGTGACAGTAGTTTAGATGCAGTGGTGTACAGTTCAAAGCAAAGACCGCTACAATCAGCGGTGGTAACATGACAATTTGCATACTGCCGTTGGCAGTATGCAAAGTGCTAAATCAACACTGCATCTGAGCAGCTGTCATAGACACCTCTGTTTTTGTTTTGGTTTCCCAACAAACACCAGTAGCACAGTGGGAGCCCACTCCAGCATGCTCACGTTCTCCCCCCCGCACACTGTGGCGATGGGGTGCCTAATCCCCCATCGGCTCCACTGGCTCCCCCCCAAACAGACTTCCAGATGCCACGCTGGGAGCCCACCCCAGCGTGGCAAAAGTCTGTATGGCCGATGGGGGTGCCCAATCCCCTGTCAGCTCCACTGTACCCCCCCAAAAAACAGACACCCAGGTGCCACGCTGGCAGCCCATCCCAGCGTGGCAAAAGTCTGTATGGCCGACGGGGTGCCCAATCCCACGTCAGCTCCACTGTACCCCCAAAAACAGACATCCAGGTGCCATGCTGGCAGCCCACCCCAGCGCTATGTAAGTCTGTATGGCCAATGAGGGTGCCCAATCCCCGTCAGCTCCACTGCCCCCAAACAAACTTCCAGCCACGCTGGAGCCCACCCAACGTGGCAAAAGTCCCAGCGTTGTCTTTGTAAAATAGAAAAACACCTGTAAGAAAAACAGTCCTCGTTGATTGTCTTGCCCCTCCTCAACCCATGCCCACCTTCGCGTGCCCACCTCCCCACATCCTCTGACCCATACTCACCTCCAGAACCCAGCACGACGATCTTCGTGGTTCAGGAACACGTCTGCACTCTTCAAAGCCGACCGCGAACTGAAGAATTGCCGGTAAGCTGTATAATGGCATAAATGTTTTTTTTTTTTCAACTTTGGTGCATATCTCGGCCATTTTGGGGAATTTTTCACCACATTTTCAACATGGGGTTCTTGGGACCCCACCTCATGAACTCAGTCACTGTGATTTTGTTATTCGGTCCTGAAAGGTGATTTCACGGTCACTGAGCGGAACCATCTTTTGGGACCAGTTAACTAAATGACTGTCACAGTTCATGAGGTAGGCCCCCAAAAACCCTATGTTGAAAATTTGGTGAAAAAATTCCCCAAAATGACTGTTTTACGAGCGTGCATTGCGTAGTTCCTACGCATGCTCGTAACTTTGATAATTTTTAATATTTTCACGCCAGATTTTCCACATTGCCATTTTACCACACCTTCTTACGAACAGTACAGCCATGATTTTTCATATCTCACCCAAAATGTGTTTTCGCACATGTAGCGCACATTGGCATGGTCGGTGTGCTAAATCAATGTTCAGGATACATTAAGAAAATCACAGTGAGACTGTTCGTGAGCAGAGGTGTTAAAATGGCTATGTTGAAAATTTGGTGACAAAAGTCCATAAAATGACTCTGTTACGAGCGTGCATTGCACAATTTCCACGCACTCTTGTAAGTTCACGAATTTGTAATATTTTCAGTCCAGATTTTCAACATTTACATTTTTCCACACCTTTTATGAATCGTATAGCTGTCATTTTTCACACCCTGACCAAAATTAAGCTGCACTGCCCAGAAGCCAGCGGCCGCTGTGGCAGATTAGTGTTCTGGACAGATTAAGAAAATCACAGTGACACTGTTCATGAGCAGAGGTCCCAAAATGCCTATGTTGAAAATCTGCTGTAAAAATCCCCAAACTAATTACATTATGGGTGTACATTGTGCAGTTCCTACGCACGCGCTTGTCTTCACCAGTTTTGTATATTTTCATTCCAGATTCAATAATGCCATTTTTATACCTCCTCATGAACAGTACACCTGTCACTTTTCACATCCTGTTAAATGTGTTTTGCACTGTGGCAAATGAGTGAGTCACTGTACAAAATCACCTTTCCTTCTTACAAACTGATAGTGTCACTGTTCATGCTGGGGGTCACAAGCCCATGTGGAAAACTTGGAGTAAAATATCAAGGAACGCCCAGGCGTTAGGTTTTCGACCATAACCCCTACCCTGTAGGGACTGACAGGCATCAGGGGTGTGACTTGAGATTGTCGACAGTAATGCTCATGCCATTCCACCCCCACCCACACCCTGCAGCCAGTGACAGGCATCGAGGTGCACCTTGGACCCTTTGCCCACAGAGTTCACCCCATTCTCCTATACTGTGCCTATTTCAGCGTGTTTCCTAGTGGAATGAGGTGAATGTAAAGCCCAAATACCCCAAGGCACACCTCTACACTTGTCAGTGTCTGAAGGGTAGGGTGAGGTGAAATGTCGTGACCATCATGGGCGACCACCCAAAGGCACACCCCAATGCCTGTCCATCTCTGCAGGGTGAGGGTGGAGTTGGTGTCAGTTCAATACTTCAATGCCATTCCTATACTGCGTCTGTTTAACTCGTGCACTTCCACTGCTAATGCCAGCAAGCAAACATTTGGCATTGACAAATGCTTGTTATTTTTACTTACTTTCTACACTCAGTCTGGGACAAGTAACACTTCAATCACTATAGTGCTTTGTCTGCCCAGGTCATGTGACCAGTCACCAGGGCTGCAAACTGTTTGCAGTAAGTACAATAGATCACAAGTTCAAGTTAGCCTGTTTGAGGAACATCAACTCGAGAAAAAAAAAAGACACAAGTAAAGTGACAGCATTGAAAAGTTAGATTACAAGATTACAATTTCTTCATGAAGTTTTGAGTGAGAGAAGACAGGATATTAAAACCTATGGCAAATTAGAGAGCAAGCTACCTGGAAGACACTAGTGATCTTTGAAAGCTGTAATTTCCCTGCATGTTATCAAAAAATGATCTCCTTTCCTTCTCTTCTGGGTACGTCAGGAAGGGGAGTCAGTCTGCATTATGTGTGTCCTGCCTATGTAAAAAGCAGTTTCACATGGCATTATTTATAGTTGTAAAAACAGGAGAGGACACTGTAACTCAGTGGTTAGAGCACCAGGCAAGTATTCCAGGGAGCTGGGTTCAATTCCCAGTAGGCCACAGTATTTCTTTCTTACTACAATTTGTGTAAAAAAAAGGCATTAAATATTCATACAAAGTATTGGTTAACAACTAGTCCCAATGCAGAGCCAGTAACACTGACAGGGATTGTTTTGATAGTCAAAGAAATCCTTCTTTTTATGCCAGAGTATCTAGAAGACAATTTGAGTTTCTCTGAAATATAGAAACAGAATTTGCCAGCAGATAAGGACTGCTTGGTCTACCTAGTCTGCCCATTTTTTCCCGTCTGTAGTATCACCGCAGATCGTACTTTTGCTCTCCAGACCATTTACCCACTCCTCTTTCCCTTTCCTTAAGATTCCCTTATGTCGATGCCCTGCATTCTTGAACATCACCACTGTTTTAGCCCACACCACCTCTGCTGGAAGACTGTTTCAGAATCCACCACCCTTCCTGTGAAGAAATACTTCCTCACATCTCTTCTGAATCTACCCCCAGCTTCTTATCGTGCCCCTTGTCCTTGAGCACTCTTTTTTCTGAAAAATACTTCCCTTCTGTACCTTATTTACCCCTGTGAGGCATTTAAAGGTCTCTATCATATCCCCCTCCTGTACCTTATTTACCCCTGTGAGGCATTTAAAGGTCCCTATCATATCCCCCTCCTGTACCTTATTTACCCCTGTGAGGTATTTAAAGGTCTCTATCATATCCCCCTCCTGTACCTTATTTACCCCTGTGAGGCATTTAAAGGTCCCTATCATATCCCTCTCCTGTACCTTATTTACCCCTGTGAGGCATTTAAAGGTCTCTATCATCTCCCCCTCCTGTACCTTATTTACCCCTGTGAGGCATTTAAAAGTCTCTATCATATCCCCCTCCTGTACCTTATTTACCCCTGTGAGGCATTTAAAGGTCTCTATCATATCCCCTCCTGTACCTTTATTTACCCTGTGAGGCATTTAAAAGTCATCATATCCTCCAGTTTTCTAGAATGTACATACGGTATTTAAGTCCTTAAGTCTCTCCTTGTAGGGCTTCTGATGCAGACCCTGCACCATTTTAGGTTGCCCTCCACTGGACCACCTCCACTCTATGTCCTTCTGGATTGGCAGATACCTCCAGTCATTTGAAGCAAGTTAGCTGCAGGTATGCTTCCCAAAGACTCTTTACTTTAAGAACGAAACATTGCTCTTATGAACAGTGCCAGAGGATTTTTGTTCTCACTGCTACTTGGGCAGTCATCAGAGAAGGACCGAAGGACCTCAGTTTAATATCTCAATTGAAATACAGCATTTCCAACAGGCAGTCGCCCCCCAACACACACACACATAGTACTGCTTGGCAGTCTCAAAAACAGATAAGGGGAACAAGTTCTGGGTGTGCAGTTTCAACCTACGACCTTCTGGCCTGAGGGCGTGAGTTCTGGCAAGTGAGCTCCGCCAACAGAATGCGAGTTTGTGGATAGGGATCAGGAGTCTTAGGCACTGTACTGGGGCTGCAGGTTAGGACTCGAGGGACAAGTCTTGGGCAACTGTGTTTCTCTCAGCTGCCTGATGTTTTCACGCATTCCACAGTGGTGGTGGAGGTGGTGGCGGTGGTGGGAGACGGTCTGGGATTGATCTATATAGCTTATCTGATTACTCTGTAAAGCAAGTCACTTCTAGCTGAAACACAACATAAATGTTTACTACAGGGCAGTGTAAAGTATATAATAAAATAATACAGTCACTACTAGTGAAAGTAGCATACCATTTCCTTCTTTTTTTTAATAAACTTAAAAACTGCAGTCCAAGTATGCCCTCATCCGAAAAGCAACTATTAAATTATTTTATTTTGATTACCATAAATCTATAAAACACTTTTAAATCTTCAGAAAAAAATGTTTTGAAATAAGTCTTGCCCTCCACCCCCACCCCACCGCCCCCGGACCTTCGAGATCCAGGGCTTGCTGAGACTGAGCCATGCTGACTCAGGCCCACTCGCTCAGCTGTGAGTTTCTCCACTGCAGATCCCAGCCAAAAAGCTGCTTGAATCCCCAGGAACCATGGGAACTGAACCCTTGCTGATGTCGACTCACAGTTCTTCTTTCAAGGCAGCTGCCTTCCCATCGCCGGGAAGGCAGTAACAGAGTAATGTGATGGGGATCTGGCGTTGTGCTCACAGCAGGAGAATCCCGTGTTGATTGCTTAGCCTGGCCAGCACTGGGAATATGAAGAACATACTTGGAAGTGCCCCCCACCCCTTTTCTAAATCTGAGATATTTGTTTTATCTCCTACATCTTTGGCTCCCATTTTGGATTTGTGAAAAGAAACAGATTCCATCTCACTGCAGTGAAATGGTAGTGGAGCTGGGGATGGGATTCTGGGTGTCACAAAACCTCATGTAATTACTTGCACAACACAAATTAGACCATTTTGAATGGATCTTAAAGAACTTACCATTTAAAGCAGTACCTGAAAGGGGAGCTCATGCCATGTTTGTTGTGATTTGACCTCATTTCCTTTCGCTTTCCTGTTGCACATCACAGGAAAGATGCCCCCCCACCCCCATTATCCTACACTCTCCCCACCATGACCTGCCCCATAGAGATAAAATAGAGAATTGGATTGCCGGGTCATGGTGGGTCTCATGATGTGTCAGAAGAAGAAAAGGATTAAGGGTGGAAATTACAAGCGCCCTTATGTCATCTGCACAATGCAGTAAGACAGTGAGTAAAGCTAACAGAATACTGGGCTGCATAAGCAGGGCGTTCAGCAGCAGTAGGAAGGAGGTTATACTGACCCTATACAAAACCCTGGCATGGCAGCAGCTGGAGTATTGTGTTCAGTGCTGGACTCCCTGCCTAAGGAAGGGCTTAAACAAGCTGGGGTAGTATAGAGAAGGAAAACAAAGTGGATTCAGGGGTAGCAAGGGGATATGTGTGAACAGAGGCAGACGATCCTGTAGAGCGAGGGGGACATGATAGAGACCTTCAGATATCTTGGTTGTGGTCCTGTCGGATTGCGATCTGGTTAGGAAGCTAGTCATAGGGGACCCTCTAGCAGGGAGCGATCATGCCATGGTTTGGTTTTCCCTGCATCGGGGGGGGACCACACTAAAACAGAGGTGGTTGACTTTAGGGGAGTGGACTTTAAGGGTATGGAGGAGATCCTCAGAAGGCACTTGGAGGGGATCAAACTAGATATGGATACAGAGAGCAGGTGGGAAATTATTAAAGGAGGGCTTCTGGAAGCTACCAAGCAGGTGTCAAGGTCTGCGTGTTTGGTAGGCCAGAACCGGCTTGGTGGACCAGGGAGGTGAGAGGAAGTGGTGAGGGAGAAAAGAGCTGCTTGTAGAAGATACAAGCACTCACGAGGGGAAATGGAGAAGGGGAGTATGACAGGCAGGTCAAAAGGTAACCAGAGGGTGAGATTGGCCAAAGCGAGGACAGAACAGAGACTGGCGTGGGGATCAGAAATGGGGAAAAAGGATTCTTTAGGTACATCAGGAAAGGAGGAAAGTGAAAGGTCAGATTAGCAGACTGAGGTCAGGGAGTGGATGGGCGAGGAGGCCAAGAGAGCAGGCAGATGTGCTTAATGAATACTTTACCTCAGTCTTTACAAAAGGCGATGTGGGAGGTTAACACCATGTGGGGAAGGGTTAACGCCATGTGGGGGAAGGAATAGAAATTAATTAGGGGAAACTCTGAAGTTGAAATTCCTGTTAGTAGGGTGAGGAGGCCCTTAAGTCAATGAGAAAGGATAAGGCACGGGTCCGATGGCCTCATCCCAGATTGCTAAAGGAAATGCGGATGTCTTTGCTGCACCTCTGGCAGATCTTTAAGTCATCCCTACAGACAAATTGGGTGCCTCAGGATTGGCGGATGGTTTTAGGAGGAGCCAGGTAACTACAAGCCTGTTAACCTGGCATCGGTGGTGGGCAAGATGATGGCGGCCATCTTGAAAGAGAGGCTGGAGGTGTTCTGGAGACAATGGGTCATCTGGATGATCACCAGCATGGCTTCATTCAGGGCAGATCGGTGTCAGACTAACCTTGTGGAGTTCTATGATTGGGTGACAAGGACGCTGGACCAGGGAAGGCCAGTCGATGTCCTCTTTCTAGACTTCAGCAAGGCATTTGACTCAGTACCACACCCAAGGTTGCTGGACAAGCTGGGGGAATGGGTGGGAGAAAGGATGGTGAGCTGGATAGGGAACTGGCTTACTGGGCGGTTTCAGAGGGTAATGGTTGGGGAGGTAACATCTCCAAGGAGGGTCATTAGGGGTTGCCTCAAGGGTCGAGTTGGGCCCACTCCTATTTAATGCTTATATCTCGGACATCAGGGACAGTATCAGGAGTGAGATGAGAGCCTCATTGCTGATGATTCAGAGCTCAGGGCATAGTAGAAGGGAGGAGCATAGAAGAGTTCCTACGGGGACCTGGAGACTCTGGAGTGGTGGTCATGCACTTGGAAAATTGGGGTTCAATGCCAAGAAATGCAGGGTTCTCCACTTGGGGCTTAGAAACCGGATCAGGAGCAAGATGAGTAAGATGGCGGCCATGCTGGGTCAGCTGTTGGAGGATCCTTAGAATCTGTTAGAGTTTGTTAGATTTTTCTTTGATTTTTATGTTTATTTTAGTTATTTTGATTGTTTTAAACTAACCGATTGTGTTATCGTGCACACCGTGTCCTGGAATTACTGGTCTGTGGATTATTTCGGATAGTCGGTATTTTGTAACTCAACACATTTTGCTGCCCGAGGGAGTGTGTCGGTGATTGTTTGGTGGACGTCAGTTTCCTTTTTGCCCAAACAACCTGTTTTTGAGCTGCCAATTGATTCGTGGATTATCTGGGACTTTGTGTCACGAATCAGTTGCTGCTCTAGGGAGTGTGTTGGCGTTCGCTTGGGGGACGTTATTTTCTCTCTTATTGAGCAGCCTGTGACTCTGACCGGGGAATAAGGAACAAAGAAAATCAGTGGGTACATTTTCGAACCACCTTGGAGTCGAGTAGTGGTGGTGAGGAAGTGTTTCAGCAGGTGCTCACTTTTTCTAGCGTTCAGTGACTGCTTGTAAGGAAAAGTGCTTGTTCAGTCTGCCCTCAAAAGATTCTGTGTTCTCTGTTGAGGGAATTCATGGGCTGGAGTCTGATGAATTTTGGAGCTGACTATACGGATTCGAAGGAATTGTATATGAACTTTATTTGTCCTGGATCTGTGAGCAGGAAAGATAGTGTGCAGTGAGGTTCGGGAGCAGTGCTGTGCTGTATTGCAGGCGGGGGGGGGGTTCTCCCTCCTTGTGCCTGGGCCCTGGACTGCGAGGAATTGCACGGGCGGGGTGAATTGCGAGGACTATGGCAGAACTGTGAGCCCTTGGATTTGTTTTTGATTAGATGACTTCCCTACTCCTTTTTTGTCCACCTTTTGAAGTATTGGGCAATTGACTGTCTGTGACTGGTGGAATATTGTTGCTTAAATTTGCCTCTTCGTCCTCTGGCTTTTGCTGGGTGTTTTCTCTGTGGAGATTTACTGCCCCACGGGGGGCTTGGTGTTGTTGCCCAGCTGGGGAGTCAGCTGGGGTATCTTGCTCCCTTAGACCCTTGAAAATGGCTGCAATTGTGGCCTTTCTCTTTTGGTGTTGGGTTGTTTTTCTCCTGTGAGCTCCGGGCAGTAAGTCCAGGGGTTGTTACGAAGGAGTTTTTTCTTTTCCAGCAATTGGCAACACTGTATCCCGTTTTAGCCTTTGGACTTCTAGTGGTTCCTGGTTTCGATTGTATTTAATTCTGGGCCTGGATTAAAAGAGACTGCGGACTTCTTCCTTTTTTGTGGATTATTTCGTTTTTCTGCCTGGACAATGGAGTGGTGAGAGGACCCTACGTCCATGTACTTTATCTATTTATTTTTATTTTGTTGAAAGTTATAGTTCCTTTCCTGGTCAGTGAAGAAGATTGTAATTTTCCCTCTCACCATTTGTGAGAGATCTTAGGGGGGGAATTTTATAGCTTTATTTCTCGCTTACTTGGACTGGAAACATTTAGTTTTGTTTTTTATTTGCTTTTATATTATTTTTATTTGGTTTAACTGTTTGGCAGTGAGAGTGCCTTTCTATCCACTTTCCCCAGTGGTGAGAGGACTTGGGGGGATAAATTATTCATTGTTTCTTGTTAAATTATGTGTTGGGCTAGGGAGTGAGAGTCCCTAAGCTTTATTTGTTGTTTATTTGTCTTGTGGGTTATTTTGTACTAAGGGGCTCTAATTTCAGGCTCTGAATTGACGTTAGCTAACCTGGGAGTTGGGTGGGTTTTTAAACTGTTTTTGTTTTTAGGGGTATTATTAGTTTGTTAATTTTGTTTTAGGTTTTGTTTATTGTATTTGCAGTTTAGTTTTCAGTATGTGTTGGTCTTCATCCCCACAGTTTAGCGCTACTCATCCTCCCTCTTCGTGTCTTTCACTCTTTTATTCTCCCTTCAGTTTAAGATCTACCAGCATTGTAGAGTGCTGGGTATTGTGTAGGGAGGGAGAATGGTGTGGTGTTGCAAACAGGGAGGATGATCGAGGGGTCATCGTATTGGGGTGGTTAATACCAGAAGGTGCCCTGGGGCGAAATGGAATCCTGATCGTGGTTCTCCATGTCTGGTGCCCATACCCAAGGGCACCACCAATTACGGTGGGCAGATGGCCTGTGCAGCCTGCGAGGTTCGTCCAACTTGGGCGGTGTTGTGCAATGCCAGGTCCATTAAAAACAAGACTGCAATTATTGCTGATCTTGTCGGTACGGTGGACCTCGCTTGCATTACCGAGACCTGGCTGGATGATAATTCTGGCCCCATTTTGGAGGCTATGACTCTAGCCGGGTACTCGGTGTTACACCGCCCAAGATTGGATCGTGGCGGGGAGGGGTTGCGGTCTGTTTCAAGACCGAACTCTGCCTCATGGAGGTACTAGTGGGAAGGGTTGAGTCCTTTGATTGTATAGTTGTAGCAGGTGTAGGCATTCGAATCGCCCTCATTTACCATCCACCCGGTGATGAGAAGCGATTCCTTCAGGAAGTGGCGGACTTCATCGTTGATATGGCGTTGGAGTCGCCCAGATTGATGGTTCTGGGCGACTTCAACACCTGGGTCAACGACGAACTCTCGCAATTTGGTCAACACTTCCTCCAGGTAATGACAACGCTGGGCCTTACACAGGTGGTTTCCTCTGCTACATATAAATGTGGACACTCTTTGGACCTAATCTTCCTTCTAGGGGTCGTGGCATCTGATGTGGGGGTGGAACCCGTTGGGTGGTCAGATCATTACACCGTGGGGTTTAGTTTTTGCTCCCCTTCTAGGAGGCCTGCCCCTACAGAGTTGGTTAGGTACCACCCTTTGCGGGATATAGATCCCCAAGGCCTTTTGGCAGTGCTTGACCTCTCGTCTCCTGCGTTGGCAAGCAGTGATCCAGAGCCCTCATGTCAGCCTATAACACAGCCATTGCAGGGGCCTGACTTCATTGCTCCAGTTTGTGTTCGCCTCTCCCTTTGCCCCAAGTCCCCTTGGTTTGATGGGACGCTGAGGAGATGCAGAGACAGGGGCTAAGATTAGAGCGTTGCTGGCGAAAGTCCTCTCGATGCTGACCACCTTAGATTGATGGATCATTATTTGGTCTATCAATCTGCAATCACCCGTAAGAAGGCAGAGTTCCTGTCCAGGGAGATTGTGGTTGCTCGGAATCAACCAGCTCAGCTGTTTCGAACTGTGGACAGACTGTGCAACCCAGCCTGTCTGCAAGTTTGGAAAGTCTTTTCGCAATTGGAGTGCGATGAGCTTGCTCAGGTCTTTGTAAATAAGGTGGCCGACATCAGGGCCGTGGTGCTGCCATCACGATCTATGGGGGTTGCCATGAACTGGGGTGAGATCACGGTGCCTCGGTTTTTCTGGAGTTCCTTCGGTCAGCTGTAGTTCATTGATGTCATTAGGATCGTCCAGCACATGCACCCTACATGCTGTAGTTTGGACCCTGGACCAACCTCCCTAATTTTGGGTTGTATTGACATCATTGGTCCAGTCCTTATGCAGATAGTCAGGTGCTCCCTGAATCTGGTGAGTTTCCAGCTCCTGAAAGAGGCGGTGGTGACACCCTCTGAAGAAAGCTGCTGTGGACCCTGACTGTCTTGAAAACTACAGACCCATCTCTAACTTTCCCTTTGTTGGAAAGGTGATTGAGAAAGTGGCTGCACAACTGGAAGACCATTTGACCATCCATGACGCCTATAAACCTCTCCAGTCTGGTTTTCGTAAAGTCGAGTACCAAGACAGCGCTGGTTCGGTGCTTAGTGATCTCTTGATGGCTAGAGATCGGAAGAGTCGCTCCATTTTGGTTCTCCTCGACCTTTCTTCAGCTTTTGACACTGTAGATCACATGGTGTTGATAGAGCGCCTGAGGCTGTTTTGTGGAATATCTGGAACCGCTTTAAGATGGTTCACATCATTCCTCACTGGGAGATCACAAAGAGTTGTGTCTGGGGTTTTTCCTCAGATTCAGCAGCTTTGTCATGTGGGGTGCCTCAGGGTTTAGTACTGTCACCCATGTTATTTGCAGTGTATATGCTACCCATCAGAGACGTTGTAAGGAGGTATGGGCTGAGGTTTCACTGTTACGCAGATGATACCCAGCTCTACCTTTCTTTTGCCCCCACCAGGAGGGAGCAATCTCGGTCTTTAATAGCTGTCTAAAAGAAATCCAGGAGTAGATGAATTCTAGCTGGCTGTGGTTGAACTCTGATAAGACTGAGGTACTGGTTGTGGACCCGGGTCGACGGATAGTGGGGTCGGGTGCTGGAGCGTCTTCTGGAATTTTTCTTGGAGGTGTTTCTCTCCCGACCTCTGAACGGGTGCGGAACCTGGGGGTAGTTCTTGACGGCGGGCTGACACTGCATTTGCAGGTGTCGGCAGTCGTCAAGACTTCCTTCTACTATCTTAGGAACATCGCCAGGATTCGGCATGTTGTTCCGCCTGCCGACCTGCCAGTGTTAATCCATGCCTTCGTGACCTCGCGCTTGGATTATTGCAACTCCCTTTATCTAGGGCTTTCTGGGGTTGAAATCCGTCGCCTGCAGCTAATGCAGAATGCTGCAGCCCGGCTTTTGACAGGTTCTAGTAGATCCTGTCACATTACTCCGGTGCTGCGCGAACTGCACTGGCTGCCAATTCGGTGGCGGATCACCTTTAAAGTCGGATTGCTGACTTTCAAAGCCCTACACGATCTGGGCCCAGTCTATCTGAAAGAACTTCTGGTTCTTTATCACCCAAATCAATCACTCCGCTCGGCCGACGAGGGTTGCTAGAGGTTCCAAGGGTGAATTTGAAATCTTCGGATGCTCAGGCTTTTGCGTATGTGGCACCCACCCTTTGGAACTCTCTACCCTGTCGGTTGAGGGAGTGCACCTCTGTGGAGGGCTTCATGAGAGGTTCGAAGACTTATGGGAAACTGCATTTTTAGAACATTGATTGAAATGACTGTTTTGATCCAGCTGCATTTTTTAATGATTTTATTGTTTTGATCTGTTATTTATGTACGGCACCTTGGCAATTGAAAGGTGCCTTATAAATAAAATTATTATTATTATTATTATTATGAGTACTTTTTGAGTGGGGTGAAACTGCAGTTTTCGGGGGAGAAAAAGGATCTTAGGGTGGTCGTTGATGCCAAAATCAACAACTCTGAGCAGCTGAGGAGGTCCACGGCTAAAGCTAATAAAATGCTCAGGTGCATAGCTTGGAGGATAACCTTGAGGAGACGGGAGGTACTTCTCCGTCTGTATAACTGCCTGGTTAGACCACACCTGGAGTACTGCATGCAGTTTTGGCGCCCATACTTAAAAAAGGACATTGCACTTCTGAAGAGGGTCCAGAGGAGAGCGACTAGGATGATACAGGGCCTGGGGGAGAGATATCCTATGAGGAGAGGCTTGAGGAGCTGAATTTATACTCCTTGGAGGAAAGGCGGGACAGAGAGGATATGATCGAGGTCTTTAATTTCTGAAGGACTGAACAGGTTCAGCCCAAACAGGGTCTTACTGCTGAGAGAGAGGAGGGGCCATCAGGGGCATTCCATGAGACTGGTGGTGGGAGGCTCAGGGGGAGACTAGGAGATGCTACTTTACTGAGAGGGTGGTGGACCCATGGAACTCACTGTCTGCAGAGCTGGTGGTTGTTGATACAGTGGAGGGATTCAAGAGGGGCCGGAACAGATATAGGGAGGGTAAGACTGAGGCATGCTGGATCTGGAGGTGAAACTCTGTTGGGGATGGGGTCGGGGAGTTACTGGGGAGGAGGGAGGGAACAGCTTTGTCCTGACTGGGTGCTGATTTTCGAGAAGACTCGAGTAGACCTTTAGGCCTACTCTGCTGGCACTGTAGTGTGTTAGTATGGTAGTAAATATGAGGAGTATTAACAAGATGGACTCTAGCAAATTGTTCAGGCCAGTGAGAAGAACATGAGAAGGAATGGCTGCAGAGAGGGTTGGACTGGGGTACAGTGGGCCCACCTGGAAAAGTGGATACAGGGGCCAACCTGGAAAATCAACAGAGGAGGGCTTGGGGAACACACTCATATCAATATTACATTTAAATCTGATACGTTGGCTCTGTGTTTGCATCTTATATTTACCTGCAGTGCCCAAATACCCATTTGATTAGAAAAGATGATGCTGGCCCACAGGTGCAGAGGCAGTGTGTCCATCTGCGATGCTGACTACGTGGGTTTGGAAATGGTCTCAGGATGTTGGAGGGCCGGGGAGGGATTATTTATTTAGCTTTTGTTGACCAGGTAGGTACACTAGAGAATCTGTATGCCTATTTTCAGGTACAATCTGGGAGAGTACAGTGAAAATACAGGTTCAAACAAGGTACACAACAACAAGAGGGCAATGTACAGAGTAACAGGAGAGCAAGATAAACATAGATAGTCTACAGTGAGCAGTAATAGGTAAAATATACATATACATACAGAATAAATAGACTAACACATTCAATGGTAATTACATTGTCACAGTGACCCTTTTACCAGGGCCACATAATTCATAAGCAGATAGTAAGCAATCATATGCTTCCCAGAGTTAAAAAGGACAGTGGGCAGTGGGTTGGATGAGACCAATTTGGAGACCTGGTTAGGGTGGCTTGGGACACCCACACACCGAGGACAGTTTCAAGTGCTCCCACAGGAATTCCAGAGACACATTTGGGAGGGGAGGAATGTACATGGTGAGGAAGGGAGTTCCATAGCCTCGGAGCACATGTAGCAAAGTCCCTATCCCCCATTAGGGTTCAAGTATATGGAACTTTGAGCACTGCCAGACCCTGAGACCTGAGGGAGTAGGAGGAGAATACAGCAGGCATGAGAAGCTACGCAAGCCCCAGTGGGGTTCCAGTTCTGAGCACTTTTCCTACAAAGCAGCCCAACCCGTATTTCAAGTGATTGTCCGGGGAAAGCCAGCTCAGTTTGTCATATAATTTACAGTGGTGGGTGAGACGTGGGCAGCCAGGGCAAAGCGACAGATGTTGTTATAGGTCGTGTTCCATCTGGTAAGGTGGACCTTGGAGGTGCCAAGGAATAGGAGATGGCCATAGCTTAGTGAAGGGAGCAGCAGGGGTGCTAGCTGCACATTTGAGCAGACTTGATAGACCTCTAGGCCTTTATCTGCTGGCAAATTTCGTATGTTCGTAGCACACCTCTTGCCAGTGCCAAGCGAGCTGCGTACGTCAAATTTTTCTTTGCCTGGTAGGCAAGACCCAGTTTGCAGTTTACGGTTCTACAAACATTTAGGATATGACTCTCCAGGTCGAGTTGGGGTCAAGTGTAACCCCAAGGTATTTTATTGGAACATTGGTTAGGAGGGGGAGAGCCATCCACACCACTGACACATAGAGGGACAGGGGAGGCCTTGATCTTGGCTGCTGACCCAAAGAGCATGGCCTGAGTTTTTGTCAGATTAAGGACCAGCTTGTGGGATGTTACCCAGGCTTGAGTATTCTTAAAGGCCTCACTCAGCTGAAGGTTAAGAACCCCAATGTCTTGGGAATGTGCAAGGATGACAAGATCATCTGCATAAAGGGTGGTAGTACAGTTGGAAGCAGCAGCAGGGAGGTTGTTAGCAAATGCAGAAAAGAGAAGGGGCCCCAAAACTGATCTCTGTGGGACACCAGAGGTCACCGGAGTGGGGTCAGAGAGGACCTTGTTGAATTTAGTCTGCTGTGTTCCGCCCCTGGAGGTAGTTTCTCAGCCAACTCAAGGCAGGGGGACAGGCCTAAGGATTGCATTTGTGAGCAGAGTAATGCATGGTCTACAAGGTCAAAGGCCTTGGATAAGTCAATGAATATAGCCCCAGAGAGTTCACCCTGGTCCACGGCCGCCCTGATCCAACGTGTGTTTGAAGTGAGCCCAACACTTGTCCCTTGCACGCATAAGGGCTAGGAGGCTCCCATGCAGCCATTCTGTGGCAGTCCCCCTCACTCTCTGTCTAATAAGGGGGGCATGTTTGTCCTGCAGGGTGCCGAAAACAGTGAGAAACTGGGAGACAGCTGTGGACGGGTCATGGGCACTGAGCATTCCTGACCAGTAAGTGGTCCTCAGGTCATCATGAAAAGACCCCAGATCAAACTTAGAGAAATCCCTAACATGAATGATTTTGTGGGGAATTTTTGGGGAAGGGACCTTCCACACACAAAACACCGGGGTGTGATCTGAGATGGAGTCAGGTAGGGTTCCAGCTGAGCTGATCCAATCTGCGCGGTTAGATAGGACCCAGTCCAGTAGGGAACTAGTGCCACCTTTAGCAGCCTATCTAGTGGGCTCCTGGATAAGCTGAGTCAGGGCAAGACTCGCCAACAGAGATTCAAACTGCTTGGAGTTACTTCCTGTCCAGTTTAAGTTCACATCACCTAGGATCAGAAGTTCATTATCCCCAACAGAAGGGCCAGTGGTATCCAGGAGGTGGGTAAGTCCAAGCAGACCACCCTTGGGGGGATTGTATGTGCATACAACATGCAGCTTCTTTGTATTTCCAAGCAGCAGTACTGTATGCAGCAGCTCGCAGGTAGACAGAGAGGACTGCTGATGGATTACCGCAGTTACACTAAGGTGACTCTTATAGTAAATTAGGATACCACCCCCTCGCTTTTTTCCTGGCCGATCTTGTCTAATAAACTCATAGCCAGGAAGTGCACAGGCTGAGTCAGGTATTGAGGATTTCAGCCAGGACTCTGTAATGCCTAGTATGTCAGGCTTACAGTGGACGACCCAGGCGGATAGTTCATCAAGGTTGGGTAGTAGACTGCGAATGTTAAGGTGAACAATTTTTAACCCCTTTCCTAATTTCCAACATTCAGGGATTGAGGGGGCCTGATCTGTGGGACCAGGGTTTAGCTCGATGTCACCCGCAAGGGCCAGTATCACAAGGAAGAACCAGAGGAGAAACCTTATGGGGGGAGGGGTACCACTGGCCGAGGGCCTTCGTGATAGACGACTTCTCACCAAGGCAGTGCCCAGAAGGCATCTGAGGTCAAGACAGCAGGCAGACCAGGGAGGCAGTCTGTCATGAGCTAGAAGGTTAGAAAAGGTGAAATCAAACCCTTGTGTGGGACAGTAGTTCCCCAGTGGACCCCATGTGACCGAGAAGAGTCTGTGACTGTTAGGGGGATAAAAAGGCTGGCAAGACCAATGAGAGGACAGCACAAGGCAAGAAGGCAGGACACCATTCCTGATAGGCCTAGGAGTATTCCTTTCCCTTTTCCTCAGCGGTGACTAGTGACACCCAACTCGAGGAGACAGCCGTGACTGGTGAGTCAGTTTGAGAGGGGTGAGACCAGAGTTCTTAGTGTGCTAGTTCAGCCAGTGCAGACAGGGTCTGCCTGAGAGTGTAGGCTTACAGCGTAGGCAGACGGACAATGACCTGGACTTTATTGCAAAGCACTCACCCCGATGATACTGACAGTTAAGGGCAAGTAGGAAACCTGAGAACCCTAACTTTATTACCTAGATAGTCCAGCAAACATTCAAAGCAACATTCCGTGCAGATACTGATTAAGTGTCCTTGGGACTACTCTCCTTCACCTGGGGAAGGGTAGTGTATCTGGCATCACGGACCTCAGCGGAGGCTGGGGGAATCCATTGTGCCAGCACCATTATCTGTGGGGGCGGAGCAGACGCGGGCCATCATTGCATGTCCCCACCTCCAAGTACAACTGCACACAAAATAGTGGCCCTGAGCATGAAGCCCCGCTCCGTGGCTGTCCACACTGCATACAGTGTCTGCCGGTGGGTCCCGCTCCCATGGCCCCACCAGGAGGTAAGCCAGGGCACATTACCACGGATCAGGGAGGAGGGGCACCTGCCGGCAGACCACCCAGGGGATAAGCCTGGGCATGGAGGTGGCAATCGAGGGGGCTGAGTTTCTTCGGGAGTGGGGGAGCTGGACAAAAAAAAAAGATGATAAATGCAAAGAGTTTTAGAGTACACAAGGTGGCCAGGTACTTAACTGGAAATTCCCAGGTATTCTGGTGGGACAGTCTGACTCTGGCTGCAAAATAGCAAGGGGGCAAATTCAGGAGGGATGCCAGGAAGCACTACTTTAACAGAAAGGAAGGTGGAAGGGTGGAAGAAGCTGCCAGAGACAGTATTTGAAACTAAAGCTGTGGAGAACTCAAAGAAGGAGTGAGACTAGAACAGGGGCAGGTTAGGGTGGCAGAGGAAGGGGTGAAGGGACCTGAACCTATAAGGGGCATGTGCCTTCACATTGGTCAGACTTGACAGATGCAAGGCTTTCTTCTGCTGGCAACATTTATGTTTGTGTTTCATCTTGAGTTCCCCAGAACCTGGCCAGATTGGAGTAGGCAGAAAAGGGTGGGAGGAGATTCCACCCCCCCCCCCCCGTCTCCACTATACATACTGTAAACAGATGGGATTACCAGTGTTCCAAGTGAAAAACCCTTATACATTTTAAAACTAAATCAGTAGTAACCTGATAGTAATTGCTACCTTTGGCAATCAGAAACACAACAAAAGCGGTTCTTTTCGCCAGCTTTACAGAAGACAAAGCATAATCTGCCCTTTCCACAATACGGATCCAGACGTGAAGCCTGAGCTTTGTACTGGGTCAGTTTGGGTCACTCAGAATCTGTTGCTGGATACAGCTGTGACAGATGGGTCCATATATGGAACAGCAGTATGGAGTGGTGATCGGACTGCTAGGATTGCCTACAGAGTAGTGATTGGGCCTGTTAGGAGAACAGCAGCTGGGGCTGAATATGAAGAAGAGACCAAGGACTCATTCTCCTTGCCAACAGTGGGGTGCCACTGCATCTCCCATGGACACTAGTGTTGTGGTCGTCCTAGTCGATGGTACAGCAGTTATTTCTGTTGCTGGTATACCATCCCTCTCTGCTGCTGGTATAGTTGCTGTCCCAGTGGCCAATGCAGTGGATGGCTTAGCTCCCGGTATAGTGTTATGCCCTGTCCCTGATGCAGTGGCTGTTCCTGCCCCCAGGACAGTGGCACTCTGACCCTAGTGTAATGTCTGTTCCTACCCTTAGTGTAGTTGCACTCTCTGCCTGTACAGCAGATGCTCCTGCCCCATTGCAGTGGCACTCTGTCCCTGGTACAGTGGTTCTTCCTGCCCCAGTACAGTGGCTCTTCCTGCCTGCAGTGCAGTGGCACTTCCTGCCCCCGTGTACAGTGGCACTTCCTGCCACCACTGCAGTGGCCTTTCCTATAGTGGCTCTTTCTGCTCCCAGTTTTGCTGCACTTCCTGCTGCAGCTGCCGTGGCTCTCCTTCCCATTGGAGCAGCTTTTGACCAATCCACTATAACAACAAATAACTATGAGAAAGTTGGAAGTTTCAACTCCCCGCCTACCCAATATGGTGGAATGGTGATGCTGACTAATTACTGAAGCAGATCATGTGAAGACCCTTTAGTCCTCTCCTGTATCTGATCTCTATGTGTCCCCCTACTCTTCCGAGTGTGAACACGTCTTTGTTGCAGTGCATCTGCTTTTGCTGGTTAGGGAGTGTGAGAAAGCGAGAGACCTGAGTTTGATCTCAAAGCTGTCTCACTGCAACACAGTGGGATGCCACCCAGCTGGCTGAGTGGTATCATAAAGCAGCTTAAGTAGGTTTGTTTGTAACTTGTGTACAATTTTACTTAGACACATTATCATCAGGGTTCCACCACTGGAACGCGCAAGTGTTCCAGCGCCGGGCAATTAGGGCGTCAGTCGGCAATGTCGCCAATCACTTTTTTGCACACACACCCCTGGTTAGTGGCTGTGCCCCCATATACACCCTATTTAAGATTTCCTACCTGGGGGGCAGTCCTCGATGAGGGGCGGCGAATCCCACATTTGGCACCCTTGATTGCCCAGCACCGTAATGCCGGTGCTTTGAGCGCTGTAAGGGTAACATCAGTACTTAGGTTTTTCGTAAAGAAATGGGGTTAGTTTTACTAAACATTTGCAATGCTATGCTCTGCTGATCAGCTGCAATTCTATCTACTTTAGGCCCCTTATTGTACGGTTTTACACAGCACCAAATATCGGTTTGCACATCTGTTACTGTATTGTACTTTGTACAGTATTTTGTTAGCACTGTTTACTTGGCACAGAATATTGTGGTGGCACAATTGTTAATGTGTTTTTACTCTTGAACCTTATTATATTGTCTATTTAACCTCCCCCAGGACGAATCAGGAAATGAGCTGTTATAAAGCTCAGTATGTCTTTCCTGGTCAAACTTTTGAAATAAATTACAAATAAATAAATACATCTTCAAATCACAGCTAGCCCTCTGTTGTTTATCAGGTCCATGTGGGACTATTTTCATGACTAAATGATTTTATAAACACATAGTGATAATGTCAGTATTACAAAATGGCCACAGTGCCTTCCTTTTTGGGAACAGTTGTCTAATGGGACTACTGGGTTTTCATTATATGTCCTGCTATCCTTGGAGCATGAATGAAAAACTACACTAGCAGTCCCTATTAGGCAACAGCTTTCTCCTGGTTTGGAACTGCTACCATATTATTCCCTTCCATGCACCTTTTCTTGGATCTCCGTTTTTTTTTTTTTTTATTCTCTATTTTACTCCCCTGCTGCCTGCCACCCAGTACCTCAGCCTGGTCATGGACCACAGGCTTCCACCTGCACAAGGGCTGCGACCCTCCGATACCCCCTGGCTTACCCCCCAAGGTGGGGTTGCAGCAGTAGACTCTCCCAGTGCCACAGACAATGGGATAGGTCAGAGGGCCAGCCTGGAGGCCAGTTGAAGCCATGGTGGGATTCATCTAGGGTGGGTGGTAGCTACTCTTTTAACTGGTTTTCCGGGGGGGGGGGGATGTGCAATGACATCCTGCATCTACCCCGCCCTCTGAACGCTCTTGGCACTGGTCACTTGCACAACCCCTGGATTCCGCCAGGGGTCCCCCCCGGAGAAGGAGAGCAGTCTTTGGGATGCTCCATCTTTCTCCCCCCGGCTGGCCCTCTAGTGTCCCAGGTCTATTCCTGAACCTGGATCGCCAGTGTCGCAAGTGAAAATCCAACCACTGCACCGATGGGCCTGGATCTCTGTTTTAGCTTCACCCGTTAAATGATTGTTCATGCTGCTAGCTACAAATCTTATTTGCAGTTTAGAATAACACCCTGTGGTTACATCCCAGCACAAAATAATATCCTGGAATCTTGCTTTATTTTTGCATTCTATTCAGTTGCTGCTTTTTTTCATAACAGGATATTATTATTCTTTCTGAGTATTTTATATATATATTATATATATATATATATATATATATATATATAGAGAGAGAGAGAGAGAGGAGAGAGAGAGAAAGAAAGAGAGCAGTCAATAGGAGAAGGGCAGGGTAAATGGAGAAAAGACAAAGGCAGTAAGGACAGGGATGGGGCAAAAAGGAATAAGGCCAGCCCATAGTCTAGGTAATAAGCTCCTGAACTTGTGGCCCTGATGCAAGAGGGATGCTTGGATATCGTGGCAGTCACAGAAACATGGTATACAGAGAACCATGACTGGGATGTCAACATACCAGGGTACACAATCTACAGGAGGGATTGGGAGGGTGGAAGAGGAGGAGGAGTAGCTCTCTATGTAAGGGAAGGGATCAAAGTAATGAACTAAAGGGTAAACAGGGAGGAGAGAAGGCACTGTGGGTCACCCTGGAGACTGAAAATGGCACCACAATCTGCACAGGGGTTGTATACAGACCCCCGTCTCAGGGGGAGGAAATGGACAAGGAAATGACAGAAGGCATCCTTAGGATGGTAGAGAAGGGGGAGATATTGCTGATGGGGCACCTGAACATGCCAGATGTTAACTGGAGCACCTTTGCTGCAGCCACATCCAAAAGCAGGTCCATTTCATATTTGATGCCCTACAG
This sequence comes from Neoceratodus forsteri, assembly GCA_016271365.2. Classification (NCBI taxonomy): domain Eukaryota; kingdom Metazoa; phylum Chordata; order Ceratodontiformes; family Ceratodontidae; genus Neoceratodus; species Neoceratodus forsteri. Next base: position 867,569,247 of record CM057456.1, read on the forward strand.
GGGCATGCTTCAGACAGCTAGTGTTGGAGACCCACTGGAGAGGAGCAATCTTAGACCTGGTACTCTCAAATGGGAGCGAGAGAGGATCTCTGATCTAGAAGTGGGTAGCCATCTGGGAACAAGTGACCACCAAACAGTGTGAGTTCACGATAAACTTAACTGTAGAGTCAAGCCATACAAAGAGAAGGTAATTGGAACTCAGGAGGGCTGATCTTGCCAAAATGGGAGAGTGCCTAGGAAAAGCACCAGCAAACAGGCAAGGAGGTGTGGTGGACAACAATGGGGAAACATCAAAACTGCCATCACAGAGGCAACAAGCCTTTTGTGTGAAGCAAATAAACAAATCAAAACAAAAGAAAAACTACTATGGTTCTCAAAAGAAGTGGCAGGGAGGAAGGTTAGGGAGAAAAGATAGCATTCAGGAAGTATAAGGAAACACAGAAGGAGCAGGACAGAGAACTGTACCAGTTAATGCAGAAAGAAGCTGGAAGGCAGTCAGAATAGCAAAGGCCCAAACCAAGGAAAAGATAGCCAACTCAGTTAAGAAGAGGGATAAAACCTTTTATAGGTACATTCAGGAGCAAAGAAAGACCAAGACAGGGATACTGAGGCTGAATAAAGAGCAGGGTGGTTGGGCAGAGAGGGACAGTGAAAAGCAGGGATACTGAACGAATACTTCTGTTCAGTATTCCGCAAAGGAAGAGGAGGGAGGTACCTAATCTAGTCAATAGAAGCACTCTGGATAGGGGTTGATATCAGTCCTTTCACAGAAAAAAGGGTTCTAAAAGAATTCCTAAAACAGAAGGTGGATAAGCAATGGAGCCTGATGGGATTCACCCAGAATTCTAAAAGAACTAAGGAGAGAAGTAGTGACACCACTGACTACCCTTTTAACAAATCATGGGAGGATGGTGTGGTACCTGAGGACTGGAGGAGGGCAGATGTGATTCCCCTTCACAGAAGTGGAGCAAGACAGAGGCAGGAAACTACAGACCTGTCAGTTTGACCTTGTGGTGGGGAAAATGATGGAATTAATTATGAAGGAGAGAATTGTTGCCTTCCTAGAGGTCAGTGGGGCACAGGATCCAGTGCAGCATGGATTCACAGCAGGAAGGTCATGTCAGATGAATCTAATCGATTTTTTGACTGGGTGACCAAAGTAGTAGACCAGGGAGGGACTGTGGACATAGCTACCTAGACTTTAGCAAGGCATTTGTCACAGTCCCGCACAAAAGATTAATAAACAAATTAGCCCGCCTGGAAGTGGGTCCCAGGGTGGTAGCCTGGGTAAAACATTGGCTGGACAACAGGACACAGAGGGTAATAGTAAACGGAGTCCACAGTGAAGAAAGGGGGGGTTACTAGTGAGGTACCGCAGGGTTCAGTACTGGGTCCAGTCCTTTTTAATGTCATTATAAGTGACATTGCAGAGGGACTGGAAGGAAAAGTGTGTCTCTTTGCAGACGACACAAAGATCTGCAACAGGGTTGATACACAAGGTGGGGTGGAAAGGATGAGAAGGGACTTGGCAATGCTGGAGGAATGGTCAAATGTATGGCAGCTTAGATTCAGCACAAAGAAGTGCAAAGTAATGCACCTGGGAAACAAAAAACCCAGGGGAAGAGTACACAGTGGAAGGTGAGAAACTGACAACAACAAAAATGGAAAGGGACCTGGGGGTAGTTATATCAGATGACCTAAAGGTGGGCAAGCAATGTGAGAAGGCAGTTAAGGAGAGCTGGGGGGACACTGGGGTGCGTAGGGAGAGGCATCACCAGTAGAAAACAGGAAGTTGTTATCCCTCTGTACAGACAGTTGGTGAGACCACATCTGGAGTACTACGTGCAGTTCTGGAAACCCCATCTCTGCAAAGACATAGATAGGTAGAGGCTGTCCAGAGGAAGGCAACCAAAATGGTACAGGGTCCGCACCAGAAGATGTATGAAGAAAGCTTAAAGGAGCTTAGCCTCAAGGAAAGGAGGGAGAGGGGGAACATGATAGAAACTTTCAAGTACCTCAAGGGAATCAACAAATTATAAGAGGGTAGCATCTTTCAGAAAAAGAGATGTGCAAGAACAAGGGGGCACATTTTGAAGATAGAGGGGGGATGGCTCAGAGGTAATGTGAGGAAGTATTTTTTCACGGAGAGGCCTGTAGATGCATGCAACTGTCTTCCTGAGGAGGTCGTAGAGTCAAAAACAGTGGAGGAATTCAAGAATGCATGGGACAGACATAAGGCAATTCTAGTGGGGGGGTAGGAGGAAGTAGGCTATTGGTTAACTAGGATCTGCAGCTTATCCATTAGGTAGGGAAATGGGCAGACTAGGTGGGCCAAGCAGTCCTCATCTGTCATCAAATTCTATGTATATATATATATATATATATATATATATATATATATATATAAAATCATGTGGGATATCACAGTTTCTCTGCTACTTTGAGACACTTGGCTTTGCCTTGTGCCTCAACATCCAAAGCAAGGTGGTTTTGCACTACCAGTACATACCACGTTGTACCTTGTTAATTCAGTTCAGTTTTATTGGTGTTATCCATTGAAACAAGCTAATTTGCAATGGTATCCCCTAGCAGTTGTATAGTACAATTTCAAAGTTACAATAATGTCATAATAAACACAAAAAGAAAGAAAACATACGATAAAAATATTGCAATTATGGCCAGTCAGAAAGAGACAAAGAGCATGATCAAACAGTGGCACTAAAGTTGCTGAATACCTCTCCATTGTCCTATGTTATGAGGTGCATCCGCTATTTCATTACTCCGCAACCTCTATCCATACCTCTGCACTGTCCCACATTACGAGGTACATCCCTCATTTACCACTTAGTAACCCTCTATACATACCTCTCCACTGTCCCACATTATGAGGTGCATCCTTCATTTACCGCTCAGTAACCCTCTATCCATACCTCTCCATTGTCCCACATTATGAGGTGCATCATTTACTATTCAGTAACTCTCTATCCATACCTCTGCACTGCCCCACATTACGAGGAACATCCCTCATTTACCACTTAGTAACCCTCTATACATACCTCTCCATTGTCCCACGTTATGAGGTGCATCCCTCATTTACCACTCAGTAACCCTCTGTCCTTACCTCTCGATTGTCCCACATCATGGGATGCATCCCTCATTCGCCACTCAGTAACCCTCTATACATACCTCTCCATTGTCCCACATTACGAGGTACATCCCTCATTCACCACTCAGTAACCCTCTATACATACCTCTCCATTGTCCCACGTTATGAGGTGCATCCCTCATTTACCACTCAGTAACCCTCTGTCCTTACCTCTCGATTGTCCCACATCATGGGATGCATCCCTCATTCGCCACTCAGTAACCCTCTATACATACCTCTCCATTGTCCCACATTATGAGGTGCATCCCTCATTTACCACTCAGTAACCCTCTGTCCTTACCTCTCGATTGTCCCACATCATGGGATGCATCCCTCATTCACCACTCAGTAACCCTCTATCTATATCTCTCACTGGCCCACATTATGGGGTGTATCCTCATTCACCACTCTGAAGCCTAGAAGTGGGGCTTCTGAGTGGTGAATGAAGGACGTCCCTCATAATGTCGGCCAGTTGAGAGATATGGCTTATAGAGATCTTCCGAGTGGTGAGGGAGATTCTTCACAGTTTGGGACAGTTGAGAGAAATGCATCGACGAGTGACGCAGTTTGATGCACTTGAACCAATTTGAGGTCACAGTTTGCAGCATTTGACCTCATTTACAGCTGCCATTTGCAGTACATGACCCCAGTATGACTGCCATTTGCAGCAGAGTTAACACAGTATTGCTATTTCTGGTCAAAGATAACAAATATACAGGGTTTACTTTTGTTTATTTAATTTTTTTTACCAGGTCTAGCAGACTAGAGAGCCTGATGCCTGTTTTCAGTTATGACCTAAATGGTTACACATGGAGAGTTTATGAGGAAGACACGCCAGTAGGAACAGTAAGTGATAAACCATTGGGCAAAAAGTAAAATCGCACAGGCAGTGATATAGTATGAAATAAGCAAACAACATTACCTATAAAGCAATAATACAACTCAGGCAGTGATCATAAAATAATGTACAATAGAAATAAATGAAGTCATATTTTTATAACAGGCAGTGCTGGAGCAGCTGGCAGGAGTAAACGCCACGTTAAGATAATGAAATCAAGTGCAAGTAGAGTTCTCCTTTCAATAATTTCCAAAAGATCTTTAAATGACGTACTCAGGGGCACACAGTCACATGGTGAGCCAGTGACTGTACTGGGATTTGAACTTCTGAACTCCTGTTGTATAACCCTGTGCTTCAACCACCAGACAACCTGGCCAGCAGTTATTTTTTTTTTATACTACTTTTATTTAGTATCACAGCTTGGTACATTCAAATGTTCACTATTTAGACTGTCTCCACTTACAGTCTTTCCTTAAAAAAACAGCATTAACCATTAGCAACATAACAATGTTTGGCTTATTTATGCAGTGCGATTGTTTACATCATTTAAACTTACTTCATCCAGCTATTATTGTATAACTTTCTTTCTCCATACTCTTTGTGTTCCATGGGTTTAACCCTCAACTTAGTAGAAATTCTAGAAGACTCTTGTCTCACTTCAATTAAAAGATTCACCTTGCCCGTTCTTCCCCCAATATTGTTTTCCTACCGCTTCTTAATTTAAAAAACTAAGGGGTCTTAGCGCAAGACGCCTAATTAGCTTACTTCCTCTCTTTCTTCTGGCAATCCTTTTTGGTATAACTCCCATCGTGCCCATGTTGTAGTATACGTCTCCATCCTCTCTTGGAGAGCCAATGAAATTTGCTCATTATGCTGGATATTTATTATTAACGATTTCCAGTCTAGAGTCTGGGTGGGAGACACCTGTAGCCACTTTTTGGTTATGGCTTTATAGGCTGAGGCCAGCATTATGGACCATAAATATACTTTTGCCTTATCCCTGACCTCTTTTGGAGGGAGCCCTAGTAACAAGTTGTGCTCGCTAGGTGAAATCTGTATGTCCAGAATTGCTTTAATGTGTTTCAATATTGATTCCCAGAAGGTCACTAACTTTGGGCAATCTAGAAAGATATGCTTGTAAGTAGCCCTAGCCTCACCACACCCCCTCCAACATCGGGAGGTCTGACCTGGGACCCTCTAGGCAAGGACTGTGGGAACCAAAAAAAATCTTACTCTTACCCTCCAGATGAATTCCCTCCAGATGGGGGAAGATGTAGCAGACCACATTCCCTTCCAGATTTTTGACCAATCTTTGGAGGATAGTGGCTGCTCTAATTCCTGCTCCCATCTAGATTGCACTGGTAGCATTACTTGGGAGGTTTGCATAATAAGGGCCTTATATATTTTAGATATTGCCCTCTCACCATAGTTCGAGGACCATATCTGCCTAAGCGAACTATGTCCTCCTCGTTAAGGAACCTCGGCCTTTATGTCTAATACAAGATGTTGTATAGTCTTTGATTTGATAATAGTATAATCTTTTCTCTCGGTCCAATCATAGACCCTCCTTGCTGGCCAGCAGTTAAAGGCCAAACGTCATTAAGAAGTCATGTCCTTCCCCACATTGTCTGCTACATATTACATTTTGCGAATCTCTGGATGCTTCATGGGGGAAGCATTAAAGGATTCCCAAGACTGAATGTAGGCTGGAGTCCCAGTGTACCTCTTGTGTGCAAAAACATTTGGGTTTATTTACTGTTTACTGTAGTGTAATAGATTGTATCGGACTGATTTTTGGTGAGTCTCTAGGCTGACATTTTCTGTTCATAAATCTCAGACCCTGTAGTTGGCAGTAGGCAGCTGTGGATATTCAAAGCCTGTAGTGCTTGTTATAGCTTTTATACTTCCAATCAGATGTTTTCCAGGTCTGCTTTTCTCCAGGTGCTATTAACTCAGGGAGTACAGCCGATCAGCTAACAAAAAATCAGAGCCTATATAAACCTAACATGCACTGCAGGCTACTGAATCTACAGCTGCCTACAGCTCTCCAGATGTCAGCTGCAGGATTCTGGATTTGTAGTAGTAGAACATGCCAGACTAGAACAAAGCAAAATTAGTCTCATATAATCTACTATACTACAGTGTACAATACAACCTAAATGTTGTTGCACAACGCACATTATTGGGACCAGCCCCCACATTTGGAGTGTGAGCGATTGTTGACAGTTCTTACTAATTGAAATTAACTGCTAGACTGCCGTTAACTGTGATGGAAGTAATGATCATTGGTAAAAGAAAATGTGTTGAAATGGAAGTCAGTGCCACATTTTCTAGTTTGGAATGTTAGGTCGGGGAGGTGACAACTGGTGTTAGAGATCTTGAACTGCAGGTGTGCAAGCATGCAGTGTCTAAGAAATTTAGAGGGTATCATGAGTGAGTACAGGAAATGACACACTGGGTTCAGATAATTTCAGGATAAGTCAAAAAAGTTAGGGGTACGTGGCCCCCTCATCCCCCACCCCAGTTGTTGTGCCTATGTATAGACTAAACAGTGCTTTGGCCATCAGCGGCCTGTGAAACAGAATATGGCAGCAAGTTCTAGCTAGACAACTGATAATATTGCAGACTGGGCCTGAATACGAGGTATGCAAGGAAAGGGGATCTGCTTGCCAGTTTCTTTTAATTCATATGTCACTCCTCCCTCCCTCTCTCCATATTTCTCTGTAGCAGTGCAGTATGTTTTTGAGGCGTGAATGATGTGACCTAACTGGGGCTTATCCCAGTTGGCGGAGCTAACTCTTTGCTGAATGGTGCTTACCTAATGATTTTTTTATGGCTTTTTTGGGGGGAACTGAACAGTGTCCTATGTTCCTTATTTTCCAGAAATCCCTTTTGCAAGAAAATATCCACAGTTGCTTTTTTTTTTTTTCAAATTCCCAATGCCACAAGTTAACTTAATTTAAAAGATGCAGCAACATCAAGGTTTGACCTTAATCAGCTTGGTGTTTCACATTTTATAAATAGGCAGGCATTTAGAACGATTCATATTGAAACAATAATTTTTTTTTTGTTGGTATTGTTTCTCTTGGAGCTCGCTAGCCATCTGATGCCTCCCTCCGCCTGCGACCGATCGATATGAGACCCTCCCTTCAGCCCCATGACTTACCCCATGGCGGGGGGACCCCAACCCACCAGACCGGATCCAGTCTGGGAGGTGTCCTCTCAGTGGTGCTGTGAGGGGGACAGTCGTCATCCATGGCGAGGACTCTTGTTTTTTCCATTTTCTTCCCTGTATTTTTGCAGAGAGGGGCATGTAGATATGCCAGCAGAGGGAGCATGCACATGTCCGCATGCGCTCCTCCATGTGTCTGCTCCATCTCCGCCCCCTGTTCTGCAGCGTGCGCCTGCCCCAGCCTCAGCTAGAGCCAGTCGGAGCCTGACCACTGGCATCCCCTCCTGAGAAGGAGAGCAGTCCGGACGCCAATCCTTCTCCAACCTGTCAACCTCGGCGGCCCATGCTCATTCCAGAACACAGGTTGCCGGTGTAGCGCGAGGTAAGGCATCCAGCGCCTCAGCCCTCTGCGCCACCGGGCTGGCCTAAACAATTATTTTAAGTGTTACAGTTACCTTTTATACTTTTAGAATGTGTCATGTGATGGCCTGCTTGAAGTTTAAGAACGGCAGGATTCCCCTCTCATATTGGTTCAGCATGAATTAGTGCCTTTGTTGGCTGTCTGCCATGAGAGGCTAAGGACTTGATGTTGATGGGCATGTAGTCTGAACTCATCATTCGAGCAGTAGAGGAGGTGCTGCCAGGACAGGGTTGAAAAACATTCTGGAATATAGGGGGATGCCTGCACTGTGGCGGCTGGTGCTGTATCCATTATTTAACATGTGATTGCTTTAGCCTCCAGTGCAGTCGGTTTGTCACTTTTCATTATGATAGGAAATGGAGCTTTGTGACTGACCAATAGCATTCTCAAAGAGTTAAATTAAGTAGAGGATAATGTGATAGGATAAGCAGCCATTAGGGAATAATGCCTTGGACGATTGTTAGGTATGAAGCACAGCTGAGCACTGCAGCCACTGAAGAAATGCATTATTTCCTTATGAACACACATCCTGGTTTGTGTTATCTCGCTTATAAAATGGGCTTTTTTTTTTATGTACTGTATTTCAGGTAAGGCACGTATGCATAAGAGAATAATCAACAGTAATGTGATGTGTTTCAACCAATTAACATATGGCTCATTTTATAATGGCTGGGAACACTTATGTGTAATACAAATACTACATTTTTAACTATAAAAAACATCATTTAAAAAAATTAAAACAACTGTTCTTTTGATTATAGCAGTGAGGCATTCGTGCCTCATGACCCCTAGGGTTAGATTAAAAGATGGCAACCCAGCCTCTAACAGTGACATCACTTCTTGGTTTGTTGGTAGATGTGGACAGGGCAGAGTGGCAAAACTCGCTGGTGTACTAATAAAAACAAAAATGCCACAATACGATGAGGAGTGGGAAGTTGGAGAGTTAGGAGCTGTATATTTTCGGTTACTTTGTGGTGCTATTTGGGGTTATTTTGCACGTTTTGGCAGTACATTACGGCTGTCTAGGCTGTAGCAAGATTGTAAATTACCTGAAGCACAATATACCATCATATTGGTATACAGTTAACATCCACAGCGCCACGCTAGGTAGCTTTCCCCACTAATGTCCACTGAGACACAACTGATCCGTCCATAGTGTGGACCTCCATGAAATCGGAGGCCTCAGCAATGTACTAGAAGAGTTTGTCAGCTCAGAAGATTGTACTGTAATACTATTTTTTTTTTTTAGTTGTTTAACCAGGAGTAGCACACTAAGCCGAAAGCTTTTTTACCAGAGTGACCTGGGAGCACAGGGAAGTTAAGTGACTTGCTCAGGGTCACACAGTATGCAAGAGGAAGCTGTGGGATTCAAACCCAGGTCTGGTCTGCTGGATGTCACCATATTTGCAACTCAGAGCCTTAAACCACTGTGCTGTACTGCCTCCCTTTTTCATCAGATAAAATATATCGACCCCTCACTCTTTAGCAGCTAGCCTCCTTCACCCAAAGATTAACATCTCAGTGATCCTGCTGCTCAGCCGGTGCACTGTTTTGTGGTGAACTGACATGCAAACAAAAAACATGGAAGGGGGTGGCACAGATACTTTAAACTGGTGCACATTCACATTGTGCAGCCCCCTGGCAAAAGCAGGGTAAAGTATTAATGAACTAATGTTTTGTTGCCTGGTCCATTGGCACAAGCTGGGAGTGAATCACACTACCACACATAAGACCCGGGATCGAGTCCCATATCCCCCGCCCTGGACTGTCTGGGCTTGAAGTGTGATGTGGAGGCATGGCATGCCAGCCCTGGGTGGGGGGAGCTACGTGCCTGGTCTAGGAGTGGGCAGTGAGGAGACATGGATGCTGTGGCTCACCTTGCGACATCGGTCATCTCCCTTTCCACAGGAGTGCTCTGCGAGATGCTGTAAGGTGCCAACTGAGGAGGTGGGTGGACAGCTGGCAGCATGCGACTTGGTGCCTGGGGCCCTGCCTCAAAGGAGTCTTTCTGGGACTGGTTCCAGACTGGTGCAGGCCACATAAATAGATGTGCCTGAGGGACAGTAGTGATGTACAGACCCTGATGTCAGTGTATCTTAGCATGATTGGAAAGTTAATAAAGATTATATTTAAAAAAGAATATCTATTTTTTATTCTTGGAGTAGGAGAGGGGCAAAAGCCTTTGACTTTAAAGGAAATTTCTGATAGAAAGTATTGGGCTTCATAGCCCAATACTTTATAACGTCCTTAGCGCACTGATACAAAAATTTAAATTTTTAAGTGAGCAGTTTTAGTAGGGGAAGGGATTGTAACTGGTGCTAAACCCACAGCAAGCCGATCCCTTCCAACCTTCCTGATGAGCCCGCTCCGGCCCTGCGCTCTCAGAATTTGTGACGTGTGGTCAGGCAGAGCATGGGGGCGAGCCCCATACAAGTCTGTGGGGACTGTTTTAAATATTCTAGAGGAAAATTCAGAGTCGCTTAACTAGTAGGTCCCTACTAGTTAAGTAACTGTTTTAATTTTCCTCTAGGAGTGTTTAAAATTAATAAAATCCGATATTTAAAACAGCCCTCATAGATTTGTATGAGACTCATTCCACACTCTCCCTGGCCACATGTCATTCAAATTCTAGAGCGCGCGTGGAGTTGGAGATTTGGAAGGGATCTGCTGGCCGTGGGTTCAGCGTCAGTTACAATCCCTTCCCCTACTAAAACTGATCATTTAAAAATTAACATTTTTGTATTAGTGAGCTCACACTGCTATAAGTGATTGGGCTAGGAAGCCCAGTACCTTATAGCACCCATGTCGGAAATTCACTTTAGTGGGATTCAGAGATACATTATATTCAGCAGTGCTGCCCCCCCCAAACAGCTGACTGTAGACAATTGTTTACACGTGGTATACAAGTTGGTATCTAGTTCATGGCCCAGTTTTCACTGCCACTAAAAGTGGCGCTAGTCACTATTAGTAACTACACAATTTCAAGATGGCAGTTTGCGACATTAAGTCTCATTTACATCATTTGCATTTCCATTAGCCTAGTAAGTTTCTAATTCCAGGATATGAAGAATCTGGACCAAGCGTATTTGAATGATTCCGTCTATTTTACCAGCAACCCTAGGTAATGAGCAAGGCCCCTTGAATTTCGTGATTCTGCAGTTGCAGAATTTTCTGCAAAATTTGCATCATGCTGCAGAATGTATATAGCACCGCAGAATTCACTGTTTTTGGTGAGTTTTCATTCAAATATGCTGTTTTTCCATAGTGTCAGGCTTTCTTTCCCATCATTTTTATCCTGAAGCCCCTCCTTTATGCTCAGCATATAATGTCATTGATGACATCACATCATAGTTAACCAATGGCAGGACTGTGTTCTGCCAGAGAAATGAATAAATCATGCCGCAGAAATCAGAAAATGCTGCCACAGAAACCAAGAAGCCATGCCGCAGAATTCAGAAAATTCTGCCGCAGAAAACTAGGGGACCTGGATGAGTAATGACTGAATGGGTAATTTATTTGACTCCAGTTCACAGTAATTGTGTGCAGTAAGGCATCAAGGTTGCTGGGGTGTACTGGGAGGAATTTTGATAGCAGGAGAAGGAAAGTGATACTGCCTGTATGCAGACTGCTGATGAGGGCCCACCTGGAATACTGTGTCCATTTCTGGAGCCCTCGCCTGAGAAAGGACAGAGACAGGCTAGAGTCAGTACAGAGAATGGTCACCAAAATGATCCAGGGCCAAGAAGGCATATCTTAAGAGGAATGGGTGGTGGCCTGGAACATGTACTCGCTGGGCACCAGACGCAAGGTGGAACATGACAGAGACATATTTGTTTCTGAAAGTATAAATAGGGAGGACAGTATAGACTAGGGAGGTAGTCACAAGAGGGCACGATTGGAGGTTTGGAGTGGCAAATTCAGGAGGGATGGGAGGAAGTTCTACTTTACTGAGAGGGTGGAGGAGCCTGAAATAGATTTCCGGGGGAAATGGGGGGACGATAACCTAAATGGGATGAAAGAAACATGGCTGGGACAGAACAAGAAGACTCCTAGTTCCATGGGGGAAACGGGGGTTGAGGAAACTAGGAAGGGGTTGAGGTAGTATATATGGGCAGACTGGATGGGCCATTAGTCTCTTTCTGCTGACAGATGTTAGGTTTCGTTTTATAAATGGGACTTTCACTTCAAACCACTGCTCTTACATCTCTCCCCCAGCTGGCTGGAACATCTGAATTGAGTGGAGGGCTGGGAAGCCTAGGGAGATGTCTTGACCGTTTCAGAGAGGAGCTGTGCTTCGTACACAGCTGTCCTGTTCTTAAGTGTCAAGAACTGAGACTGACACCAGCTCCTGATGACTCAAATGAAACTCAAGCTAATACAGACTTTTTGTCTTTCTGTTGTATTTTTTTTTCATGGGGATTGAAATCAGTTTGTCCTATAAGGAACTTTTCTAACTTTTTCATTCCAGGTGCCTTTTTTATTGTTAACACATTTTAGGCTCTTTTAGCAGAAATGTCCTTGTAGGAACTCTCACTTCTGGTAGCTGGAATTTATTTGACATATTTATAGACAACACAGGAAGTGTACTTAGTATAATAATGTTCTGCAGTGAGATGAAGTTATGGATCCCACGACAACCAAGCTCCAAAAACTTTGCAAATTGGATTTTTCTGAACATTATAGATCAAAGGAGCACTCCCAACCTGTCGGAACACTCCTTTCCTCTGTGCATGAGACACACCTGTTCTGTCAAGAGGCAGTATAGCGTAGTGGTTAAGGGCACTGAGCTGCAAACCTGGAGACCTGGGTTTGAATCCCATCAACTCCCCCTTGCATACTGTGTGACCCTGAGCAAGTCACTTAACTTCCGTGTGCTCCCAGGTGCACCTGAAACAGAGAATGCACTGGCTAGTGTGCCACTCCTGGTTAAACAATTTCCCCTTTCCCTTTCAAGAGTGTCACATGCACAACTGCCCTGGAAACAGGCATAATCGGGTAAAGTTTTTAAATATATTGTTCTAGTGTGTGACAGCTGGGTTTCAGTGTCAAAAGTGCAAGTCATGCACCTGGGGTGGGAATCCTGGGAGCTGTGTATAAGTTGTGGGGGGGGGTACTAACGTCACCAAACAAGAAAGGGACCTTGGGGTAATCATTTCTGATCATCTCAGTGTGGTGGGCAGTGTGACAAAGCAGTAGGCAAGGCTAGTGGGTTGCTGGGGTGCATAAGGAGGGGGAATTCTAGCAGGAGAAGGGAGGTGTTGTCACGGTATCGCTCACTATTGAGATCCCACCTACAACACTGTCTCCGGTTCTGGAGGCCACACCTCCACAAGGACATTGATAGGGTAGAAGTAGTTCAGAGGAGGGCTAGCAGAATCGTGTGGGGAGTTCCACGAGAAGCCAAACAAGGAGAAGCTGCAGGAGCTGTACATGTACTCTCTGGAGGAGGAGGAGGAGGAGGGGAAAGCGAGAAGGGAAATGATTGAGATCTAGAAGTACCTCACAGGGATGAACAAGGTGCAGGTGGGGAGTCTCTTTCAGAGGAGGAAAAGCACCAGAGCACAGAGGCATTTAGTGAGGCTGGGGGGGAGTTTGAGAGGGATGGGAGGGAGTTTCCAGCATGCACGGGATAGGCACACGGGTCAAATAAGTAGAGGAAAGGGAGGCGGGAGGGATGCCAGTGACCAAATAAAGTCCTAGGTGTCCGAATAGGGAGGGAAAAATAGGGAAGACTGGATGGGCCTACCGGTCCTTTTCTGTTGACAAATTCTCTATTTCTGTATATTAATATGGATGACAAGACCAGCCTTATGGTCTCTATGAGTGGTCCCACTTATATACTTGAGGTATCAGAACCACTCATCTTCAGGTCGAGGTTTTCATAACCTGAGAATGTTCATGAGACCACTCTGACAACCACAAGAATGGGCTCATCGACCATATTAACATAGAGCTAGAACTTTGGAAGGGGGTTGGGGTCAGTGGAGAATCAATTTATTAGTTCATTCACTGAACCTGTTGTACCAGTTTTGAGATTGGAACTGATGTAGGAGCTCCAGAGTATGAAACCGCTTTTCAACGTAATCTCCTTTTGAGGGGCAATACATTGGGAACCAGCTGGACTCCCAACCCACCCCACCACAAGCTCAACTTCTTGAACTTTTCAGAGATTCACACATAGGGGCTTGAGATAAGCTGGGTGCCAGGTCTTTTCTGAAAGTATTTTAAGCTGGTTATACCACCTTATCTAGCCACCATCTGTACTGGGACAACTCCAAACCTAGTGAAAGAGATGCAAAACTGAGTATTTCCTGGGTTTGGAGGGTCTAAGTATGAATTGGAAGCATTTACACATCGAGACCACGTGTTCATTGCAAACAATACCCACACTCACACACACACACACACACACACACACACCCACCCACACCCACACACCAATTTCTTATCTGAAGTAGACAGTTCACAATTTCCCATTAGGGATGGTAAAAACACGAAAAGCCCTGAGGTTTGGCAAGGTTCTGATTGGCCATGAAAAGTTATGATACTTATCTGATCCATTCTGGATTCTGTCTGGGCATGTAGATCTAAACTGCAAGAAAACTGTTTACAACATTATTTATCAGTGTCTGGAGGACTGCTCTCCTCTCCTGGGGTGGCATGGGTGGGACGCTTCGCTCCAGCAGTGGCCCCCGGTGAAGACCAGGGGCATCGTAGGTAGCGGCGTGGGAGGGACAAAAACACCAGAACATGGGAAAAACGCTCTGGATTGGCCGGATGGCGGCACCTGGTTTGAGTCACGTCCGAAGACTTCCTTGGGTCAGCCTCGCTTCAGCAGCACCAAGAAGCCAAAAAGGAAAAATAGTGTGCTGAATTGCACTCTCGTTGCCTTCCCTGTGAGAGGAGAGGGACCCACTCATGGAACGCTTGAGCTACCTCAAGAGGCTGCAATTTGAGGTGAAGCAGCCTGGGAAGTTGGAGGGTGCAGGAACCTAGAATGCCTGAAGAAGTGGCTAGATCCGGAGCTAAGAGGGGAGGAAAAATAGAATCTCAAAAAATAAACTGTATTTCTTTATTTGAGATCATTCGACCGGGATACCCCCATGAGATGCAGCACCTCATTTTCATGGGGTCCCTAAGGGAGACAACAGCAGATAGCAGGTAAACATATTCTCACCTATAAACTATGACCAGTGACGTGAAGTGATAGAACAAGAAAAGATGTGTGCTGCTTCAGCGTGTAGGCCACAGCTAAAACAAAAGGGTTAAATTAAATGCACATTTACAATAGAAATTAAAGTTAGAATCATTGTATTCTTCCCTTTCACTGTAGAGTCAGCTGGCACAAATACAGGTAGGGTAAATGGGAAGACTGGATGGGCCTGGCGGTCCTTATCTGCCGTCAACTTCTATGTTTCTGTGTTTAAACCATAGGTATTCTTCATGAATTATCTCTAAAGAAAAAAAGCAAATTTAGAGAAATGATGATAAATATAGCATCGAGTCGTACTAAATATATACCACGTGCATTTTGTGTCATACCACTGTGAGCATGACAATTTAACAGAAGCTTGGCTCAGTGGGTCCTTTCTCCATACCTCCAAGCCTTCTTTCTGGGTCTTTTCTTTTTCCTGCCCATCCCCCAATATTTACACTGCGTGACAACCTGCTGAGGGAGTAGTCCGAGTTCCAAATGATTTCTTTAAAAAAAAAAATTTAATTAGTTTTTGTTTACTGGGTAGGTGCGCTAGCCTTAGAGATGACTATTTTCAGGCACGACCCGGGAGGTTACAGGGTAGCATTACAGAGATACAACAGCAGTTTATATTGCAAAAACAAAACAAGGTGTTGAGAGCAGGGTACAGAGCAATTTGTTTTAGTCAGAGCAAATGGGATAAAACATTTAAGCTGGTAGAGCAAAAACAGTAAAGTCATAACTTGCTAGGAATAAACCAGAGGCATCGAGCTAAATACAAAAAATAAAGTATACAGCAGGTATACCCCGCCGGAGGTGGCACTCTCTGTACAAAGTTGTACCCATGCTCATCTGCACATTTTAGAAATGACCCCTTTCCTTGTTTTTTTTTTTTCTGAAAAATAAAATAGACTCCTTTAATACAAAAACAAGGAGTCAGTTACGGCCTCCAACCCCCCTTTTCGCTTCAAGTGAAGAACCAGCCATGGGAACTTTTTTATTTATTTATTTATGTATTTGCTTTTGTTAACCAGGTAAGCACACTAGACATCCAAGTGCCTATTTTCAGGTGCGACCCGGGAGAGTTACAAATTAACAGTGAGACATAATACAGAGTCGAGGTAACAAACAGGAGCCACATGCTCCGACAAGTTGGTTGAACAGCTTATGGTACAGACAGGCTCAAGGCTGGACTAAGAGCAGTCAATTAACAGATAGGCATGACAGCATTGGGAGGTAGAATAACATCACATAACAACTAGAAATTATCATCAAAGAACATCTCAAACAGGCGCAAACTAACGTGGTATCCCGGTGGTAATGGGTTTGCACCACCTGTACACATAACGTTTTTAAACAGTAATAACTGTATGTAAAAGCTTGTGTACATGTTTAGAGTGTATGCTTTCTTAAAGTCGTTTACAGTGCTTTCAGGTAATTTAAATAAGCATGGTTATCAGTCATGTGGTAGACAATATATCCAAGTTTATACTTTCCATTATGAGGCCTATGCCAGGTTTACATGAGCTTCATGTAGACCCCATAATAAAGTTAATCCCTCCCTACCTTGACAGCATGATACAGTTTCACCCAGAATTGTACTGCAGTAAATACAGTAAGTTACTGCATTATACAGTAATGGAGCAGCCTGTAGTAAAATGCTCTGGTGAAAGTATCTCATAAGAAAGAAAGAAATTTCCAGAAACCAGATATGTTGTGGAGTGTTTTTATTGTAAACACGTGTGTAAACGTAACACTTGAACTGGATTAACAGTAGGCCTGGACCGGGGCAACATAAGTCCTATTCCACTGTTGCATATACCTCAAGAATCTTAGGTAGTCCAGCACTGCTTCAGCTCTTACCAAGCACCATACAGGAATGGCTAGATGCACTTGCTCCAGCTATTTCCTGGCCTTTTTAAGACCTTGCTTCCTGTTCAACTAAAACTAATTCAGCTTAACATGTTTCTCTTACTTACATTAATGGCAGATGTACAACTACATGGATGGAAAGTGAGAGGTTTTAAGTCGCCCATCAAGAGGAAAGAAATCCTATCTCACCTCAAAAGGTTACATGCACAAGTGGCCCTCTTGCAGGAAACTAAATTTTTTGACCCAAGACGCAAAGAAACTGTAGAGGGAGTGAGTAGGGTTGGAAGGACACAGCTCAGCAAATGTCAAAAAATGGGTAGTATCCATCCTTATCCATAAGTCCTTGCACTAGACAATTAAAAACGCTACAGTGGACAAAGATGGTAGATGGTAACCTATATGTGCCCAATGAAGATTCACCTTCCTTATTCCACTAACTAGCTGTCTGGGTAGTCCAATTTAATGAGGTCAGTGCCCCACTCTATCTCAGAGAAGACTCCCGACCTGCTACTTGACCACCTGGTGGACCGCAGGCAAGGAGCACCTCACATAAAGCAGCACATGGGATTAAACCTGGGGATTAAGCTCTGGATGACAGGCCAGGCACTTTTGGATGTCTGGTATCTCCACAACCCTAAAACCGGAGACTATACCTACTGCTCCACTGCCCACCAGTTGTACAGCAGACTGGGTAGCCTGCCATACCATCCTTCCCAATGGCAGCCGTCATACAATCCTGCATGCTGTCGGACCACGCCCCAGTACAGTTAGACATGGTATGTGGCACACCTCCCCAAAAATCCCCATCCCGGTTGCTGGATCAGCAATTTTTTTTAAGTTCAACATTTTTATTGGTTTGCAATAAACACAATACATAGCAGAAAATACAGCGGCAAAAAGAGAAACGTTGAAGACAGCACATACAGTATAGACAAAGAACCTCTGTGCGCAAGCACTGTATATATGCATGAATGTATCTTGGACCACAGTCACTACGATTAACATTATTACCATCTAGTAACGCCATCTCTTATGAATGATGCTTTAAATCAGAGCCTTTGCTTCCCACCATTATTGTTATGCTTGTTCATATGGGGCTCCTTAGTTCTATTATGCTAAAATAATCTGTTCTCGTAGTATTAGCAATAATCTACAGACCAGGCTCCGGGCATGATTCTGTGCCAGCTGATCCCCCACTGTAACCCAATTTGGAATTCAGCAATATAAGTGTGGTGATCACAGACCAGGGTTTAAAGCTTTAAACCTCAGTTTGAAGCATGTAGTCCCCAACTGGTTCCAGATTCTAGCACCTCCCAAGCTCATAACATGTCATTCTGACAGTGGTGAGTGCTGATATGCACTGGCTTTCATATCAGTAGGCTGGGACTAAAACTCACAAGCAGGAGGCCCCCTGCACTGGCATATAGTGCTTATACACAGGAAAATGTCACTCAGAAGCTAGTGTGTTGAGTAAGGGATACCAGCATTACCACCCCCTACCTCCCCAACACACACACACACACTCTGAGAATTTAATTTAAAATCACAAGAAAACTTGTAAATACAAATAGATGTTACTTTATAACTATCATCTGACTGGCTAACTTTTTAGTGCTTTTTTTTTTTAGTTGTACTGTGAGAGGAGGTTTTGGTCACTTTGAATTCCCAGTGCAGTTGTCTTTTCAAAGGAAACATAGAAACATATAGACTCTGTTAGCAGAAACAGGCCTGTGTGCACATTGTGTCTGTTCATTCCTATCGATCTAAAATAAAATGAAAGAGCCCTAGTGACTCTTCCCTCCCTCTTGCCCCAATTTCTCTCTAATCTGACCTTTACTAAGCCCCACTATCTGTCCCATTCATGTCTGAATCCCCCCCCACTCTTTCACACAGATCCGGATCGCAGAACTACTGTGATACAGCTCCATTCTAATTCCTCAGTTCTGTCTTTTCAGACACAACCTTCAGTGTAATAGTTTCTTTCAGCTTTGTTATTGAATTGTCTTATCTAAATCAATAAATTGATTTCCTTACTGACGTGCCATGACAAATGTGTTTTACTGCACTGTTCACACTTGGTGTTATCGGTTAGAGTATGTTATTGCACTTGTTTCTCACCTGTCCTATCCCCCGGGTCCTTTCCTTTTCAGCCATCCCATTTACCTGAAATTTTGTGCGCAGTTTGAAACGGGGATCTTAACCTGATTAGCGGGTATATAAATGTGGATGTCAGCCTTGGACCAATGCCCCAAACAGCAGGGAAAACCAGGAGGGGAAACAGCCAGGAAAACCTTATCTGAGAGAGGTCCAGGTGCGTCCAGGAGAGAGGTACCAAAATGGGGTGCCAAAAACGAAACGGACCGGACAAAACTGGTGCCAAAAACATGGGCCACGGACACGGGCCAAAAACGGGAACTCCAGGGAACTTAGGGAGGAAAACACAAGAAATCTGCAACGAGTAAAACCCACCAAAAATGTGGCTCTTCCCAGTGGCTCTTTTTTCAACTCACTGTGCCCGAAACTGAGATTCTCGGGGAGATTATGCACTGGCTCCTGGCACCGGCTTCTGCAGGGCCAGTGTCCAGGCTCGGTCTGCAGGCCTGTCTGCAGGATGGAAACCCCTGGGATGAAAACAGTAGAGGTAACAGTAAACAGTACTCCACCGGGTGCGACTTCACTGACTTTCTGGGCGACTTTCCCCGCAGGCTTTGCAAGGCGATTCGCTCGGATTGCCCCCGCTGGTCCATGCCGCTTCCAGGCCTTCACTCTGGGCTTCACTCGCTCAAATTCCCTTCCTCACCTTTCCGGCTTGCCTTCCTCCCGCTCTTCTGATAACGTGCCATGATGTCCCAGCGTGACGTGGCGGACCCTGCGCAGAAACTCCACCACAGCTTGCACCACAGCATTACCTGGGGGTTGGGGGGGTACTTATTGGGAGACAGACCAGGAAGACAGAGCAGGGCACCAGGGCAGGGGACGGAGACAGAGGGAGCATTAGATTTGCCCACCTCCCTCTGGAAACATCCCTATTTTAATAAATGTGGAGCAACATTCCATATCAAGGGACCAAAAATACCCTGAAGAAAATACGGGCAAGCATCCCGCGTCTGCAGTTTGCAGAACACCGGTTGTGTACCTCAGTGCATAAGTGTCACCACTGGTATACTAGAGGGGAAACATTTCATACAGTTCTAAAAGATACAGTACAATAACAAATAAATGCAGAGGGGGTATGATGCATGGGATAGGAAGGTTGAGATTGGCTGTGGTTTAGAACAGGGCAAAGCTCAGATATATCAACCAGGCAAGGGGATTAGTGCAGGCATTGTGAGAAAAAGTGATAATTAGAAGGTGAGGCTAGGGACAGGGTGAAGGAGGATTTATGTTGCAAGGGTATATAGAAAGAAAAGCAGGTCAAGAGCTCCAGGATGAGAGGAGGACATGGTGCTAAGGAGGTTTAAAGCAGGAGCATTGATTAGATGAAATGAGGTAGCCGCGGAGTGCTTTTTTAAGGGCGTTATGTGTGGGTGTTAGGCGGACATCTAGAGGTAGGGAATTCCACTGATGAGGAACATGCTGGGCAAAAGCACTGGCACCTTTAGTAGTTTTGCATTTTGGGATGCATAAGAGGGATTTATCAGTTAAGCACAGGCCATAGTCGGAGGTCTGGGGAGTGAGCAGCTCAGCCAGTGTTTTGGGGGTTTAAGACCTCATAATATTATCAACAGTGGAGCCAAGGGATTAAAGTCTGGCTGCATTAGGAAACCAGCCAGTTAAGATCCAAATAGAGAAGGTATCGTGTTTCACCCTATGGGAGGAGGAGGAAGCGTACCAACAGATATTATTATAGGTAACATCCCATCTATGGAGATTGGATTTAGGTGTGGCAGCATACGTAGCTACTCCATAGGTCAGGGTAGGCAGAAGTATACCTCAGGCAATAGACAATCTTGTTGTGGGGGTTAGTACATAACACGCCCAGTACGATATGCCTAGTTTAGGGTTTACAGATTTGCATGTGTTCTGTATGTGCAGTTCAAAGTTTAAGGACTGTTCCAGAGTTACCCCTAGGTACTTAAAGGAGGTCACTAAGTCAATAGGTGAGCCATCTAAGCAGGAGACCCTAAAGTTGTTTTGGCATGATTTGAGTTTTGAAAGGATTCCATATAGCATGGACTGAGTTTTAGCCTCATTAAGAACAAGTTTGTGATCTGAGAGCCAGGTTTGTGTGCATTGGAAGTCAGAGGAGAGCCGTAGAGTGATGTCAGATACATTTTTCGCACTGGTATATAGGACTGTGTCATCAGCATAGAGTGGGGAGGAGGTGACGGAGAGATTAGAGGTGATGTTATGAATAAATATGAAAAACAGAAGTGGCCCAAGGGTGGAGCCTTGGGGTACTCCAATATTCACTGTTGCCTGATCCGAATAGGTTGAATTGTACTTTATGACTTGAACCCTGTTTGACAGGTAACTGCTGAACCAACTGACTACATTAGGTGCAAAGCCCATAGATTTTATAGTGGCGAGAAGAATGGAGTGGTTCACCAGGTCAAAGACCTTCGTTATATCTATGAAAACAGCCCCAGTTAAAAGACCTGAGTGCATAGTGGTGAGAGTGTCTGTAGTAATTTTAAGCAGGGCTGTAGAGGTGCTGTGACCTTTGCGAAAGCTGTGCTGGGCGTTTGATAGAAGGTAATTTTTGAGAATGAATTCTATGGTTTGTGTGGCAACTAGTTTTTCTAAGATTTTGCTTAGCACCGACAGGATGGCTATGGGTCTGTAGTTAGAGGGGTCTTTGGGGTCTCCCTTTTTAAAGATGAGGGTGACTCTCGCTACCTTCCAAATGTCAGGAACGCTACTTTGACACAGGGGGAGAGTGAAAATTCTGGCTAGAGGAGCGGCAATGAGCGAGGCAGCTATTTTTAGTAGCCTGGGCTCGATGCTGTCAGAGCCTGTGGCCGTGTTGTCCAAGATCGAGCTAAGAAGTTTTGAGACCTCCTTCCGAGTAATGGCCTTAATGTGAAAGGAGGGGGCCACAGCTTCTAGGCTGGAGTGTGCTGAAGGACTCACTTGTTGTGAGGCAGGGAAGGAGGATGTGTATTTGGTTAGGTCAGAGAACTGATTATTAAAGAAGTTAGCTATTGTCTGAAGATTGTTTCAGTGAGTTCCATTAAGGACCATGTCATTAGGGGTAGAGGAGTGAGTGGAACCCAGGAAGGTTTTAATGTGGGACCAGAACTTTTTGGGGTCACCCAAGGCATTAGCTAGTAGGTTTTAGCTGTCCTTATATCCTTTTTGCAGGCGTTCCTTTGCTTCTGATAGGTGTTATAGTCCGTTGGTAGACCAGAGGACTTGAAGAGGCTCCAGCTCTTGTCTCTTTCTTTTATTTAAGCAAGTAGGTTCTTTTTTTAGCCATCTAGTATGTTTCCCTTTGACCCAGTGGGTTATTAGAGGGGAGTGAAGATCCTACAGTGCTGTGAATTCAGTAATGAAGTTGTTAAGGGCAGTCTGCACATCTCGTGCATTGTAAAGATTAGACCAGTCAATGCTGGACACCATGAAGAAAATTTTGAGGATCAAGGTTGGCATAGTTTCAAAATGTGATGAACCTGATTTTATAGGGAAGTGCTGATCCCAGATGCAAAGATGAGGAGTGGTCAGTAATAGCATCTGCAAGTGTGCGGCAGCATGAATGTGTTTGGTATGGTTAGCTAGTACCCAGTCGATAAAAGTGCTAGAATTAGAGCGAGAAGCAACCCTAGTGGGTTCGGCGACCAGTTGATGAAGGTTATGACTCTGAATTTTAGAGTGGGATGTGGCTTGGCATTTCTCTAGCCAGTTAAGGTTAATATCACCTAAAATGAGCACTTAATTTTTTTCCAGAGAGTAGGGACGTCTGGTTTAGTAGCTCTTCTAGGCCAATGTGGCCACTGTTTGAGAGGTTGTAGGCACATACTATATGTAACTTTTTTGCCCCAAGGGTCAGGAGTGCAGTTAGTGACTCGCAGTGGATCAGGGGATCAATGTTTAAGGCAGTGAGATGCAGGTGTTCTTTGAAGTAGATAGCTACGCCGTCCCCTTTTTTGGTGGACGGTCTGTTCCTTCATAGGAGGCTATAGGTGGGTATTGAACATAGTGAGTCGCAGATAGAGGATTTTAGCTGTGTTTTGGACAGGCACAATATGTCCGGCTTGTAGAGGGAAATCCAGGCCTCAAGTTCAGCAAAGTTGTGCTCAAGGCTTCTGATATTGTGATGGGCAATAAGGAGACCCTTGACGTTGCTTAGTAGTGCATCAGAGTGAGAGAGATGGCAAGCAGGGCCCGGATTTGTTTCAATATCGCCGGATAGCAGGATTGCCAGGAGCAAAATGTACCAGAGCTTCCAGTGGATAAAAGGGGAGAAGACTAAGCGGCAGAAGGAGCAAAATGTACCAGAGCTTCCGGTGGATAAAAGGGGAGAGGATTAAGTGGCAGAGGAAGCATTTTTTAGGATCACAT
This sequence comes from Neoceratodus forsteri, assembly GCA_016271365.2. NCBI lineage: Eukaryota > Metazoa > Chordata > Ceratodontiformes > Ceratodontidae > Neoceratodus > Neoceratodus forsteri. The sequence goes on from CM057456.1 coordinate 867,592,391, forward strand.
ATAGTTAGGTAGATTATACCCTTGTTTATTAGAAGTGGGGTCGAGTCATGTCATGTGTCAGGGAGGAGGAGGAGATTAGAGAAGTGGAAGTAATCCAGAGGTGGCAGAGTGGGCCGCGATTCCATTGTTGACTCTACTGGTAGATAGGTAAAGCAGCGGTAGCACCATAGCCATGATGATAAGGTGCTTTAGGCGACCCCTGGTACTGGATGTCCACTGGGCCCAGTAGGGAGCCCGAGATGAGGATAAGCAGAAAGGCACTATTAAAGATCATTGCCTAGGTGGTTGTTCAACAAAAATAAGCTCAAGGTAGCGTAGAATGGATCTTCCTGAGTGGATGCAATGACTATGGCATTAGGAGCCCCTAGTGGTTAGAGATTATAAAGGACCAATGGGAAAGTAGGCACTTAGTCATCTGACTACACGGTGCCTATATAAGAAAATGTCCACTCACGGTGGCTGAGGTGGGGAGCCATCACAAAGCGCCGGCAGGATTTACAGCTTACAGCTGAACCAGCGGTGTGGCTTAAGGCTGCTATCCAGCTGTGAAGGCTTGTTCAGTGGCTCTCCTAGCGACTCAGGCCCTGATCCACCAGCATGGTTCTGGGCAGGCAGATGTCGGAGCTTGTGGCTTTCCTGGATGAGCACGGTCTGAGCTGAAAATTAGGTGTGAACCATGGCTCTCATCCCAGGGAAGGTCTTCGGGGAGGCGGTGTCCCAGGTAAGCTGTAGCGGACAAGGTGGCAGCAGTCCAGCAGCTCAGGTGGACTCTGAAGTCAGAGGGTCTGGGGAGAGAGGGAGAGAGAGATTAAGGACAGGTACGCTACGAGAGGGTTTCAGAGGAACAATAGCTTAGGGTGGAGGCTTTTTTAGAGGGGCATAGCTATTAGGGGGACAGGAGGAGAGAAGAGTACAGGAAGAGAGAGAGAGAGAGAGTGAGCAGAGGTCTTAAACTGTAGCTTTAACTTGCACAACACACAAAAGAGAACTGTAAATGACTTAGTACTCTACGCTTTTCTTAACAGGCCCAAATAAGACTAAACAGCTTTGGTACACAGTGCGAGAGACAGCTTCTTGCAGTCTAAACTGAGCAGAAATCACTTAAATCAACTCTAAAACTGTACAGCTTTACTAAAAGGCCGAGGCGTTGTTACAAGAAAAAGCAATAGAGTCAGACAGAGAAGCTGTAAGTAGCTTCAAGTGCCAGCCGATCCCAGAAGGTGTTCTGGAGGCCTAGACCAATAAGCAGTCAGGCACCAAAAGTTCAAAAGTCTTTGTATGGCTTGGTGGCGGCTAGGCGTTGAAAAGCAACTTGGGGATCTACAGTCTTACAGCCGAACCAGAGGTGTGGCTCAAGGCTGCTATCCTGCTGTGAAGGCTTGTTTGACGGCTCTCCTAGTGACTCAGGCCCTGATCCACCGGTGTGGTTCTGGGCAGGCAGGTGTCCAAGCTTGCAGCTTTCCTGGGTGAGCGTGGTCCGACCTGAAAATCATGCGTGAACTGCGGCTCTCATCCCGGGAAGGTCTTCAGGGGAGGCGGTGTCCCAGGTCCACTGGAGTGGATGAGGTGGCAGCAGTCCAGCAGCCCAGGTAGGCTCTGAAGTCAGAGGGTGTGGGGATCTATAGTCTTACAGCTGAACCAGCGGTGTGGCTCAAGGCTGCTATCCGACTGTGAAGGCTTGTTTGGTGACTGTCCTAGCGACTCAGGCGCCGATCCACCGGTGTGGTTCTGGGCAGGCAGGCATCCGAGCTTGCGGCTTTCCTGGGTGAGCGTGGTCTGACCTGAAAATCAGGCTTGAACCGTGGCTCACATCCCGGGAAAGTCTTCGGTGAGGCAGTGTCCCAGGTCGACTGGAGCGGACGAGGCGGCGGCAGTCCAGCAGCCCAGGTGGGCTCTGAAGTAAGCAGGTGTTAGTACAATATATACTGTACTGAAATTGAAGCCAATGAAATATACTTCTTAATTCAAGTAGCCTAGAGGCTATTATTTGTAACATAGCTCCGAGTGAAGTCTGAATGTTCCATTATTAACCTGATACAAAATGGCTGCCCTGGATAGAATGATTTAAATTTCTTTTTTTTTTATAACATGCCTTCACTGACCTTTATGTGTGTGACAAACGTACACAACCTGTTAAACTTCTTATCTGATCATGCACTCATAATCAAAACTTACAACTACAGAAAAGTCAGACCTTCTTAGAATCAAATGTAAGATTTCAATTTTCTGAACCTTTCAGAACTTGGAAAGAAAAGTTCTGATCAGGTTCTTCCACAGAACAAATGAAACTGGTTCTTGGAAGTTCTGAACTGATGAGAGCTCAGCCAGTCCCGCTGTTCTCCCAGGGCTAAGTACAAACACTTATCCCAGGGAGGACAGCGGGAACAGCAACAGGCTGTTGAATCTCCCACTGTGGTAGCCCTTCTCTGATGTCAGCTGCAGGGGATTGTGGGGTCTGTAGTTACAGAAAATGCCAGCTTACAAGTCAGCAGACTCAGTCTGATACAGTCTGCTGTACTGCAGTAAACAATAAGTAAAAAAAATCTGCTCAAGTACACAGAGTGCAAATCTGGACCAGCCCCACCCTTTGAAAGTCTGAGTTAATAGCACCTTCTCTGTGTGAGCAGCACTTTTTCCATGTGGGATGGAGCAATTCTGAGGGATAAAATGGCAGATGTCCCTTGAAACGTGGGACACTTGAGAGGCATGTGGAACAAGGACACTTGCAGAGACAGTGCTTTGAAAAGAAAAGTACAGATGGTCAAGTTCGAGTTCATATCAGTTCAGTTTATTGTGAAGGGATAGTTTCCATTGAGCATGCTCATTTGCAAGGAGGTCCCTTAAACAACATACTCGTTATACACAGAAGTTCACAACAAATCACAGATGCCATACAACGAATTACAGCAATGGTACACAAAAGATAGTATACAAAATACAACATAGCAGATACATCTTTGCACATAACAGAATACTGGCGATTAATTTGTACAGCTTAACATAATGCACTAATAACGACATGACAGTAAGTGCCATTTAATACATGATGGGATCATGTAGCGGCTATGGAGAAGGGGAGGGAAGGAAGGATGTGGGATAAGTGCCTAAGCAGGATTAGTAGAGCAGAGGAAGAGGAAGAGGTAGCAGTAGTGTGGGAGGCTAAATACAATGGCATGACTCAGTGATTGCGTTATTAATACGTATTCCAGTTGGGCCAACGAAATGTCTGCAAGGCCAGGGTATTTTTCAAGTCACTAGCCCTGCTGGCTAGGAGCTGCAAAATGTAACCCTTCCCCATGACGAGAGCCGCAGTTCATTCCTGATTTTCAGGTCGGACTGTGCTCACCCAGGAAAGCCGCAAGCTCGGACACCTGCCTGCCCAGAACCACACCAGTGGATTAGGGCCTGAGTCGCTAGGAGAGTCACCGAACAAGCCTTCACTCATTTGTCCATGACAGAAGCAGGCAGTGCTCAAGTGGCTCTGACTCTGATTTTGTTCTTACAGAAATTAACTGTTATAACACCGGGGTCCAGTACTGCCCTGCACGTTACAGGGATTGTAATGTAGAACTGGGAATCATCATTCACACTGTTCAGTAAATGAAAAGAGAAGAAAACAAGGGTTACATTTTGCAGTTCCTAGCCAGCAGGGCTAGTGACTGGAAAAATACCCTGGCCTTGCAGATGTTTCACTGGCTTAACTGGAATACTTATTGAACTGTTGCTGCCTCCAGTACATGCTAGCAGGGCTTATTAAGGGAACACTTTACTGTCCCACTTCAGAATTCGTCAGCATAAGACCAGTAGGCTGGATCAGTTTTACACCCTGCAATATGCCACACAACGTGCTCTAGTTAGGTGAAACATACACTAAGTTGTGTGAAAACACTCAAAGTGTGGTGGACAGTTGAACTTGTGACCTGGAGCACTTCTGGTGAAATAGCTGACAAGAACTGTGTGCCATATGCTTTGCTTGAGTGATGCATCACTTTACAAACCTCTTTATTTTCTGTGTCCTGTGCAGTATACAGGTTTCAGCGACTGCTTCACAGTCATAATGCTGACCTTTTGTGTTGCCGAATGTCTTTTTTCCCCATAGGTCTGGGAAGAGTAACCATACAAATTGTAAACATGTGGAAATAAAAGATTTTTTTTGCAGTGCCACTTAAAAAAGGTATACCGATGGCGCAGCGAGGCAAATACAATGAAGACCATCACAGCGACATTTTCGGCAGTTCGCTGTGATGGTCTCCAGGTATTCAGACACTGCTGCCGCCAGGTGTTTGCACCCCTCCCCGAACTAACTCCGACTGGAGTTAGCAATCTTGGGTGCAGGGGATGGGGGGTGTGGGGGGCGAAGCTCCCCACAGAAAACACTTGTTCCCCCAGCAACGGCACAACACCAATTGGCAGTGTTGTGCTGTCGCTTTGCCGACGGTCGACAAATTTCTTGTTGCCGCAGCATAGTGGAACCCTTAAAAAAGACACTACTTTTATCAATGAATAAAAATGCTGGCAGGCAGTGGCAGTGACACCAAGTGGACAGAATACAGAATTATGAACCTGCGAGCCAAAGCCACTTATTAATTTGATGACTGTCAGCACATCACTTCAGAATACAAGGATAAAAGAATAAAAATGGGCATACAGTCTCACTGAAAGGAGGAAAATTTGAGGGAGATATTAAGATGGATGTCTTCACAGAATATGTGATACAGACTCCCAGAGCAGGAGAGTGTATCAGACTACTGTATATGTCACTGTTTTTACACTTAGATTTGAGAGGTACTATACTCTGAAGAACAAGGATTGTCAAGACACACCACTGAGCTGGTAGGGAAAGAACTTGATGGACCAGAGGTCTTCATTCTTTCCTAAATTGGAATGTTTGTACGTATTTAACCTTCCAGTGCTAAAGTCCAGCCATCTGTAAACCTTGATGGAAGCCGGATCCTCACTCACTATTAAGTGAGACGGCATGTCTTGGCCAGGCTAGCCGGAGGGAATCAGTGGCAAGAGAAATACCTCAAGTGGCACATGCTTGTGTTGTCAGATCTACTGCTGGGCTCAGAGAAAGGGACCATTGAACCCTGCCTCAGATCTATGGTCAGAGCAGCAGGGCTACCAGATCTACAGGGAGGCCTGTATTTTCAAGGAATCGAGGCATTTGCAGGGGAAAGTATTACCATAGACTTCTATGTCACATATAGTAAATTAAAAATCTCTCACGCAATTTCAGCCAGTCAGCACTCAGAACTGCAGGTGCTGTTGTCCTGCATGCAGTAGGCTTTTCGTAAGGCAACATTAAAGGGAGTGTCCACTAAATGGGGATTGCACGAGTTTAAAAAATGAAAACGTATCATAAAACCGTCTAGTCAACTCAAATGATTTATATATAGAATAATACATGGGGTGATGAGTTTACAAAATTTACACACACCGAGGTGTTGGATGCTGCGTAAACTCTGAGAGCAAAGCTCGGGGTTATTTAAGCATCCAACACGAGGCCTCTAAATTGAGTTTACATTTCAACCCATGTTTTCTTTAATATAATTGCTGGGACATTTTTTCATGTTAGTTATATAAAATGGATACATATCGCTGTGCAGCCGTGGTTGGTTCTGGTGTGGTCTGTGGTTGGGTTGAAGTGGCTATTTAAAAATCTAATTTTTTTAATATATAAAACAATTTGTCCCAAAAGCATGATTTTTTTTTTTTTTTACATTTTCTTACTTTGGAGTCTGAGTGCAAAGGTGGTGAAGTGAGGCATAGAATGGAAGACCATGGCTGTTGCATGCGTGGGCAGAGGGAAACCTGGTGTGTGTTTGATGTTATAACCGTCTGGTTATAATGGCAAATTATAACCGACTTCCCTATTGGAACCCCCGTTATTACAATATGTTCACATGTGTACTGAAGGGTGTTTCTTACTGAATACAATTTTTGTGCTGTTTGATGCTGACAGAACCGCTCAGCATTCTTGCAGTCCTCTTGCCTAAACAGCATGACAAAACATTCTTATTAAGTAAGAGATACCCCTCAGTTCAGATATAAACAGATACTGCAACAATTCAGGGTACACAGGATACAATGCCGTTCAGTAGACAATGCAAGAAAATCACCCGAGACTTATTGGAAAAATGCAAAATGCATCTGGGAGCCCGGCAGGAGACTGGGATACTGAACAGAGGCTGTCACTTGAGGGAGGTTGACATGTGTGAAGAAGACAGATCTTGAGCTGCTGTGTTCCAACGGAAACTCTCCATCATGAACCCTGTGCCTCTCCCTCACTTCTGCACTATTATTTCTGAGGTGACCTGGCATACCAGTACAAAGATAGAGCACAGCCGGTTCTGTGGAACTGTGAAATGTCAGCGTGCTCATGGCATGGAATGCATGTCCAACTGTCTGAAGCAAGATAATGGCAGAAGGTTTTGCACTCCGCTCTGTCTTGTAATGGCTGCTGTGAGCCAAAGAGGGCAAACATTTTGCTTGGATATTTCTCACTCATAAGCTACTGTCAGTGAAGGGAAAGGAAACTAAGGACAACCTGGAGTGATACTGCAGTAAATATAACTAGTGTCATATAGCTAGCTAGTATCCATTGTTAAAGTAAATGTAAGATATTTACTATTGGGCATCATAGCCCATTACCTTGCCCTGTGAGCCCCTCTCGCCAAAATTATAGCTTTCATCCTGTCCTCTGAAAGGAGGAAGGATTGTAACTGTGGCCAGAGTGCTGGCCAACCCGATCCCTTTCACTTGCCAGTCTGCCTGCTCCACCCTTGCTCCCGCGTTTGAAGTGGCGTTTCACCAGAGAGAGCACGGAGACGCACCCCATACAAGTCTGTGGGGCTCGTTTTCAGAATGTTTTTGCAGCACTTTAAGCAACATTTGATTTGATAAAAAATGAGAGCCACCACCCAACTAATAGGGTTTCTGTTAGTTGAGCGGTGGCTTTAGTATTTTATCAAATGTTGCTTAATGTGCTATAAAAACATTCTGAAGATGAGCCTCATAGACTTCTATGAGGCTTGTCCCTGCTGTCTCCCAGATGAAATGTCGCTAAACGTGGGAGCGCAGGGGTGGAGCAGGCAGACCGGAAAGTGGAAAGGGATCGGCTGGCCAGCACTTTGGCCACAGTTATGATCCCTTCCCTCCGTTTCAGGACAGGATGAAAGTCTATAATTTTGGCAGAGAGGGGCTATCACCAGGATGAGGTAACAGGCTATGAAGTCCAAAGCTAATTTTAAATACCTCACACCCTTACTTTAAACACCACTGTGAGTATGACCAGTTTGAATACAGATCTGGATCACTATATCTTTCTCCACATCCACCCTTTTTTTTCTTGGTCTTTCCACCGTCCTCACCAGCTGTCTTCCTAGATAAAGACCTACTGGAGGGTACTAGTGTTTAAGCTACAAAATCAATTTTTTAATAATTATCAGAACTTGAAAAAAAGTTTTGATACAGAAAATGACACAGGTTCTGGAATGTTCTGACCTTATGTGAGCCACTTCTCTTCCCAGTTTGCAGAGGTTCTGTAGCAATGCCAGGCTGTTAACTCCTGAGCTCCTCATTCATTTTGGAGGTTGTGATTGTTAGCCAGCCTTCATATTTGAAATACATTTTTTTTATTTTAATGTTCCCTCTACTGTGAATGTGCATCTTATTTGAATTCCGGTTTCGGTGACCACTAGAGCACCTGAACATGTGTGAACTGTAGGTGTCCACACAACTAAATGTAAGGACAGCTTCTGGGCCCAACTGGGGATTCAAGCAGAATCAAGTGGTAATGCTCAAAAATGCTGTTAAAGTGACTACTGTAGCTAGGAGACATACTCGCCCTGCTGTAACTCCAACAAACATCTGCAGAATACAATTTCTCTCTTCCTAACTAGAGTTGCTTGGATAATCCATTGACATTTCTGGATGCACCTGGATTTCATAATTTGTGGCTTGAGCAGGTAATATAGATCATGTGAACTTTGCACTGGGGTAACCTGGATTCTTATTTCTGGAGCATATACTCACTATTATCTGGCCTGTCCAGCGGATGTGCCCACAAATAATGGCCAAATTCTCCTGGGTAATTCATCTGGATTATGACCAGGATACCTAATTATCCTCTCTGGTTACAAAACTCTGTGCCTCAGATTGCAGTTATTCTGGGTATCTGAGCATCCTATGATCGCTAATGACCCCAGATAAGGACAAGTGATCAAAATTATCCAGAACATTTTTGGAGCTGCTCTGGATAAGGTTAACTATCAGAAAGCCGAACTATCAGGTGGAGCATGAACACTACAGTTAATGTGCGATCAGAGCAACTCTGGTCCTGACATGAACTGCTTGCACAGAGGTTTGCGAGCCTCTCTTTCAGAACAGGTGCATCTATTTATTATTTATTTGAAAAGTTTTACCAGGAAGGCACACTGAGCTGCAATAGCTCGTCTCCCGATGCGTCCTCAGGGGAAGGGGGGAGCAAATAAGTACAGAATTTGCAAATTTACAAAAGAAGAGACAAGTACATTGTAATGGAATGCACATAATACACATTAGGACAGTACATATAGCACAATAAGAATACAGTTCAGCAATAATGTGCAGGCAAGGTACTAAACAGAAGAACATAAACTTTACGATAATCACAGTATTCAATATATGTACAACCTTATAAGTTGCAGTATAAGAGCTAGGTGAGGCCTGGGTAAACTCATAGGAGAGACTAGTAAGGATGGAAAGGAGGATAGTGATTGAAGTGCCAGCCCTCCCCACTGGGATGCGTGAACCCCGCAAAGGGGAAGGCCAGCTGTTAGTAAGGGAAGCAAGAGAAGGGAGGATCAGGTAGGGGAAGCAGAGGAGGACTAAAAGATAGGAAAGGAGTAAGGGGCAGATCAGGTTATGGGAGGGGGGTAAAAATAGTGGGGGAGAAAAGGTGGAGTACAGGGAGATGAGGGGGACGGGGAGAGATGGAGGGAGAAGTATACAAAGAGGAATAGTGAGTAGGAAGAGGAGATAAGGGGGGGGAGATCTGCAGTCGCAGGATGGGGAAGTGTGTGCATGAAGAAGGCATGAGAGTGAGCTGGGAGACAAGGCAGAACAGATATCTAACAAAAGGGAATTCCTGATATTGGGGAATCAATAGGAGAAGGCAGACCTTCCAGAATTGGAGGGCGGGGGGCAAAAGTTCTAAGGGCGTAGTTCCAGAAAGCATAGTGGGGAGAAGGAGGGAGGAAGAGGAGTGACAGGAGGTAGAGTGGTAGGGAGCCAACCCAGAATTTGCCCATCAGAGAAGTGCTGTGAGCCAGGCGTCTGGCACTGAGAGAAGGGAAGGAGAGAGAAGAGTAAAGGTCACAATGGTGGGTCCAAGGTGGACAGTCAAGGACAAAGCGGCACAAGGAGTTGAAGAGGGTGTCCAGTCTGGAGAGGGTGGAGTTTGGATCGGAACTGTAAACTATGTCTCCAAAATCAAAGATAGGAAGGATCATCTTGTGGACGATCTCTCGGCGGGCAGGAAGTGGAAGGCAGTTGCAGTGTCTATACGGAACACCGAGTTTGGGGAGTAGCTTAGTGTGGATAGTGTCCACATGCACAGCAAAGTTGAGGTTCTTGTCAAGCCATAGGCCAATCTATTTTTTTTTTTCATTTGTAATTTTTGGTATTTTTCGATTTTTCTTTTCCTTCCCTCCCCTTCCCTCCTGGGCCACGGCGTACAAATGTGTGTACATGCATGGAAGCACACGCACATGCCAGGATCCAGTGGCCCTTTCCACCCATCCCCAGATTTTCGTTGCCGCTCCAACCGCCTGTGCTACTCACCGGACCTCCACCTGGTGGGAGCAGGACTACAGCGGATCAGGCATCCATCCCTTGGAAGGGAGAGCAATAGCTCTATCCTGCTCTGACCCGAGGTTGTTCCCGAACCTGGGTCACCAGCATAGCATGAGGTAAGGTGCCAGCGCCTCAGCCCTCTGCGCTACCAGGCCAGCCATAGGCTGAGGTATTTGAAGGAAGAGATGTCTTCAAGAGAGGAACCATCAAAGGTGTGGAAGGAGGGGGTGGTAGCAAGGCGAACAAGCCTTTGCCTGGTACCAAAGGCCATAGAGACCATTTTTTTGGTGTTCAGTGAGAGATGGTTGTCATGGAACCAACCCTGAACTAGATGACTAGAATGCCATGGCAGCAGTGTTTAAGCCAAAGTCTAGAGCCCTACAGCGTTTTGGCTAATTGTCACTCGAACTTTTTTAGCCAAATGTCAAAACTTGCAAAAGATCAGTGAATTGTGATCTTTAGCCTCTGTAACTGCAGTACTAGGAATCTGGTTACTTGAACTCTGTAATTTTGTAGCTAAATACAGAAATGGTTAGCAAACTGCTGTTTGGCTTGTAGTTGTTTACACACTTCATGAAAACAAATAGAAGGCGGTGTCCAGTCACTTGTATAGTAACATTGTAAGTTAAGACTGGAGGACGGGACACTAGGTCCATCATGACACAGACACACACACACACACACACACACACACACACACGCTCATAAGCAGAAATGAATACTGTGCAAATATCAGTGAGGACTAGACTAGGAGGGCATCATCATTCAGTGGAAGCCCTCTTCTTAAGTGGAGTCAAACTCCTACAGTATACGCTGAAGTTTTGTTTCTCCTCAACTAACAAGTCTACAGTTCAATGTGCTTATGCAACCTGATGAGATGATATGAGATTATGCTTGTGTAACTTGATTTACTTTGTGGCTTTCCGCCCCTCTATCCATGGGATATACCACCATGTAGGGGTACAACGCAAGGAACCCTAGAGGAGGGTTCCCTCACTACAGGTGCTGCTGGAATGATTGCGTTGACTAAAGGTAGGTTAGGAAGAAGCCCCAAAAGAATACCTAAAGGTATCGAGCATCAAAGAGGCAACGATGATGAATGAATGAATTCTGAGAAGATGATATGGGCTGACTTCCTAATGAGAGAGGGGAAAGCCGGAGCCACCATCTGCCTCCATCCAACAGCGGAACCTAACTAACTAACCTAAGAAAGCACTAACTCTAATATTATGACCATTGGCACGGAGGAGAGGAAAAAAAATCCTTTTAGGAGGAAACCTCTGGGGATCCAAGGCCTAGGTCGCCTTCCCTCCAGGCTGACGATGTTTGATTTGAGGATGTATGTCGTTAAAAAGAAGGGTTCGTAAACTGAAGGGACATGAGTAGGGAGGATGATGATGATGGAATAGGGAAGATCCCCAAAAGAAAGCACAGATCGAAGAGGGAACATGAGGCATCGATGAACACTGATAGTGATCACCGCAGGAGGGCGGCAGGTCGATGAGGTAGCATAAGATCCAATGAGAGGTATGCATGATTGAGTGAGGCGAGTAAGTAGACACTGAGGCCAATAAGGCATGATTATGCGATGCGAATGAGTAGACTGCCTTGAACGATAAGACCCTGAAGTTGTAGTCGATGAAGCATAGGAGTTCATAGCATACAATGATAGAAATGTTCGAGTAAGTGATGTAAATAGATGAACCCTGAGGTAAGGCTGAGTGAATGATGACTGGAGTTATGAACTCAATACGTGCAGCAGAATGGCCATGGGTTGATAAGGTGGCATAGGAGTCAGGATAGGTATGCCCAAAAGGAAATATCGATAGGCCATGAGTGGAGTGAATCCTGGATGGCCGGACAGAATTGAAAGAGGAGGAGACAGAAATGAACTTGAAAATGAACTTGTACAAAGGAAGGAAAAAGAAGTAGGCTCCTCGAAAGGAGGTAGACTCCGAGGCCAAGAAGGCATAACTGGAACCACAGCCAACACAGGTTGAGCGATCAAGAAACCAAACTGGCTGATGTATGAATAGGAGCTACACGAAGAGTGGAGTGAAGTCAAGATGGCTGGCACTAGAAGAAGTGCCAGGACAAGGAAGGGAAAGTGTAGGAAACGGATGAGGTACAATAATGGACAGAAGCCAAGGAGGCTAGTACAGGAAGCGAGGTATTAAAGGACAAAGGACGGTAGGGAGGGCAACGAGGTAGCATATGACCCAGCTGATACAGGATGAGAACTGCAGTAGGGTGAGCTGGATGAGATGAAGGCTGCGATTCGATGAGGGACACAGGAGCCATGATATGTATGCCTAAAAGAACATCGAATGCAGTCTTGTTTAGATCGAATCCGTGATGGCTGCTATGGGAGGAGAACTGCAGGATGTCGAGTCGGATGAGGAGGCATATGAGTCATGGTAGGTAGGCTGGACTCAGCACCTGGACACAAACGGCTAAAATAAGGGGAGGATCCGAGCAGGAAGGAGATGGCAAGATAGGGAGAAAAAAAAAAAGATGGGGGGCTGGAGTAGTAGTAGGGCAGGAACCCCCAAAAAGAAAACACAGACAGCAAGCTGGCTGAGGCCAGCAAAAAAGGGAGATATGAGAAGGCCGAGAGCCGGATTGCCAACAGCAGAGGCCGTAGCGGTATGGGGATACTGAAGAGTTGAGAACACCAGGGACAGTGGTATGAGGCTGATCAACATGTGGCATGTAACCGAGGGATACCAAGGCCTGAAGGGGTCAGCATCGTCCCTGTAACAGTCACTCGTAGAAGAGTGATAAAATCTGCAAAAGAAAACAAATTGCCTAGAACAGCTGAAAGAGACTCTAAAGAAACAGTGGTACATCATGTAAGACACATTCAACATTCCACATGGTGAACAGGGCTGGGAAGAAGAGAGCTCCTGAAACGTTCCGTCGGTAGACTCCCAGATCCCACGAAGCCCACTAAAAATGGAAAAAACAAATGTTTAAGAAGAGTCAGAGAGTGTACAGTGGTAACAGTGCCGGTTTAGATGATGTGGAAGCAACTTGGTTCTCATTGTATGTGAAATAAAGGTCTGAGCAACTGAAACTCCGCATGAGAAAACTAGGATGACATGACAGACTACTCACTGGATAACGCAATGTCTTCAAGCTGGAAGATGGTGGGTCTGGCAAGCTGCCCCTATGATAATGCAGCTCCAGAGAAGCAGACGGCCCCATCGGGAAAAATGGATGCTGAGCACTGGAACCAGGAGAGGCGAGGGCAAGCAACGGGATGGTCCCAGGCGACTAGGGTGGCGAGGCAAAGAAGCATCGGGGGCAGCAAGCCGAGAGAAGACCAGAGCAGATGGATCCGAAAGTGGCAGGAGAAGATGCTAGGTGAGGCAGAAAGCGAGCAGTTTGGGGAATGAACAGATGCCAACATGGGCGCCAGGTGAGCAGCGGAAGCAGACAGCAGCAGGGCCCCATGAACAATGCGAGCTAAATCCACAATGAGCCCCGAAAGCAGAGCCAGAGCTCAAAGTAGGAGAAGGAAGAGTGAAACAGGGAATACAGAGGACAAATGGAAGTGCCACAAGGAGGAGAGAAGACGGAGCAGCACACGAGGTACGGAGAAGAGGAGGAACAAAGGGCACTGCGGCAATGGGGAAGGAATGGAGCTACGGAGCAGGCAAGGAGGGTGGGCCACTGAGAGAAAATTTTTTTTTCTTTGGGGTAAGCAAGAGACAGCAGGGTAAGTCCTTCTCGGGTATATTAGATCCGGAGGAAATAACGCTGACAGAGCCAGGGTAAAAACATAGTGAAATCAAGCCAGCTAGCACAATGGAAAGAAAGCAAAGCACAGAGGCATGCAGAAAAGGAAAACTGAACACCAAAACGGCGGTAGCAAATGGAGCTGTGGGGTCAAAGAAGGCAGGGATGACCAGAGGTGGCTGCAGAGAAGTTCAGATAGGAGGTGGAGGAGAGCAGCGCCTCCAGCTGCAACGAAAAACGAATCCTGAATGGGCTCCAGGATATGTGACCTTTTAAGCCCGATGGGGATTGATGTTGCTCCGCCCATCGAACCTTGGGCTTTAAAGCCCTCCCATTATAGTTACATTGCATTAGAAGTCAGTATTGGGATCACATTTTGTGAGCATTTGTAGCTGTTGAGGACCCTGTGTGTAGACTGAACCACCCCCAACCCTCCACAACTATAAGTCAAAGGCAGCATTACGTGAACATACGGGGCTCACTTCAGAGGTACTCTGGCGGACCTATTTAACTCCTCCCTGCAGTCGGGATGGGTGCCTCATGACTGGAGGATGGTGCATACCGTGCCTATACACAAGGGCAGCTTGCAAGAGGAGCCAGGAAACTATAGGCCAGTTAGCCTGACGTCGGTAGTGGGCAAAGTGATGGAGGTCATCTTGAAGGAGAGGCTGGAGAGGGTTCTGAAGGCACGGGGTCACCTAGATGATTGCCAGCATGGCGTTGTTAAGGGCAGATCGTGTCAGATCTACCTGGTGGAGTTCTTTGAAGGGGTGATGAGGGTGCTGGATCACGGTAGGCCAGTGGATGCCCTCTTTCTGGACTTCAGCAGGGCATTTGACTCGGTGCTATATCCCAGGCTACTGGGGAAGCTGGAGGATATGGGGGTGGGGGGGCAGATGGTCAGGTGGCTAGGAAAGTGGCTAGCGGGGCATGTACAGAAGGTGAGGGTGGGGGCGGAGGTCTCATCCTCTAGGAGAGTCATTAGTGGGGTCCCTCAGGGATTGGTACTGGGCCCACTCCTGTTTAACGCCTGTATCTCAGACATCAGAAGCAGTATCAGGAGCAGGATGAGTCTCTTTGCTGATGACTTGAAGCTGTGGGCAGTGGTGGAAAGGGGGAGGAGTGGAAGCTGGCTCTCCAGGAGGACCTAGAGACTCTGGGGAGGTGGTCAAGAGCACGGAAGCTAAAGTTTAATGCTGGGAAATGCAGGGTTCTGTACCTGGGGGCCAGAAACCCAGCTCATGTATACACCTTGGGGGGGTGCTGCATATTTCTAGGGGGGAGAAGGACCTCGAGGTGGTGGTGGATGCCAAAATGAATAACTCAGAGCAATGTAGAAGGGCTGCAGCCCAAGCAAATAAAATCCTGGGGTGCATAGACGAGGGATAACCTCAAGGAGTCGTGAGTGCTCCTTCTGCTGTACAGTTGCCTGGTTAGACCGCACCTTGTGCCAGATCCCTCAAAACCATATCCTCTACCCTCACCAATAACTATGGAGCAGCACAAAAGTGATTCCTTTCCAGAAAACTCCTGGTAAGTGAGAAAAAAACAAAGGCCATGCTCTTTGGCTCAAAGCCATTACTCACAAAGGTTGCCAATACAAATGACACACTTCTGATAGAAACCCCTGCTGGATCTCCTCTTGATATAGTATCCTCCTTCAAATACCTTGGAGTGACTCTCGATCCTTCCCTTACTTTTAATGCCCACATTGATAATACTGTAAAAAGGGTCCATCAGAAGTTGTGGACAGCCTACCGGGTCAACCACCTCCTGACCCCTGAAACTCACCTTGCTATCACCCAGGGAAATTTCCTGCCTTTCCTTGACTATTGCTCTCCAGTTTTCTCCACCACCTCTGCCTCACTTCTCTCCCGGCTAAGTACCACATATAACTCCATCTGTCGCTTCGGCCATCAGGTTCCTTTCTCCACGCATCACTGCTCTCTTTACCAGTCACTTGGCTGGCTATCCCTTCATGGCCGCTATGAATATGCCTTGGGCAATCTAGTCAACACCTCTCTCAGAAACTCTCCGAAGTTGCCTTTCTCGCCAAGTCCCACTGCCCGTGTGGTTACTCGTTCTCTCGGAGACTCCTCCATTCCCCCCCTTGTAGTCCCCCGTGTATCTACTGTCATGGGGAGTAAGGCCCTCTGTATTTCTGCCCCCTCTCTCTGGAACAAACTTTCACTTGTCATCAGAAATGCACCCTCTCATCAGTCCTTCAAATTGCAACTGAGAGAGTGGCTAAAGTCCCAGGCTACCTGTGCGTGCCTCCTAGGCAACCCTCGCGCCCAACAGCCACCATAGAAGCCATACTGTATCTCTCGACTTACCACCTGGACGCTGACCACTAGTTTGTACCTCTTAGCACTGCTTGCCCCTTCCTGGGTTCACATGGATCACCGTAAGTTATTTCCACAATGCATTGTCGCATATCCTGACTGATCAAGTGATGTGTGGCTCTACGATGTGACCGCTCCACGTGTGATCAACCATGTATCCGAGACCCAGGCATGTTACTCTTATATTTGTTATGAAACTTGTGTGTTAGATTTGATGTGTAATGTTTCATTGCTGTTGATTTCATGTTACTCAGAGTATATTGCTCCTTCTGTAATGTAACCTGTGCCTATTGCTTCAACCTTGTATTGTCTGCCTCTGTATGGCCCGAGTCGCAACTGAAAATGGTCCTTTGAATCAGCTTGCCTACCCGGTCACTAAAAACATAAATCAATATACTGTGTGCAGTTTTGGCATCCCTACTTAAAAAGGGACATTGCGCTTCTGGAGAGGGTCCAGAGGAGGGCAAGCAGGATGATACTTGGACTAGGGGAAAGGCCCTATGAGGAGAAGCTGGAGGAGCTTAACCTGTACTCGTTGGAGGAACAGGGGGGTATGATAGAGGTCTTCAGATATCTCAAAGGAATAAATAGGGTAAGCCTTGAGGGGTGTGCTTCAGCTGAGGGAGGTAGGGGCCACCCGGGGTCACTCAATGAAGTTGGACAGGGGGAGACTGAGGGGGGAAACAAGGAGATGCTACTTCACTGAGAGGGTGGTGGAGCCCTGGACTGCACTGCCCAGGGAGTTGGTGGCTGCTGCAGCTGTGGAGGGTTCAAGAAAGGCTGGGATAAGTATAGGGAGAAGGTGCATCCCAGAGCCCCGTGGGGGGGGGGAGGAGGTTGGGGACCTTGTAGAGAGGGAGGGGGAGGGGCTAATAATGGTGCCCTGGGAAGGCACTGATTATCGAGCAAACTTGATAGACCATAGGGCATAATGTGCTGGCTTCTTTGTATATTAGTATGTTAGAGGTGTAGGGGCAGAGTCCCCTAATTCCAGCACTATGCTCTATTAGACATGACAAGTAAGGCACTCATGTAAGTTTTGTAAGTATTTGATTTACAAAAATAAGATGATTACAGCCAAAAGAAAGGTGAAGAAGTAATTTATTCCAAATAGGGAATACATACAATAGGTGACATCCAGTTATTTAAGTACAAAAGTCACAAAAGATAGATTTTTTCAGAATGACAAGGGGCCCAATATTCAAATATTTGCACGGGCACTAACAGGTGTGTGCCCGTGCAAATGGGTGTGTGCAGGATCACCATATTCAAAAGGGGCATTTGCACGGGCAAACAGGGTTAGCACCTGTGCAAAACATAAAGTATGCAGGTGGGCATGGGGAGGGGCGTGGCCATGACTATGTGTGCTACCCCATATTCAGCAGCTTTGCACTGTGCTAAAGGGGTTAGTGCAGTCCTTTTGCACAGTGCAAATACCGCTGACCAAAAACCCCTCTTACTCTGTGCAAACCTAGTAGTTGCCAGGGGTACAGCAGCAAACAACCTAGTTGTCTGGTGAGGGAGCACACCCGCCCCCTCCGTGGTCCGTGGCAACTCCACCGACCAGCTGAGCCAGGTATGCATGTGCATATCCCTGATGGCTAGTCTCCCTCCCCTCCAGTCACCATCCCCGTGTCCACTGAAGGTCTCCCTGGTGCCTAGTGGTTCCCCCCACCCTCAGATGTATAGCCCAACCAGTATAATACCTAGACGTAACACTTGACCTGCTACTTAACTTTGATATCCACATACAACAGACCTGCCAGCTGCTCAACATGAAACTCGGTATTGCTTACCGAACCAGCTATGTCCTTACCCACTCAGCTAGACTTGCCTACCAACCCTCACTTATGCTGTTGCAACATATGCCTCTGCGGGCAAATCATACCTTAAGAAATGAGATGTTACCTACAATAACATCTGTCGTTATGCTTCCTCCTCTCACTGGCTGAAACATCACTGCCTCCTTTACTCTGATCTGGGGTGGCTCCCACCACAAGCATCACTGTACTATGCATATGGCACCATCATTGACAACATTATCAGATCACAGATACCCAAGCCACTGGCAACTCTCTTCCGAAACCACATTTCCTGCTATGACTTACGATCAATGGAAAATGCCCTTGTCCATATCCCCAAACACAGTACCTCCAAAGGTGCGAGTGCATTTGCCTGTCATGCCCCCCAGTACTGGAACTCCCTCCCTCTGAAATTACGCCAAGCCTCTTCCCATGCCACTTTCAAAAAGGAGCTGCATAACCATCTCACCACTTCCAACTTGTGCTCCTGTTTCAAACCGCCTTAGCCTACGTAACTCTTCTAACCTTCACCACCCAGGCCATCTCTGTTAGCCCCACTTAACGCTCTGCACTTGCTCCTACTTTCTCTTACTGCCCTTACATCAACTAAACTCTCCCTCTTATCTTGTTCCTAGCTCTACCCTATCCCACCCTCTACCCTCCCTCCCTGCCTTATATTTCCTCTGCTACACCTACCCAATATTGGCTATTTTATAGATTATAGCCAGCACTGTATTCTTCCTCCCCTATTTTCTTCAATAGTTATGATTTAATGTATAGCTACTAGTATTTTTGCTACACCTTCACACTGTTATGTATTTACCCTGCCTTGTTGTTTACGCCTGTTGACACTGCTCATATGATATGTTAATATGTCTGCAATAGTTATGATTTAATGTCTAGCTACTAGTGTTTTTGCTGTTCCTTCACTCTGTTATGTATTTACCCAGCCTTGTTGTTTACGCCTGTTGACACTGCTCATGTGATATGTTAATATGTCTGCAATAGTTATGATTTAATGTCTAGCTACTAGTGCTTTTGCTGTACCTTCTCTCTGTTATGTATTTACCCAGCCTTGTTGTTTATGCCTACTGACACTGCTCATTTGATATGCTATTGTCTACTATGTACTGTAATTTATGTGTACTGTAATTTGTTTCCTGTTGTTTGCTCTGTACCCTCCCGGGTCATGCCTGAAAATAGTCATTTGCTATGGCTAGTGCACCTACCCGGTAAACAAAAACTAAATAAAAATAAAATAAAATATCCCTGATCCCTGGTACCTAGTGGCCCCCCCACCCTCTGATGCACGGCCCAACCAGTATATCCCTTATCCCTGGTGGTCCCCCCACCCTCCGATGCACAGTCCAACCAGTATATACCCTTTCCCTGGTGCCTAGTGGTCTTCCCCACTCTCTGATCAACAGCCCAACCATTATATCCCCAATCCCTGGTGCCTAGTGGTCCCTCCACCCTCCAATGCACAGCCTGACCAGTATATCCCTGATCCCTGGCGACAAATGGCATCCCCACACTCTGGTGCGCTGCCGACCAGTATATCCCTGATCCCTGGTGCCAAATAGCATCTCCACGCTCTGGTGCACAGCCGACCAGTATATCCCCAATCCCTGGTGCCAAATAGCATCCCCACACTCTGGTGCACAGCCGACTAGTATATCCCCAATCCCTGGTGCCAAATAGCATCCCCACACTCTGGTGTACAGCCGACCAGTATATCCCCAATCCCTGGTGCCAAATGGCGTCCTCACACTCTGGTGCACAGCCAACCAGTATATCCCCGATCCCTGGTGCCAAATGGCGTCCCCACACTCTGCTGCACAGCCGACCAGTATATCCCCGATCCCTGGTGCCAAATGGCGTCCCCACACTCTGGTGCACAGCCACGACCAGTATATCCCGATCCCTGAGTGCCAAATGGCGTCCCCACACTCTTGTTGCACAGCTGACCAGTATATCCCCGATCCCTGGTGCCAAATGGCGTCCCCCACCCTGGTGCACAGCCGACCAGTATATCCCCGATCCCTGGTGCCAAATGGCGTCCCCACACTCTGGTGCACAGCCGACCAGTATATCCCCGATCCCTGGTGCCAAATGGCGTCCCCACACTCTGGTGCACAGCTGACTAGTATATCCAGCCGTGGCCAGAGGTCCTTCTGCTACAGAGCCCCATCCTGGTTTAACTCTCTCCCTGCCCCCATCACCAATGCTACCACCATCTCCAAGTTCAAAACCATCCTTCGAAACCAACTCTTCAACACTCGTAGCTGCTCCTGTCTCTGAAAGTAGCCTCCACCTCGACTTCTCATGACAGCGCCCACCGGGCGGCTCTCCACCTAGCCATCCCCACAACCGCTTCCCGGTACACCGTGCCTATGTCTAACCTGGCCAGTGCCAGCTGTTTCATTGTATACCTATTAGATTGCTCAATTTTTGATACCAACTTGTGTAACACCTGTTCTCAATTACATGTACTCTGTAACCTAAATGTATTTTGTCTGACCTCAGTGTGACGTGGCGCCTCTGTTGAACGCCTATTGTTTTGCAAACCTATGCTATGTAACCTAAAACACTATGTATGTCTTTAATGTGATGAGGTACCTTTGGAAACGAGCCTCTGGCTCAAAGGTTGTAAACTGATTTTACAAATAAATAAATAAATAAATATCCCCGATCCCTGGTGCCAAATGGCGTCCTCACACTCTGGTGCACAGCCGACCAGTATATCCCCGATCCCTGGTGCCAAATGGCGTCCCCACACTCTGGTGCACAGCCGACCAGTATATCCCCGATCCCTGGTGCCAGATGGCGTCCCCACACTCTGGTGCACAGCGACCAGTATATCCCCGATCCCTGGTGCCAAATGGCGTCCCCACACTCTGGTGCACAGCCGACCAGTATATCCTCGATCCCTGGTGCCAAATGGCGTCCCCACACTCTGGTGCACAGCCGACCAGTATATCCCCGATCCTGGTGCCAAATGCGATGCCCCACACTCTGGTGCACAGCGACCAGTATATCCCCGATCCCTGGTGCCAAATGGCGTCCCCACACTCTGGTGCACAGCCGACCAGTATATCCCCGATCCCTGGTGCCAAATGGCGTCCCCACACTCTGGTGCACAGCCGACCAGTATATCGCCGATCCCTGGTGCCAAATGGCGTCCCCACACTCTGGTGCACAGCCGACCAGTATATCGCCGATCCCTGGTGCCAAATGGCGTCCCCACACTCTGGTGCACAGCCGACCAGTATATCCCCGATCCCTGGTGCCAAATGGCGTCCCCACACTCTGGTGCACAGCCTGACCAGTATATCCCCGATCCCTGCTGCCTACTGCCCCCTAGTGCAAATGGGTTTAAATGGGGAACTTTGAAATATTGTGTGTTTTGCCTGTGTAAGTATATCCCATGTGGTGTGAGTGAAAATTTCAGAACTACTGCTTCTGACAAATTAATTAAAATATAAACTTTTATCTGAGTAAAACAAAATGCTAATAGCTGTCATTGATGAGCAGAGATTGTAACATGCTGGTTTGGAAAGTTTGGCTCATCTGTCATAAGGAAAAATCAACAGTAACTTCATTACAGCAAATTTTTGATCTGAAAAGAAAAAGTTCCAAGAGCTAGCATGCGATCAAATGTTTTTTGGCACCTCTCTGAGTATGACCAATTATTTTGTCTGCATCCCCCCCTACAAAATGCGTGTTTGTATTTTTCAGATGCCGGGCAGAGTTGTTGATCTGGCTTCAGCCCTGGATGTCTGAGAGAACAGTACTGCAGCAACTGTACCCCTGTAGGCTTGCCCCAACTTGCATATCGTTAATCAGCAACCATCTGTTTCCCATTCTAATGCAGAACGAAATACCTTGGCCTACATGTTCATCAGCACGGATATTTTCATGATCACAGTAAACTGTACTACTAAGCAGAGAATCTCCTGCAATTTTGGTGTAATGCAGAGCCAGAGTAAATGGCGAGAGATAGTTCAGAGAATTCTCTTTCTATTCAAATATGGCTTCTGCTAAACTGGTGGTGACTGTATTTCCCTTTAAAGTTGACCCAGATGCTAGAATGTGTGTTTCTGCACGCACATGGGTATCAAGACAAGAAGTACTGGCATCTCTATAGCAAACTAAGGGTGTTGTTAATTAAATATTGGCTAATGGAGCCCCATGTGACCGACCCTCAAAAAGTGAAGAGGCATAACTGGCCGGACCCCATTTAATAATGTGAAATATCACCACAGCTTGGAATGTTTCTTGGCCAATCAGATATGAGGAAATCTCACACCCATATGATAATATTGCTTGAGTTAGTCACATTGGGCTACCTTATCCTAATTCCCTGCTAGAAGAGGATGACTTCCTGACAGAGGTGTTTTATTTTCAGTATAACCAGTCAGGGTTGAAAGGTCATCATGCAAATGGATCATAACCACATGACATTCTCCCATGTTACCAACCCCCACCCTCACCTCAGACATAAAACCACATAACCAACTCCCATGTAACCAGCCCCCCTCACCTGCATAACACACAAAGAAAAAGACAGCCTACAAAAGAACAACAAAGAAATTCCAGTAAAAAAAAAAAAAAGTACAGCAGTATAGGAATTTGGTGCATCCAGCAGACCTGGGTTTGATTCCCACAACCTCTGCTTGCATACTGTGTGACACTGAGCAAGTCACTTTACCTTCCCAGTTCTCCCGGGTCACCGCTGAAAACAGGCACTTGTGCCTAGTGAGCTTTATCCAGTTACCAAAGAATAAAAAAAAAATTTTTTTAAAAAGTAAAGCTTATCTCATGATCCAAATGAGAGGAAACCTTTAGAAATGGTGCATGAACAGCCCAAAATGGAAAACATACCTAGAGATCACCCCCATAAAAGACAAAATCAGCCACAAAATAAAATATTGTAAACCACATTCCAGGAAACAGAAAATGAAATAACAAAGACAATAGGAACCCCATATCTAGACCAATACCCCAAATAAGAAGCTAAACAAACACTAAACATGCTTTGCCTTTGTTTCTTCCTTTTGCTGCCTTAAATAAATAGAAAACACTGCAAAAAGCTCAATTAAAGAAGAAAAAGGCAAATAATGAAACACTCAATAAACATGCTCTGACTCTTTTGCTTTCTCTTGCTGTCTCAAAGGCTCCTCTCAGACAGGGCTGAGTGATGTCATCAGACAGGAAGGACCTCTTAAAGACAGAGCAACACTGCCTTTCAAAGCTGGTGCACCAACTGAAAGTGCCCTTAAAGCACTCTTGAGTCATTTAACATTTAAAACTATTTAGTCGGCCAATCAGCGTAGGGGCAGTGTTACCGCTCGCAATGCCGGTGACCTGGGTTCAGCAATGAGCCTGGGTCATCAGGGGCTGGCTGGGGGGAGGACAATTGAGCATCCTAAGGGAGGAGCACTTCCTCCTGGCGGGGAGGGAGGGTTGTGACACCACTCCAGCATTGTCATGCATGGATGCACGGGTTGCAGTTCAAGAGCAGCAGTTTAGGGAGGGAGAGGACGCTATTAGGCGCTTGGCTGAGGCGTGCATCAGCACGTTGCCAGCCTGGACGTGAGTCCTCGTGCCAGCTGCTCAAGAGAAAGGGGGAGAGGGGAAACTAAGAGGTAAATAAATACCCTAATGCCAAAAGCACCATGACGGACCACCAAAGAGGGGACCAGACAGGCCAGTATATCCGCCACCAGCACCAGAAAAAGGAGCAAAAAATATGTATTTTATAAGAGGATTATACAATGGCAAGAAAGAATCCTGGCTCCTGATTGGTCAGTTGGCCATCACAGCAGGGATGTTATCCTGGCATAACATCCCTGCTGATGATATGCTGGAGGACCACCACATTGATTTTTTGCATCTTTTCTTAAAAAAATATTTTTAAACACTAAATAAAATTCCTTAAAATTATTTTTTTTCTGTATAATACTATGAGCCATTGTATAATAGAATAATGCCCTCCAGGGTGGGTGTTATGCTGGGATAACATCCCTTCTCGGGTGTTGGATGCCCTCGGCCGGTGGCCTTGGGCCCAACCGCCTGAGGTGGGATGTTATCCCAGCATAACACCCACCCTATATTCAGTGCTAAGAAGTGCAAGGTAATGCACCTGGGAAACAAAAACCCAGGGGAAGAGTACACAATGGGGGGTGAGATACTAACAACAACAAAAATGGAAAGGGACCTGGGGGTAGTCATATCAGATGACCTAAAGGTGGGCAAGCAATGTGAGAGGGCAGCAAGGAGGGCTGGGGGGATACTGGGATGCATAGGGAGAGGCATCACCAGTAGAAAACAGGAAGTTATTATCCTCTGTACTGACAGCTGGTGAGACCCCATCTGAGTACTACTGTGCAGTTCTGGAGACCCAATCTCCGCAAAGACATAGACAGGATGGAAGCTGTCCAGAGAGGGCAACTAAAATGGTGCAGGGTCTGCACCAGAAGACACATGAAGAGAGACTTAAGGAGCTTAATATGTATACCCTTGAGGAAAGGAGGGAGAGGGGGGACATGATAGAAACGTTCAAGTACCTCAAGGGAATCAACAAAGTCCAAGAGGGTAGCATCTTTCAAAAAAGGTGTGCAGGAACAAGAGGGCACAATTTGAAGATGGGGGGGCGGCTCAGAGGTAATTTAAGGAAGTATTTTTTCACAGAGAGGGTTGTGGATGCATGGAACAGCCTTCCGGAGGAGGTTGTGGAGTCAAAATCAGTGGTGGAATTCAAGCATGGATGGAACAGTCATAAGGCAATTCTAGGGGTTGGGGTAGGAAGAAGTAGGCTGCTGGTTAACTAGAATCTGCAGCTTATCCAGTAGGTAGGGAAATGGGCAGACTGGGTGGGCCAAGTGGTCCTTATCTGCCATCAAATTCTATGTTTCTATGTACCCTGTCAGGCATTATTCTTTTAATAAGATATTCCAGACTCTGGATTATACAATACAGTAATATACCTTCTTGTGGTCAAAAACCTCATCTGCACCTGAGGCCGTCAACTAGGGGTGGGCAGTGTCAGGAAACATAGCGTAGTTCTTCGTGAAGTTTCCCGACTTCATGTAGCACAGAGTGGCACTTTATATAGTTCTTCACCTGGCAGAGTGATCAGCAAAGTGATCATTTTGCCAGACAAATACTACGCATGGTGGAACTTCACCAGGCAAAGACAGAAAATAACTATGCACACTGGGTCTATCTCCAGTGAAATGCCTCTACACATTGTGCTTGTTTCTTTTTTTTTTTTTTTATTTAAAAAAAAAACAACCTCACACCCACATAGATCATCTATTCCCCCTCCCACTACACCTTCATATATACAGCACCACACCTACCCCACCCTCTTAACATTCTCCCCCAGCAAAGTTATACATTTTTTATACCTTTTTCCCACCCCAGTTGTATATTCCCACCAACCACCACCCACGTGACCCAATGAAATTAATGTTGAAGACACCCATCCTTCTGCCGTCAGGCATTCCAGCATCCCCCCCCAACCCAAAGGATACAAGTCTGCCCCACACGTAAGAAACCTGTAAAAGAGAAAACCATCCCTCATTCAGGTGTTACTCTAGGGCATGTCACCGATTCATTCATTCATGATAGAGCTGATGAACAGAAAGGCTGGTCACCATGGCAAGAGATGGTTATCGTCTGGCTCTTAAATATAATTTTACTGTGGGAAAACAATCACAGTATATTTTTTTATTGCAGTAGTCCTCACATGCTTAGTATCATTCTTAGGATATTTTCTGATGCCATCAATTTCTAAACCTGGTTGTGTTGTTAGTTTTATAGTTTACGTGGCATGGCCATGGAAGTGGTTGCTCCCCGCAGGTTTGAACTCTCTCATTCCCCGAGGTCACACTTCCATTGCAGTATGAGGTTTCTCCCGCAAAGCCTTGGAGCCCATCTTCTTCTGCTTGGGCATGCGGTGACATCATAAATCCTAGGTCTGTGACATCAAGTTTTGTTGTCATAGGCATGGCCCTGGCTCACAAACACAGGATTGCCACTTCACTGCAAGCCCAAGCAACATTAGAAGGCTGGTTATGCGTGAGAAAGCATGGATTTAAGTGCAAATATCATAAAAAATAGCATTAATAGGAACTAAAGTGCAAAAAAGGTACATTGAATATTTGTGAGTCTTGACAAAAATGTTTTGTGTTTTCTAACAGTTTGTGATAACATGAGAGTCCCTCCTTAAAGAAAAGCAGGGTACCTGTAAGGGTAATGAACCAGATCAGTTGATTTATAGGGCCTTGTGCACACCTGTGGCCTCCATGAAACATGCCCTCATTTTTCACATGAACTTCCTTCTTCTGCATTGTGCAGGAGGCCAAGATGCGAACCCAAAGCTCGTCTAAGAACAGAGGCGTGGAGGGGTTGTTGGAATAGGATATCAGTGGTTAGGTTAGTCGTTGGGGTACTGACCCTATGCACCTACAGCCTTTCTGTGCCATGCTAATTGACAGCATATTTATGTTTTCCAGGCTCTGGTTAATAACACAGTGGTTTTATGGATAATTCATCTGTTTCAGTCAGCAGGCTTTGATAGCGCGCGGTAATAGAAACCGTGGAAGGAATTTTTTTCACTGAAGGCTTGTTCCTAAGAAACATGTTTTTTTTTTTTTGCAGCATGGTTCAGTACTGAAGCTGATGCTTTTGTTTTGCCTGTGGGCACTTTTTATTACGTCCGGCATGACAAAGCGCGGCGAGGTTTCAGTGCTGAAGGCGGTTGACGTTTTGGCCTATCTGCAGGCATGTATCCTTGATGGGTGCGTCTGGTTCATGATCAAATTACAACCATCTTTTGATCTAGAATTGTAAAAAGCAGTGGACAGGCTGCCTAACTGACATTTGACTTGTGTTTGGTAGTCACTGGCAGCTACTAAATGTGCAAGATATTTCTTAGATTCCCGTTTGACCATTACTATCATGAGATCAAAATAAATATGAATTATTTGGTCCTATGGCTGCATGACAGTGTAGCTTTTGCCATGTGAGACCAGGGTCCGCGAGTGCAGACGGGACAGGCTCTTTAGGCAAGCAGGAGTCTGGAAAGCACCCATTAAATGATATCTTCCACTTCCTCCACCTCCAGGGTGGGTGTATGAGTGTTGTCATCGTCAAATTGCCCTTCAGTGACTCAGGCTGTAATAGCATGATATCTGCCATCAGGAGCTGGCACCTCCTGTATGGGGGTTTGGTAGTGGCAGGTGGGGGACTTTTTCTTCAAGGAGGAAACGTATGGATGATTGTATAGCGAGCCTCTCCAGCCTGCTGTCCATGAGTGGGTATTTTGCTGACCCCATGAGAGGACTTCAACTGAAGGAAGCAAGAATTGCAGGTTTATTTTTTTGGGGCTGCAGTTGATATCCAGGACCGTGTCAGAAGGACTGCTGAGCAATTCGAGGAAAACATGAATAACTTCCCCAAAAAGTGAATGAGCACTGCACTATCTTTTCTTTATGGGACCAGACCCCTCACCCTCCATTTTTGTCCCCCCCCCCAACTGTCTTCCAGCATAGTGTGTCTTGGCATTAAGCCTTTCCTATGAGGTTCTTCCCAAGGCCTATTGCTGGACCACAGGGGGTGCTACAGATCAACATGATCTAGTCCTCCCTCCCTCCCTCCCAGGAGTGCATGCACCTTACGCTAATCCACTGAGCAAGAAAATGATATCACCACTCCCAAACCAAGGTATTGAGTTTTGGGGCTGTACTGAGGGTACTGGGTCAATATGTTGCAGATGAAACCATGCATGAATAACCACGCGGTGTAAAGCACGTAATGAAATACAGCGACAGGGATATTATAGTAGTGGTAGTACACTACCGCTATCCCTGTTGCTGACTAGGAACTGGAGGAAGGGCTGAAGACGCCACAGGTGCTGTGTCTGGTTGAGCTGCTCCTGTGGCGGAGTGGCTAAAGCACAAGCACCTGGTGCAGTGAAAGCCAGGTGATTGGGGTTTGAGTCCCTGTCTCCCAACATGTTTTTTTTTTTTTTCAAAAGAAAAACCTAAGTTCCCAGCTCAGAGTTTCCCTTTTTCCCCTCGGTCCACCCCTTGAGTTAGTTAATTTAGTTGAGGGGCTGTGGGGGCAAAGTCTGCCACGTTGGGTGTGTGTGTGGGGGGCAAAGCCCTCCAGCAAAAACAAAGATTTTGTGTGTCCCACTGGTGTGCACTTTTGTGGTGCAGTTGGCGTTTTCTGCGGACCTTGTTTTGCTGCACGCTGTAATGTCTGCAGTATTGTTGTTTTGTGCAGTTTTGTCTGTGACATAATGACCTCGTGCCATCCTGAGCACTGTCCTGTCTTAAAGAACACAAATGTCAGTGGTCTGAAAACGCACACACGATAAGCTGCCGGCCAGCCTGGCAAGGGTATATATGGATGGAGGGTGGGGAAGAGCTTTCTGCTTAGCTTTTAGTAGTTAGCTGCAAATAACATCACTGGTAACATAGCCAAACTGCTGCTGCCTTTCTTCAGCAAGCTGCAGGTGTACAGCTAGTGATAAATCTTTAAGATTTGACCAAGATGTTCAAGTGATGTTTTACCAAAATAATGTAGACTTTAAGACTTCTAGCTTAAACATCACTGTTGGTCATCTGTAACCTAATATTCTGGGATATTCACTATTCATTTCATTTATCTGCAGAAGCAAGCACACACTCTCCCTCACATCTGGTTTGAACCCCTAACCTGAAGACTACCTCAATCCAGTCTGTGGTGTGGAAATGGGATCACTCTTGTCAGGTGAAAAGTGATTAAGATATGATCCCGCCCAGTGGTGCCTGAGTGAAACTCTTTATTGTCTTCCTGCAGACTGATGTGCACCCAGGAATTTCTGAGGAATTTGGCATATTCTGTATACGCCTATAATTAAAATACTTCACGCACTTGAGCCAATGATTAACCATTTATTTAGCCATCGGTGGGGCAAAGGATTACCCCCTCTCCTGAAAACAATCAGCCAGACTTTGAAGTTGGATTCTTTAGGTCTTACCAGCGGTGTATCATCTTCCTAGGAGGCCTTGACTTTCTAATGTGTATCCAAACGATTTACAAAATCCAGTTAGCCGTCAAGGTTGATGTAGGATTGTAGTGTGAGAGAGTGGAAGATTAAAGGGGGCACTCTCAGCTGTCTCAAGTGTTGGTTGTCTTGCCCACGATCGTCAAGTGCTGATTGAAATTTTTATGTTAACCTGACGTTCGGGAATTCTTAAGTATATCTGGTTGACTGCTGTCTTTGCCCTAACAGTTTAGAAACTGTGCCACTCCTCTGGTAACCCACAGTCCTCTGCTGCAGACATTCGGTTGGCAGTTTGCAGCCATGCGGGGGTTCCATAAAGTTTTAGTATGCTGATGAGTTTTATAAAGCTCCAGTTCACTGCTCACTGGCTCCGCTGTACTCCTGAGCCCAAGCACAGGTCGCCCCCCCCCCAAGACATCACTGCCCTAGAGCTAGACATCATGTGCTGTGGCGGTGCGTGTATACTGGCTGTCATAATCCTCTGGTTGTGACATCACATTCTGTTGCTGCAGGAGTGATTATGATATCAGAAGCAGAAGATTATGATGTCAAGTGTAGAATCTGCCAGAGAAGAATTCTACTGGACAGTGCTCCTGTGTTCATATTACCATGCAGAATTATGAAGTAAAAGGGGACAGTAGATGTAGAGGGCACTTTAGCAGTTGAAATGGATCTCATTGGTTACATTGTGATGTCAGTGCCCCTTTAAAGATCCCAAGGCATGTTTTGAAAAGAGTAGAAGATAACTGCAGTGTTTTGGTCCATAGTTTCTCTCAGTAAAACAGATTAATTATGTGTTTCTCCTCCTGGCTACCAGGGTTGCCCCATCTTACCAGCCCAATCACCTGCTATCTCCAGGCACATACCCTGACATCAGGGTCCCAAGGGGAGTGCAACTTCCCCTGTCGGGTGCAAGATTCGATTTGGAAAGTGGTGACCTTGTTGGTGTTAAAAAACAAGTAGAGAAGCCAGAGATGCAACCATTGTATCAGTGGGTGCAGGCCAGACAGCAAACCATCGACTAATGCATGTAGATAGGCAGCACTCACCAACACATCAGTTTTCTCATAAATGAGGGAACATTGAGAGAAATTGCAAGTAAAAAAAATGGATCATTTATTTGTGCCTTGAATTGCCAAAGCTGTCGTTTCTGTTAAACCCCTATCTTGTTGGCGTTACAGAGCCTGTGAGGTATCAGTTGCCATCTGCCACTTTGGTGTTTTTTTTACATCATTTGCTGGGGGCGGTTGTCCGCAGTGATGCAGCGTGTTAATGCACAGTTGTGTGCGGGCATACACCAGTGTCTGCAGCAGCCCTCAGCCCTGTCACAGCTTCTGCATGGGTTGCTGCCAAGTCTCCGCTGAGTGGCAACCAGACAGTATTAGATTGAATCCCCAGGAGAGCTGTCCAGTGAGACACTCATTGTTCCTTCCCCCAGTTGATCCCCTGCAGCCTGTATCTGTTTCTGAATCGGGGTTGCTGAAGTAGCGGGTGGACGCTCTACCACTGGACTACCTTGCCAACCTGTAAAACAGGTTTTAATATAGTTATCTGAGGCTGCCTGCAAATGTTGTGCATACTGCCATGTTTGTGAACATATACAGTCCCTGCATGACCAGTCTCTCAGTGATCGGTATGTAAAGCACTTTGAGATATAGGGCCAGATATTCAAAGGGGTTGTGCCTGGCGGCGCAACTGAGGTGTTCCAGTGCAACCCCAGTAATGCGCCCTGGTGCGATATTCCAAAGAGGGAGTGGCACTGCGCAAGTCCCGATGTGCCGGGGCACAAAGTTAATGTATGCGGTGCATCCCTAGGGGGCGTGCCCATGCATATGTGGCACATCCCGATATGCGGCCTGGGATGTGCAGCACATATGCTGGCACAACCCTGGAATGCGCTGCATACCAGTGTACAAAGTTAAGCCTGAAAAATATGGCTCAAATGGTAGCCACCCACAGGCAAGCTGCCGTAATGCAAGGCGCATCACAGATGCTGTCGGCCGTGGGTGGCCCCCCCCCCACCCCGGTACACCGTGCACAAGCACCTTATAATGTACTTGGTAGTTTAGTGGTACCCCGCTCCCTCCCCCGTAGCCGCAATCACCATTAATGAAATATTTAGTTATCCCTGGTAGTCCAGTTTTACCCCTCACCCCACCCAACACTCCAATCCCTTTAGGAATAACTGGTTGTACTGACCTGGTAGTCTGGTGGTCCCCCCACCCCTTCCGCAACCCCGATTGCCGATCGGCAGTGAAAGTCACATCCCTAGTGGTCCAGTTGCACCCCCCACCCACACAGGACCCTTTCCCACCCCAGTAACCCCCAGTCATCAGCAGGAGCAACGCGCACACACCCGCTACCTCCGGGGCTGCCCACCGAATGACAGTGTACAGTATGGGCTGCAGTTCCATTGGTCCACAATTGCAGTGCATTCTATAATACTCATTCACAAATATGAATTCACATATTTGTGAATGACTATTACAGTATGCACTGCAAGCCCATTAGTCCACACTGTGGACCAATGGGACTGCAGCTCATACTGTACGCTGTCATTTGGCGGGCAGCCAGGAGGTATGCGGGTTGGTATGCTGCTGGCCGCCGATGACTGGGGGTGGGTGCTGGGTGGGCAGGGGTCCTGTGTGGATGGAGGGTGCCACTGGACCACCAGGGACGTGACTTTCACTGCCAATTGGAGATCGGGGTTGCGGGAGGGGTGGGGGGACCACTAGGCAAGGCAAGGCAAAATTTATTTAAAAGACACCCAATCCCAGAGGCTCTGGATGCCGTACAAACTTTAAAACAAACATTTGAACATAATAAATATATAACTTATACATAATAAATACAAATCTAGCAAAAACCAAAACCTTAACTATAAATGTTCATCTAGACATTAAATGCTTTAGAAAAAAAAAAGCCTTCAACTGGGCCTTAAAAATATCTGCTGACGAAGCTTCTCTGACCATGGTCGGCAAGGAATTCCACAGAACAGGGGCCGCGGCGCTAAACGCTCTATCGCCAGCGGATTTCAACCTAGTTCTGGGAATGGCCAGGAAGCAGTCACTGGAGGAGAAGAGGGCGCGAGGAGAAGGCAGGTGACAGAAGGTCTGACAGGTAACCAGGGCCCTGCCCGTGTAGGGCCTTATAGGTGAGAAGACCCACCTTAAAGAGGACTCTCCACCTGACTGGCAGCCAGTGCAATTCACGCAAAACCGGTGTAATATGACAGAACTTTTGCTGCCCAGTCAACAGCCAGGCAGCTGTGTTTTCTAACAGCTGCAATCTGGAGAGATCCTCCTGTGACCCGAGATAGAGCGCATTACAGTAATCAAGCCTAGATGTGACTAAGGCATGTATCAAGGTAGGGAGGTCCAGAGGCAGAACAAGGGGCTTAATCCTGGCAATGGTTCTGAGATGGTAAAAACAGGTACGAACCACAGAGGATATTTAAGCCTCCATGGTTAAGTCTCTGTCCAAAATCACGCCAAGATTTCGCACCCAAGAGGAGGCCTTCAATGACACAGTTCCAGAACAAGCCCAGTTTCTGTGTCAGAGACCGTCCTGTCACGGACTCTGTTCGACTCCACTACCAATACCTCCGTCTTATCGGGGTTCAGCCACAACCAACTGGAGGCCATCCAGTCGTTTATCTCGGTCAGACAGATGTTTAGCACATCTACTGCATTTGATGTTCCTGGGGCAAAGGAAAAATACAGCTGAGTATCATCAGCGTAACAATGAAAATTCAAGCCATACTTCCTAATGATCCCACCCAGAGGCAGCATGTACACTGCGAACAGCACTGGAGCCAGTACTGATCCTTGAGGAACTCCACAAAGAAGGAGGCTGGGTGTAGATGAGA
The DNA here is from genome assembly GCA_016271365.2 of Neoceratodus forsteri. Taxonomy (NCBI): domain Eukaryota; kingdom Metazoa; phylum Chordata; order Ceratodontiformes; family Ceratodontidae; genus Neoceratodus; species Neoceratodus forsteri. The sequence goes on from CM057456.1 coordinate 867,625,046, forward strand.
AATTTCCCATCATAACCCGCTGCCTCCTGTTGGTAAGAAAGGACTCAAACCATTTGATGACATTACCGGTGAGTCCACATAGGTCCCTAAGGCGAGCAAGCAGCACACAGTGGTCCACAGTGTCAAATGCTGAGGAGAGATCAAGGAGAACAAGAATTGTCTTGTCTCCCCGATCTCTAGCCCTGAGGAGATCATTCTGCACCTGAACAAGTGCAGTTTCAGTGCTATGTCTGGCACGAAAAGCCGACTGGAAGGGTTTGTACAACTCATGAGATACGAGATGCTCTTCCAACTGAAGCGCTACCACCTTCTCAATAACCTTTCCCAAAAATGGAAGGTTAGAGATCGGACGGTAATTTGCCTTGATCTCCGGGTCCAAAGATGGCTTCTTTAGAAGGGGTCTCACCAGAGCCTCCTTCAAGGCATCCGGAAAGACACCCTCAGAGAGGGAGCACCATACAATCAAGGCAAACACCGGGCTGACAGAGTCAACGCATCTCATTAAAAAACGCGTTGGCACCGGGTCCAGTTCACAAAAGGTATGCTTCATATTGGTTTCTACCTCGATAACCTCACTAACCTCCACTGGTCTAAACTCTCCCCAACCAGACGGAGTGCACTCAGAACACATCAGACGATCACTACCAGCTATATCATTGCTGGCTGAAGGAGCCAGCAGCCGGATCGAGGACACCCTGTCCGAAAAGAAACGAGCGAAATCCTCACAATCTGTATTGGAAAAAACCCTCCTGAGCTGTAGACAGGCAGGATGTAAAAGTCTTGTCAACAGTCCGGAAAAGTGAGGCTGGTCGGTTCCTTCCAGCAGCAATCTCCCTAGACAGGAACACTGTCTTCTTATGATTGATTGCCTCCTGGTACACAACATAATGGGCACGCAGGGCCAGTTTGTCCACATCCAGATGGGATCTCCTCCAGCAGTGCTCCAATCTCCGACCCATCTTCTTCATCTTCCTGAGTTCGCCATCAAACCATGGCGACCTCGGTACGAAGTTCTGGGTCGTACACGGACAGGTGCGAGGGAGTTAATGGTGTCGGATAACACCCGATTATAGGTGTCAACCCCGACAACAACACCTCCCACACATGCATCACCCACACTAGACAATTTTGCTGCCGCCAAAAACCCTCAGGGGTCAAACCCTGTAAAGGGCGACAGCAGATCATCTCGACAGGGGACGGGCTTATGGCGGGAGCCCCAAGCGTGAACTGCACCGTGCAATGATCAGACCAAAGAACCGGATTGATCTTAAGATCATTAATATCAAGTCCCAGTGAGAACACCAGGTCCAACATGTGGCCATCCCGATGAGTCGACGCAGTAACAGCCTGCATCAAACCCAAGGAGGACATAATCTGAGAAAATTCACAGCTATATCTATGATTCACATCGTCGAACCAAACATTGAAATCCCCCAGAAAAACACATCTGGGGGATTCCAATGATGCGTCGGTGACAAAATCTGCGATCTCCTGCAGGAAATCTCCCATTGGCCCAGGAGGGCGATAAATGAGAAAAATCCTGCAGCCCGCATCAGGTCCTCCACGGATGGCCACACATTCAAAAGAACCCGGGGTTCTCACTAAACTACCAGGGCAGTACAACTCTGTTATTCCTACCGGGATTGGCGTTTCAGGAGGGGTGGGGGTACCACTGGACTACCAGGGATATCTACATATTTATTTACGGTGATCATGGCAATGGGAGGGAGGGAGGGAGGGAGGGGGTACCACTAGACTACCAGGGATTGATGAAGCATTTCTTTCTCAGTGATCGTGGCTACGGGGAGGGAGGAGGGGTACTACCAGACTACCAGGATAGATGAAACATTTTTTCTCAACAATCGCATCTGAGGAGGGGGGTACCACTAGACTACCAGGGCATGTCAACTATGCTATTTCTACGGGGATCGGAGCATCGGGAGGGGTTGGGGGACCGCTAGATTACCGGGAAATATTTCATGGCATTTTACAGGGACCGTGGCTACCGGGCGGGATAGGGGTGCCATGAGACCCCCCTCAGCAGCACCGCATGCTGTGCAGGGTGCCATGTGCATTTTGCTGGCCTGCCCTGCACAACGCATGCAAATGGGGCCATAATGACATGCAAATGGCCCCATTTGCATCTTGCATCTATTATGGCCCCATTTGCATACTGCTGGCTGAATATCAGGAATTTGCACACAGCATAACTCTGTTCCACTGGCACAGTTCCCATTCTTGGTATTCAGCCCCATCTTGGGGGGGGGGATGCACCAGAGCGTGGTATTTGCGCAGTGCACATTACCTGATATATTCAGAGGTGATGCGTCATTGCGCATCTCTTTTGAATATATCCCTGGGTTTCACCAATGCAACTCAGTTGCGCTGCACACCCACTTGCACCATTGCCAGGTGCATGTTTGAATATCGGCCCCACAATGTGTACGTGCTGTGTGAAGCTTGATTTGTTCCATCTAAGGGATGACACCTCCCAACAGCACAGCAGCACCTCCCTCCCTCCCTAGTCCTGCACTGCAGTGCGAATCCCAGTTCCTAGTGTGAGATAGGAACCCAGGACACTGTGGACCAAAAGTGAGACTGTTACTGACTGCATCACACTGACATGTGTCAGTGATGTCCAAGGCTGCTTATAAACAAGCTGCTTATACACTGTCTTTGTATTCTCTTTTAAAATAAACAAGAGCCTTGTTAGTTGTGAAGTAGCTTTGATTTATACCAAATAATCATGTAACAGATAAAAAATGTTATTACAAAATACCTCATTTGGTTGGCCCAGTGGCTTGGTAGTAGAGCTCCCACCTCTTATGTTGGCATCCCAGGTTCAAGAGCAGACTCTGGTTGCATGGGGGTTCGTTCAATCAATCAATCAAACTTTATTTAACCAGGCTTTTCACCTTTGATCGAGCTCGTTTGCAAGGTGGTCCTGGACAACAATTACAATGGACAACAATGCAATGGTATAGATATACCAGCACACAACATATACAACATTTGAATACAGTCTGTGCATTTTACAGCATATACAGATTACAGACACAAAGGATAACATGGGAATACTGCTGCAAAACTATAGTAACCTATAATAATACAACAAGACAGAAGATATTAAGTATGTTCTAAAGAGGAAACAGGGTGGAGAGATGAGAGGGGAGGCAGGGCAGTTGAGGAGAATGGGTAGGGGTAAGGGGGAGAGGAGTAGAAGTGCTAGAATGACCTGACAAACAAAAGTGGGATTGGGAAAGCAAGGTCTGGAGCAATTGTCTACAACATGAGCAAGTTTCTTTCAAGGCAGCTGTGAGAAGAGACTTGAAGGTGAATATCCCCGGTACAGTAACAGTCTTAAGTGCGTTCTGCAGGGAGTTCCAAAGGGAGGGAAGAGCAAAGCTAATAGCGGCAATGTCAGATTGTGTTTGGATCTTTGGGTTGGCTGAGAGGAGAGAGGAGAGGAGAGGAGAAAGTGACCCACAGACCACTGTCCTGGCCTTTCTGCTCATAGGCTGCCACCAAGGGGAGGACTGGTTGTGGAGCAGCAGGAACGACACATGGGGCGGGCCTTTGTCCGACATGTGGCATGTGCGTGCCTCCAGGCGCACACATGCCAATATCACTGCATGACACGGCCCAGTGGGGAAAAAACAGGGAAAAGCCCATCCCGCAGGATGGCAGTCCTGCCCGCTGCAGGCTTTGAATCACCAGCTGGGCACTGGGTCAGAATATCTGCATGAGTGTCAACGAGGGGACTTCCTCCCCTGACACCACCACTGGGGGAAGATCTGTAGGGGATCTCAGCAGCCAGGTAAGTCTTGGAAAGATGGGTAATGTAGTTAGATGGGTCAGATGCAGTCAGGAGCATAAGGTACTGAGGGGGAAAGGCCCCATTTACATCAGTTAAGCGTGCACAGGCGCTACCTCTGGTTAGACACCACAGTGTGTCTGAGCACTGGGATGGGGCAGGCATAGTGGAAGTAGAGAAAGGATTGACTGACCGCCTCCTTGGGGCTAAATTTTGGGAGTAAATTACTGTACAATACTTCCTCTCCCAAAGGGCAATTGACAAAAATTGATAAATGAATCTCCACTTTTATTTGTTTATTTGAAAGGCTTCACCAGGAGAGACAACATGAGCTGTGAACAGCTTGTTTCCAGAAGCATCCTTGGGGAGGGGGGGGGTTACATGAAGGGGAAAAGCAAAAACAACAATAAGGGACATAGTGTACAAGTTAAATACAGTGCATGTCAAACCAAGACAAATAATCCGGATGAGATGGATAGTGACAGTAAGTGGATAATGCAAATGTCAATAACATAGATTAGGACACAACATAAGAATTTGCACATACTTATGAATACCAGCAAAAATACAAAAGTGAATTACCTTGAAGAATGTACAATGCTAAGAACACGAGAATGCAAACAGGTAGCCAGGTAAGTGGCATATGCCACACAAGTGCCTAATGAGAGTACAGAAATAAGAATACTAAGTGCTATACAGTAACGTGAAAAGACTGTTTAACCAGCAGGGTGGTGGGTGGGGGGAGGGAGTTAGAGGGGCAGGGGTGAGAAAAGGCAGCCCTTAACTCCTGCAAGGGTAAGAGAGCTTGCTATGTACTGTATTTGTAAAAGCTACTTTTGTCTTGCACAATTTTTTTTTAAATACTTTTTTGCTACCTGGATTTTTAAAATCAATACTTATCTACACATAAGCTGACTGACCCTATGAACCTTCTTATGCATTACAGCAACAAAAGATACCATCTCTCATTTCTTTATTGGCTCTTTTCTTTCATGCATTTTCAATGTACCATAACAACAGTTGTAAGAGTTCTGAAACAAACTCAAACCACCCTCACCATTGCTATCCCACTCTGTGTTTTACCATCGAGGCTGTGGACTACCTGTGTTGCAGTTTTGTAGGCTGTCAACAGTCACAGGTTTCACAGATTGCTTGGCACACAGCTGGACAGGAGCCTCTTACCACCTGATGCAGTGCAAGACTAACTTATTGCTACCAACCCCATCTCCTCCCCACCGACACACACAGGAGGAGCTGGCAAATAACTTTTATCTCTTACGGTGCACATCACAGGCCCTGTAGCTGAACAGCAAGTGCTAGATGATAATTGTGCCGAGCTCCGTCAAGCTCTGAGGCACAGATGGATACACTGCCTATAATAAGTAATGGCAGATTCGGGATATTGCACTTAAGTAACGCCTGTCTTTAAAAAAGGTGACCCAAAGGACATGGCCAATTACAGACCTATAGCAATTCTCTCTGTCCTTTAACAAGATCCTAGAGAAAATAGTTGCATCACAGACCATTGACTACCTTACACGCTGCAATCTCCTCTCAGACACTCAGCATGGTTTCAGAAAAGGTCATAGCACCACCACGGCTCTTCTTCAACTAACTACTGATATTCTGTCCAACATGGACTCTGGAAAACTCACAGGTGCCATCTTCATTGACCTCACTAAGGCTTTTGACCTTGTTGACCATCCCCTGCTTCTCTCCACTCTCCATAAATTCCATTTCTCTACCCCTGTTGTGGACTGGTTCTGTAGCTACCTGTCAAACAGGTCGCAAGCTGTCAAATTTAACTCCTCTCTGTCCAACACGTCTACTATCAACCTTGGGGTCCCCCAGGGCTCTATCCTTGGGCCCCTTCTGTTCTCAATTTTTATCAACAATGCAGCTGAGGTCCTGGAATCCTGCTCAGCTATTCTCTACGCTGATGACCTGATCATCTACACTAGTTCTTCTAGTATTGCCTGCATAAACACATCACTTACTTCAGACTTCAATAAGGTCTTAGACTGGCTACTAGACCGTAAGCTTGTACTAAATGAAAAGCGAAAGCCATGCTCCTAGGTTCTGCACGAAGATTAAGACCTGTTCTAGTTTGCTAGAGTTCTTCACCCAGGAGGATTTCACTTGAAAATGTTACTTCCTTCAAGTACCTTGGGATCCTCCTGGACCAGTCCCTAGTTTTAATCTTCACATTCAGTCCTCGTGCAAAGCTGTAAACTCGAAACTAGGAGTAGCTTACAAAACGAGCTACATGCTTACACCCTCGGCCAAATTAGCAATTGCCCGAGGTATTCTGCTCCCAACCCTTACCTATGGTGCCTCTATTCTTACCTCTGCCCATAAAACCTCCCTACTAAAATGGGACGTAACTTATAACAATATATGCCGATTTGCCTCTTCGTCACCTCGACTCAAACATCACTGCCTTCTTTATAAGGATCTGAATTGGCTCTCACCCTCTGCCAGTAGACAATACTACCTTGGATCACTAATGGACTCGATCATCGGGAAAAAAACCCGTCCCAGCTGGTGGCGTTGCTGGTCCCTCAACCATCCTCCCATGGTCTGCGATCAGCTGACAAATCCTTGCTCTATGTTCCGAGATGTCAGACGACTAAAAGCACAGGGGCCTTCCAATTCTCTGCTCCCAGGCTATGGAATGCTCTTCCACTCAACCTCGGCTGTCTCAGTCTCACTTTGGATTTAAAGTGAATATCGTCATATCTATCCTTAGCTGATGCTTGTACATGCTTGACCCAACCTGAAGCTCCTGAGACTTACCAGTAATGTCACCCCTGCTCTAATCCAGCTCCAAGACTGTCTCCTCTTCTCTCCCCATATTTTTCCTTCTCTTTGTAAATAACTTCTTGACTACTAGCTCTCTTCCTTCTTGAACCTTGTTGCTGACCATCCACTGTTGTTTTGCCAATTACCACCCCTGACCTTCCTTCTGTCAGTCTTTCTTGTTACATTTGAACATTCCTCACATTTCTCTCTATATAACCTTACTATCTTATTAACCCTTTCACTCCACAGGTCGGGTCCATGGTTTCTGCACTTATTATATATCTTACTGCCATTATCTGTATAATGCTTGCCATTATTTTTTGTTGTTTCTACCCATTGTATTTTTGTAGCACTGCTGTACTGTTCCTCTGTTTGTACTATTGTACCCATGTTGCTGTTGTTAAACTGTTCTCCTTTTGTTGTACTCTCCCGGGTCGTGCCTGAAAATAGTCATTTTATGGCTAGTGCACCTACCCGGTTAACAAAAACTAAATAAATAAAATAAATAAAAGTGAAGCAAAAGAGCACAGCCTAGAGGGTACTGTCATGGAACACAGACCAATGTGGTGAGCACAGTTGTACAAAACAAATTCATATTCCATGATAATGTTTGTTTGGAGGCTGTCCACAAGTCTGCTCCTTTCCAGAGGAAACACATCTGCACTCCTCCGCAGGTTCTCACACCTCCTGCAGCAGGGCTTCACTGCCACAGACCTTTCTGACGCTGACAGAGATTTGATGGGGGTTGGTGGAGGATCTCATGCTGACTGGACAGAGCAGATGCGGGGGAACGCAGTGGCATCATCTCCTGTGTCTAATTCCTCTGTGCCTTCCCACAGCCTTCCAGTGCACCAGATGGCTACCATCTAGCACCAGGGGCCAGTGGTGCAGTGGAGGTTACTAACAGGAGGAGGTGGAGGAGGCAGAGGGCATTCTGTGGGACAGTAAATGCCCCTCCTGCTGTCCTGGATGTGATCTGAGAATACCAGCATGGCAAGGTGCTACCTTAGCTTTTAAGCCAGCCTGTATTCTACTCTTTTTAAAAATTGCCACAGGGTATATAACTTCCATCTGGACAAATATTCAAGATGAGTAGACGGGACCTTGATTCTCAGCAGAAGTTCAGGGTTCCACCCTCGGGACGCACTGGCTGTTGTGATAAACCTGCAAGTTGTCAATCAGGTTTTCCTGCAGGGGGGCTATGCCCCTGTACCCCCAAACCCCCCTCCTTACTTAGGATTCTAAGTCGGGGGGGGGGACCTCGGGGAGGGGGTGACGAGTTGCAGGTTTGGCGCCCTAATGACGGGGCACACAACAGCCGGCACTCCAAGGGTGTGCAGTGAAAGTTTAGCACTTCCAACAGGGCGAGCACCCCCCCCCCCACACTATTGTAATAAAGCATTAGTTGTTTTGGGTTCAAGTCTACTTTCCAAATGTGGGAAAAGAAGGCATAACCTTCTGGCTTTGAGGTGAAGGTGCTATCAGTAAGTACAATTTAAAAAGCATATTTGTTTATGGATTAGTTACATCAAATTACAGTGCAGGCCAGGGTGCACTGTAATTACACTGTCATCAGTGTACCTGCAATGTAAAGTGTTTCCAAATCAGCCCTGATTAATGCTACTGCAAAGTGCAACCCTGTTATCATGCTCGAAGTCAGGCTTCAGTGAACCATTCACTACAGAATCTAAGTACAGCAGACGTTAGTGTTTTATTGCACTGTATACCAAACAAATAGCATGGAATAGAGATGTCATTTGCCCCTGAACACACCTGGAATAAATTTCTCTCTCTTTTTTTTTTTTTTTACATCATATTTTTTCATCCACTTGCTGGCAAGGGCTTGTGGCGGCGTACTGCTCATCCGTAGCTCCATCCCTCTCTCGCAGGGATCGTGCTGCATGGCAGTGGGGGTGGGATTTTTTCATAAGCAGAAAGTAGGGCCAGGCATTGGGTCAGGTCACAAGTTCAGGCTGTTCAGGTTTGGCAGTGTTCGGAATTAATGGTCTGAACTGGGTTTCACACTGCCAAACGTGAAACGGAAACCTGAAACTTCAGAAAGCAACAGCACATTTATTTAATAAAAAAATTATCAAGAGCATTTTTTACACTAAATATAGCCACTCCAGCTCCCAATATGCAGCCGGGGATAGCACCACTGTGGGGAGACTAGGGCCGTGCTAGCTGGCAAATTTGGCATTTAAAATCGGGCCAGTTCAAGTTTTGCCCAGCCTGGCTCAAAACTGGCCCATCGGGCCAAATTTGCTGACTCACACGGCCCTAGTAGGAAGGTAGCTGCGTGATCCCTAATCCCCATCCCATGAGGACGCTGGCACACAGGACCGAAATCCAGGCATGAAGCCGAGCTAAGGATATGGCTTCAGCCATGCGCCTAACAGCAGCCTCCCCTCCTGACACTGCACCCTAGAGAAGCAGAGCCTGAACCCTTCCCAGGAGAGGAGAGGGTGCCATACGGCGGCTGAATCCAACTACTCCCTCCACCCCCCCAACCGACCACTGACAGCCCGGGCTCATTCCCGAACCTGGATCACCAGCATAGCCCGAGGTGTGGCATCCAGCACCTCAGCTCTCAGTGCCACCGGGCTGGCGTCACCTGGAATAAATTTCTGTTATCTGAGACACAAATTATGGTGAGAAAAATAAATAATGTGATCGATTGGGAATCGAACCCAGGCCTCCAGAATACCATCCTGGTGCTCTAACCACTGAGCAACAGGCTCACTTGGTTGGATCTGGGGCTCCTGGACACTGGACACACTTCCTTTCTCTGCTACTGAATATCCTGCAACCAGGAATAGTCAAGATGACAATCAGAAATTTTTTGGTGCAGTATTAGCTACTGCTAAGCAATTTAGATTACAGATTGTAGTGAGAAAGAAATAATGTGACCTACTGGGAATTGAACCCAGACCCCCAGAATACCACCCCGGTGCTCTGACTACTTAGCCATGGGATCACATGGTTGGACCTAGGGTTCCTGGACACACTTCCTTTTACTGGTATTGAATATTCTGTAACCAGGAATAATTAAGATGACAATTAGATGTTTTTGGTGCAGTATTAGCCACTGCTAACCAATTTAAATCACAAATTGTAGTGAGAAAGAAATAATGTGACGTACTAGTAATTGAATCCAGGCCACCGGAATATAATCCAGGTGCTCTAGCCACTGATCTACAGGCTTACATGGTTGGACGTGGGGTTCCCCGACACGTGTCCTTTCTCTGGTATTACATATCCTGCAGCTAGGAATGATCAGGATGACAATTAGATGTTGTTGGTGCCATAAAGCAATTTAAATCACAAATTGCAGTCAGAAAGCAATAATGTGACCTACTAGGGATTGAACCCAGGGCCCCATATTCCTAGTAGTTGCAGGATATCCAGTACCAGAGAAAGGATGTGTGTCTGGGGACACCAGGTCCAACCATGTGAGCCTGTAGTTCAGTGGTTAGAGTACTGGGATGATATTCTGGGAGCATGGGCTCAATTCCTGAAAGACGAGTGGTTTTATTATCTAATTTATTTATTTATTTATTATTATCTAATTAACCCCAGGAGTAGCAGGGAGGGAGCTCAGCTGCTGTGAACTGGAGCCACTACATGTAATTTAATATCTGTTTTCTTCTGGAGCTTGGCTGTCATAATAAGTTGTAGGATAAACTAATGGTTCTGTTGGTGAAAAAAGATCACTCATTGCTGCTGGGTGATCCATTTTCACCAATAAAACCATTAGTTTATCCAACAACGTCATTGTGAGTTCTTTTATGTCTTTCTATGAGCCGAGCTTCTGAAGAAAATGGATCTAATTAACCCCCTCGGTGGGCAGTTGGCCTTGTGTGCCACACATACCCATTATATGTTTTATGTAATGCATGGCAGGTTTGTTTTGCTTTTACCTGCTGTGTGGGTCCAGGTCAGTTTCTTTGTGTGCCATGGTCAGGGTCATTTCTGGGTTTGCCTTGTTACTGTATGGCCCTGCGTGTTTCCGTGGTGTAGTGGTGTTTTGGTAAGGATGTCTCCTTTGGCCCGTTCTTGTTTCCATAGTGTAGGGTTCCCTTATAAAAAGGGGAGTGTCCCAGCCGGGTGTCCTTTCGATAGCTGGTGTGGTCGTGGATTGTGGTGGTGTAGTGTGTTGGCGGCAGTGCGGAGCAGCGCCGGAGGTCAGGAGGACGGTTTGCAGACAGGGAGCGGCATGTGTCATCAGGCCTATTGAGCCAGTGGAGTATGTGGCTTGGTGACAGCAATGTGTGAGAGAGCTGGAGCTCTGAGAGAAGGGAAGCTGGTAAGTATGTGTGTGTGGGGGAATCATGTGTGTTCCCTGCAGCCAGCATCAGTTTGTTGTTTTTTTAATGTGGAAAGCTGTGTGCAGTTGGGAGATGGTTGCTAGAAACAGGTTATGAGTGTTTGGGGGAGTGTTCCTGGACGGGGGTGTGGAGGAGTTTGTTTCCCACATAGAGCCTTAATTGGTAGGCTACAGCTGTATACCTTTTGTACACCACCAGGGGTATACAGTATTAATTGGGAGGTATACAGGGAAATATATGATAATGGCTCCTATGGGGAAAAAGAGCCAACCATATATGTTACATCTATATATCTGTATCTACATACATGTGTGTATTATATATATATATATATATGTATTAGAGGAGCGCGGTAGCATTCTGATATTTAGGGATGAGCAGGGGTTTGTATTTTTAAACCTCAAATTTGCACTTTAATATCTTCTCAACCATTAAAACTCATCACCTTGGGGGCGCTGTGGAGCACACCTACCGACCAGACGTGTCTCAGTTCGGCTCCTCACCCAGCTAACTCCTAAGCTAATAAAAAACAAATTTCGAGTAAACAAAGTGAGTTTAGTATTTAGCGTTGTGATCTACAAGCTGTGCCTCATCTTTGGATACCTTTCTTGAACAATGGGGCGCACAAATAAGGGACCTCAGGGCTGCTCTAAAACCAGGTCCACTGAACCAGAGCTACACGATGTGGTAGTACAACCTACAATGAAGAGTGAACCTTGATGATCAGCACTACAAAAGTCGATGTAGGCGATCAATAGTAAAGTAGAATAGATCCTGACCAGGTTCGTAGAACAAGACAGCAAAATAGAGGAAGCGGTTAAAATAGCATCCACGGCAGAATCAGTGGTGACTAAAGCCTTAACCACAGCTAATAAAATTGTACAGGAAAATGCGCAACTCCATTACCATCTGGAGGCCCTCGTAAACTCTCAGAGGGCTCCAAATGTGCGCATAGTTGGCCTACCAGAAAATTGCAAAGGGGACAATTTATTGTACTTTCTTTAGTCATGGCTACCAGGAGCCTTACGATTAGGCTCAGAGCTCAAGGAAGAGAGCTTTATCTGAGCCTGCCGAATCTCCCCTTGCTCAGCAGCAAATCGTGGAGACGCACCCAGAATGGCTCTTTTAATTACCACCAGTCCAGCGGTCAGGGATCGTTTGACGCAGGCGGCCAGAGAAAGAGACAGATTACACATTCAAGGTACCACGATTCATCTAATTCCGGATCTTTCTTACGCAACCAGAACCAGGTGCAAAATTTGATGGAGTGAGGGCAAGCTCCACAGTCTGAGGGTTGCTCACTTGCTGTTGATGCCTACCAGACTTCAGATGCACTACGGAGGGCACACATACCAGTATGCAGACCCAGAAGAAGCAGGTAAAAGGCAAAGCAATCACCTTGGAGTTCAGTTGGACCGGCAATTGAGAGACTTCAGAATCCGAAGAAGAGGAGGAGGAAGAGACCAGATATAGATTGAGACCTAAACGCTTTTTGTGTTCTACAAAAGATTTTCAGGTTCCATGTACCATTTCTTTGAGCCCGTTAAGAATAAGTTAAAAGTTAAACGTTTGTTTTTGTTGAACATGTTAACTTTAAAGCATCAATGGTAGGTGGCTAGGCTGTTTTGCTTCCTAGTCGAGTACCACGTGGTGGGCTAGAGAGTGGTTCGAATGGGGTGCAGTTCTATTAGTATGTTATTGTCTAAAGTTAAATACATTAAGGCATGGTGAAGATGTTGACTGGGGAGGGGGTTGAACGCTGATATACAGTAATATCTGATGGATAAACTGATTGGAATGAGGACCTTAACAACACGGGCTGTTGTGGCAAAATGTTTGGCATCTGTTGTTTTTTTTTCTCTTGTAACAGGTCACTCAAAAGTCTCGAGGGCTGCAACTTATCATGGACATTATTTTCTGTGTGGACTAGTAACTAATGGACATACCCCCATATCCAAAAGACAGATTGCACAGAATACCATATCCTGTTACATTGGATGTATTCTAATGAGCAAATGTGATTTCTTGCATGAAATAATTGTATGATCTTGTTTTACCTGTAAAGCAATAAAATACAGTTAAAAAAACGGATTGGAATTTTAGTCTGTAATTTTCAAGATGGAAAGAGATTGCCCGACAGATAGTGCCTTTCATTGGTTTGATGAAAAAATATTAATCCACTCCAAAGTTATTCAGTTTTAAAATTTGGGGTTCTGAGCATGCTCAGTACAGTCTTTTGGATACGGGTCTGGAACAAAAAAAGAATCTGGTCCGAATGGAAAAGGATTCTTTTTCATTTGGGGGCCAATCCTTTTTTGTAAGGAAAAACTCCTTTTTGGCAAATATGCATATCCGCATTAAATGCAGTGCTGATCAAGATAATTTACAGCACTAACTAGTGCGGAGAAGATGTAACACCGCGCTGCGTGTGAAATTCGGATTGTGTTTCCACTCATTTATTCCCACTTTGTGGAGGTGTACATATCGTCCTGATAAGTGCTGTTGCTGCTTATGTTGACAGGACTGGATTTTTTTGGAAGCTGAATAAGTAATTAGAGTAGGATTGCTCCATTGTACTCTCTTTATGTGCTTTATACTAGAGACATGAAACATTCAATACTAGCTAAGTAAGCTACTGGATTAGTGCATTTGATGTAATATTTTACAAACAATAAGTGCACGAGAGAACAGTATTTATAAGAAGGAAGGAGCATCATTAGTTTGGTTGGACTTAGAAATAGCGCCCCCCCCCCCTTCTGTCAGCTTTTGTGATAGTCAAGTCGAGAGCTACTGTACGTTTGCTGACAGCCTGAAATGGTGAAAAACGTGCTTCAAGGTTGTGCTTAATACTGAAGTTATTTCAACCTAAGGAATTAATAATTAGAGGTTTCAACATCAAATATAAAATACCGAAAGACTTTTGTAAAATACAAAACTGGTTCATGTTATTTTGGGGAGTAGCCACTCCTTCCTTCCCGGCTTTACGTCGGTGGACAATACTGCATGGTGGCTGGATCCTTGAGACCGAGCCTGATATTCTGTTTTTTTCTTAGGGGCTTTTCTTTGTTTTCCTTCCCTGGTATGATTGTGTGTTGCTGTTTGTGCCTTAGAGCCACTCATGTTTCTGTTAAGTGGAACAGATAAAATGAGCCCTCCACAGAGTGAGATTCTGCACTTGCACATTCTTTGAAATCAGTTTCAACTATTTTATATTCTGAACTCAGCACTTTTTATTTTGCACCATCTGAATGATTAGTATTTGCCACTTTGTGCTACTCATCAAGATTTTGCATATTGCAGGATTTTGCACTATTATAAATATATGTAGAGTAAATCTATTTATATGCAAATACATACATACATAGTTATGTGACTGGACTTTAACATGTTGAAATTATAATATGAAGAACTTTATTTGTGGAAAACATAGTGGAACAGTGACTATGAATGTATAGTACTGGTGCTTAACAAAATCTGCTCATCCTAAAGTGATAGGTACTATAGTCATAGTGTGAAGAATCATTTTTTTTTTCTGCACCCCAGCCGGCCACTCCGTCTGGTCACCAAGGACCTCTGCACCACCCATCCCCCTTACCGCCATCTTCTGTCCCATATCAACAGCCCCCCGTAACCTGACATATCCCTTTGTCGGCAGGGTCCTCCTACCAGGGAGGTAGCACCAGTAGGTGTAAACAGTTGGCCCGGGTGCTGCTGGCGTCGGATCGGGCTGTCCGGTCTCTGTGGTGGTGAGGGTCCAGCAGCTGTCGGCCAGGGTGCCATTTTTCCATTTTTCTTCCTTGGGAGCATGGCGTGCCACTGACGTCAAGGCACACAACGACGTCTGTCACGCTCCCCTAGTCAGCAGGGCTCAATGCATTGCTGTTCTCTCGGGCTCCGCCAGGAGCCAGCAAATGCCAGGCCACAGACCCCCCACATCCTCTCGGATGCTCAAGTCTTCTCCCCCAGGCAGCCCTCTAGTGCCCGAGTCCGTTCACAAACTTGGGTCACCAGTGTCACAAGTGGAAATCCCAACAGCTGCGCCGACGGGCTTGAACTTAAATGAACTGCAATATACAGGACCACGACTGTAAAATGGGTATAAATGTCAAACATTAGTGCTGTGCAATCCTATATATCTTGAAGAGACAGGCAGTCATTTGAATCAGTGTTTTATTTGTAAGGAGTAAGATAATTCTGTAATTTCTTGAGCAGCAAATTTGGTTATGTGCAATGTGAAAAAAGTCTTCTGAAGACGAGAAACCCAAAACAATAAAAATATTAAGACAATATCGAGGCATGTCTTGTCAGTCTATTTGCATACATGGGACTGCATTTCTGGATGGCTAATAGATAAACATTTTCAGTATAAGACCTTTTTTTTTTTACTCTATTTTTATCCACCTACTACTGCCCCCAGACTCTCCTATCTCTCGGATCCCCAGGCTACCACTATCCAATCCACCTATGAGTCTGCCCCTAGAGTGCACGCTACCTTCAATTATCAATTAGTTTTCCGGTTAACTTCTCCAAGGGTAGGGAAGGCCAAATTTCCTTACCTTACTCCTAGACATCAGGGAGGTGTGCGCACACAGCGGAGTCTGCTCTCTGGCTTCATGGGAGCGGAGTGGAGGATCGTCGCCAGGACCATCTGGGGGATTTTTTCCTCTGTTCTCTGTACTTTCTCCTGACGCTGGCGTGCAATGGGGAGCAAGGAGTCGAACGCACGCCGTGACGTGTGGCCGCTCCAGTCCCCCGCCAGCATCGACCCAATGCAGTAGCTTTTCCTGCTGCACCAACAACCCCCCGAGTTCCCCAGTAGGTGGCAGTATTGCGACAGGGAAATCATCCCATCCCACCCTGGAGAAGAAGAGCAAGCTGTTGGGCACTTGATCCTTCTCTCCCCCTGCCGACCCCTGGCGGCCCAAGTCCGTTCCCGAACCCGGGTCGCTGGCGTGGTGTGAGGTGTGGCGTCCAGCACCTCAACCCTCATTGCCAAGTGTAAGACCTTAAGACCATTCTGCAACTGCCTAAGTGCTAGTACTGAGCACAGGTGGGGTGAGTTTGGGAGTACCTCTATCAATACTCAGCACTAACAAGTTGTCTAACAATATGCTGATATATTTAAAATATGTCATTCAATTTAACTAATACAAATATAATATAGATAAATGAAATAATGCTGTGAGTTACTGATCATTTCAGAGAGAGAGAGAGAGAGAGAGGAATGGCTAATTATTTTATTGATTGGCTGATGTTATTATACTGGGAAACTTTAATGGGCAAGGCCCTTTATCATAAGTGCCCAGTGAAATGGATAGTCAGCTGGTGACAAATGAACATATTGCCGTTTGAGAAGGCAGGAGACTTTTGCAATGTAAAGGCCCTTTTACACGCCAGGATCTGCACTGCATTGATCGGAGCAGATCAACTGCAGCGTTGCCTTTTTTGCGTGCAGGCAACCCGAACCGCATCCAAAATGAACGTTTGCTGAAATGACGTTCCCTGTTTTCCTGGGTTTGCCGTTTTTATGCATCATTATGGAATGGATTGGGTGGATGTGTAAATACATAGGAGCACTCACAGTAATCCGGGACAGAGTCTCATGAGACCCTCTGGAATACCCTGGTGATCGCCACAGCTGGTCACATAAGGAAACTGGGCTGAAGTGCCCTGAGGCTCATGCACGCCTCCCAAACTCGAGCTTAAGCTATACACATCCTCTTACTGCTTGAAGAATACTGCCCCTTTTAAAGTGTACTGTAATGAAAACCGAAGGCTGCCATGTACAAAAATGATGTCTGAAAAGCCGAGTCATGATACTGGGCATGCACTTATGCACAGGCTGTAGACCATTTCATTTCATTTTTTATTGGTTATACTGGAAAGACATGTGAGCATTGCTGCCCGTTTACACAAGCGTCCAGTGGCATACAACAATCATAAGATGTAACATCGGGTAAAACATTTAACTAACAACAAGGATTAATACAATGGTACATAAAATCAGGATAATATAGACTAAAGGGCAAACCATGAACTAGCCTTGGTGAATTAACAAATACAAGGTGACATTAAGCATTCAGTGAGGGTTTAACAATAATATAACAGTGGGAAACAAAAAATTTAAGTGCAATCTAAAAACTAGCCTAGGTGGATTAACCATACTACACGTGCTAGAAAGAGAGGGTAAGTGCCAGAGGTAGATAACCAGAGATTGAGGGGAAAAGAGTGCAGAAGGGGAGCCAGATTAGGGCTGCGAGCAGATGCAGGTGGGAGAGAAATGTCTCCTGATATTTTGTTTGAAGGCATTTGCGAAGGGACAGAGTTTTTGTTCCGGAGGGAGAGAGTTGGAAGAGCTTGGGTCCCATAAAAGACTGTTTTCTGGCCTTGAGTGGTCCGACAGAAAGGGACAGTGAAAGAGAGAGCGGAGGGCAGTCTAATGGTCCTGGTGGTGGTGGCAGTCTGGAAGAGAGGTGAGGCAATCAGGGAGCAGTCCATGGGAGAGTTTGAAGAAGAAGGTGGCCATCTTGCTGTTGAGGCGGGCCTCAAGGGAGAGCCGACTGGTGAGTTTATAAAGGTCACAGTGGTGTGTGAGTTTAGGGAGACCAGAGGCAAAGCGGATAGCGTTGTGGTAGGAGCTTCGAAGTCTGGAGACATTTTTGATGGAGAGGAGGGGGAGGGAGACAAGTGAACCGTAGTCAAAGACAGGAAGGAGTAAGCTGGAGACTAAGGGGGATTTGGATTCCCTGTTAAGGTAATGCTTGGTTCTGTGGAGGATACTGAGGCACTGGTGGGCTTTTTTGATTGTGAGGCTAGTGTGAGCATCGAAATTGAGGTGGCCATCCAGGAGTAAGCCATGGTACTTGAATTCACTGACTCCTTCAATGGAGTTACCAAGATTATAATAGAGGGAGAGGTCAAAGCCAAGGGGTTTGCGGGGGCTGGAGAAAACCATGAACTTAGTTTTTTTGGAGTTGAGTACAAGACTAAGAGATCCATATAGTTGAGTGTTATCCACAAAGCAGTGAAACCCAACTTTGTAGTGCCTGATAATGCCACCAAGATCGAGCGTATACTGTATGTAGCAGCAGGGTGTACTACAGAAAGCACAGATCCCTGAGGGATTCGACAGGTGAGATGGTGACTGAGGCAGAGGAAGAAATTCCTATAGCCATACCCCAAGTACACTCCGCAATAAAAAAAAATCTAACTTTTTTAAGACCGTACCTGAAGGTACAACCCTTTTTTACAGACAATCTAGCAAAATACTGTGACCTGCCATCACTCAGTTTAACAAAACACATTGTCAGTGCCCTGAGCCAATCCTCACCGGATCTACCTTCTGGGCCCTGAATCATTTGTTTACTCTACACTGCACCGTTTTCAGCCTGTCCCTGGCTTTCCTCAGGGGAGGACTCCAGAAATGGGTACATTACTTACATAGATACATAGATGTTGTCGGCAAATAAGGGCCTTCGGCCCAGCTAGTCTGCCCCTTGAATGCTAGTAACTGTTCTTCTTCAAGCTTCCTTGGAACTAGGTTTTCCCCTTCCCCCGACTACCAGGATCCCACTATGCTTATCCCATGCATTCTTAAATCCTGTAATCATTTATGCCCCCACCACCTCCTCTGGCAGGCTGTTCCATTTATCCACCACCCTCTCTGTGAAGGAGTACTTCCTCATGTTCCCTCTTAACCTCCCTCCCTCCCTCCAGTTTCATCCTATATCCCCTTGTTCTGGAACTTCCCTGTACCTTGTTCTTCCCTGTGAGGTACTTAAATGTCTCAATCATATCACCCCTCTCCCTCCTGTCCTCCAGGGAGTACATATTTAGGTCCTTCATCCTAACCTCATAGGGTTTATGAAGTACTCCCTGCACCATCTTGGTTGCCCTTGTCTGGATTGCCTCCACCCTATCTATGTCCTTACGTAGGTAAGTCCTCCAGAACTGGACACTGCACTCGAGGTGTGCCAGTGGCCTCACCAATGTCCTGTATAGTGGAATTATGACTTCCTTTTTCCTGCTGGTGGTATCCCTACCTATGCATCCCAGCATCCTGTTTGCTTTACCTGCTACCTTGTTGGACTGACTTCCTACCTTGAGGTCATCAGAGATGATAACCCCTAGGTCCCTTTCCTGCTTGGAGCATTTTATAACCTCCCCCAACCAATAAGTTGTTAATGGGTTTTTGTGCCCTATGTGCATTATCTTACACTTTTTAGCGTTAAATCTCAACTGCCAATCTCTTGACCAATCCTCAAGCTTCTGCAGAACTTTCCTCGTTCTATCCACACCCTCTGGCGTGTCCACCCTGTTGCAGAGCTTTGTGTCATCAGCAAACAACCAAATTTTCCCTTCCAGACCCTCTGTGATGTCGCTGATAAAGATATTGAAGAGGACTGGACCCAGCACGGATCCCTGTGGTACCCCACTGGTTACTCTTCCCTCTGTGGAGTGACTGCCATTTACCACCACCCTCTGTGTTCTGCTATCCAACCAATTTTCCACCCACCTTACCACCATCTTACCCACTCCCATGTTCCCCAGCTTGTTTAACAGCCTTCTATGAGGCACACTGTCAAAGACCTTGCTGAAGTCCAGATAGGCCACATCTACGGGCACCCCTTCCCCATATCCACCTCCCTGGTCACCCAATCGAAGAACTCAATGAGGTTAGTCTGGCATGACCTCTTTCCAGTAAAACCATGTTGCCTTGTGTCTTGTAGACCGTTGGCAACCAGGTGTTCCACTATTCTCTCCTTCAGTAGAGTTTCCATGATCTTACCCACTACTGAGGTCAGGCTGACTGGTCTGTAGTTCCCCGCTCCCTCCCTCTTTCTGCTTTTTTGTAACAGGACTGCATCAGCTCTCCTCCAGTCCTTGGGTACCTCCCCTGTTTCCAATGACAGGCTGAACAGGGTTGCCAGAGGTTCTGCCACCACCTCCCTTGGCTTCCTCAACACCCTGGGGTGCACCCCATCTGGACCCATTGCCTTACCGACTTTTACTCTTCACTGCATCCATCCTCCCCTTTAAGCCTCATTATCCCTCCCTTAATTTTCTTCCTTTTTTACCTGATGTAGAGGTTTTGTCCCCCCTCACCACAGATTTTGCAATGCGTTCCTCTGTTTGTGCCCTGGCTTCCCTCACTGCCTTTCCTGCCTCCCTTTGTTTCTCCTGGTACCTCTCCCTGTCTCCTTCCACCTGTGTCTTTTTGTGCTGTTTAAATGCCATTCATTTTGCTTTAACTTTCTTAGCTACCTCCTTCGAAAACCATAAAGGTCTCCTCTTCCTAACCTGTTAAACACAGAGTTCTGTTGCCCTTGTTATTCTGGATTTGATCACCTCCCACTGTTCCTCTGCCCTTACTTTCTCCCCTATTCCCGCCAATGCCTCTTCTAAACTTTTACCCATTTTACCAAAATCTGCCCTCCTAAAGTCAAGGATTCTTGTTTTTGTGTGGCTGGATTCTGACCCTTCAGTTATCCCAAACCCCAGTAACCGGTGATCACTGTTTCCCAGGTGCTCTCCTACTGTGACCCCTGTCACACTGTCTCCGTTTGTGATCACTGGATCCAGTATCGCTGTCTCCCGCATGGGTTATACTACCAGTTGCTTAAGGAAAGCTTCAGATGAGGTCTCACCAGTGATCTTTAGAGAAGCAGTATTATCTTTTTCCTCCTGCTATGGAAACCCTTCCAATACACCCAAACATTCTGGTTGCCTTATATGTTCTCTTTTATGCCATGTTATATGGGCTGGCAGTATAGCCTAGAGGTTAGAGTAATGAGCGGTGAACGAGCTTGGTACATCCAGCAGACCAGACCTGGGTTTGATTCTCACAACCTCCACTTGCATACTGTGTGACTCTGAGCAAGTCACTTAACCACCCAGTGCTCTCAGGTGGCCCCTGAAAACAGGCACTTGTGCCTAGTGGGCCTTACCCGGTTACCAAAGACTAAAATAAATAAATAAATAAAAATGTTACACAGCACCCCTACAGACGGTTCTGTGGTGCTTCTTGGGATGCAGAGAAATATGTGTTGAGGGATTTGGTTGTAATAACAACCTTCTGAAACTTCGATGAGGATGTTCTCTAATGTTTTGTGCTGCTATGCAGGCCAACCAAGTTTAAATAGAAGCAGATCTGTGCTTCAGAAAGGCTGCTTTTGTGGCAGGGTTGTTCTTATGATGTCACCGATGTTCTCACAGTAGCCAGTATATTATTTAAAACCTCCTCTCAGTGGGAGGCTGCCGAGGGTCCTCTCTTGACAGCCTTTCTTCTAAACAAACAAGTGACATGAGGCAAAAAATGAATTCTTTGCATCCTTTCATTCAAAGAGTCATTTTGAAGTGAAACAACATGCCGTTTCATCGTAGGTTTTTGAAATATTTGACTGGAGGAGGTTCAGATCCCCTGTCTACTTGGCAGGACAGCATTCATTCTTTGAGAGTCCAACAGCGTCCCTTTTAAGAATGGTAAGAGAGTATTTCATTGGGCAGCATATGGGCCATAAATTATGAAAACCCATCACAATACGACCAAACAAGACCTCATAAACAATGTGATACTGATTTTCAGGCCAAACTCAAATAACACTTCATTATGAAGTGTAGATGTGACTTTTTAAGATGATTGTGTCATTTATTTTCTGCTCTATACTGTATGTTGTGTATTCTAGTTTTTGTATTGTCTTTGTAACTCTTTAAGGGGTGCTCCTGTAAAAGTCAGAATCAATGCTTTGATGAGTAGCATCTACGGGAATGGCCCATAAAGAAAAAAGTAAACATGGTTATTTTGGAATTGTGTGTCTTTGTGACAGTGCTTGGCATCAGGTGTGTGTGTGTGAATGTACGCTCGCTCATGTGTTTGTTGCCTCTGCTAAACA
The DNA here is from genome assembly GCA_016271365.2 of Neoceratodus forsteri. Lineage (NCBI taxonomy): Eukaryota > Metazoa > Chordata > Ceratodontiformes > Ceratodontidae > Neoceratodus > Neoceratodus forsteri. The sequence goes on from CM057456.1 coordinate 867,646,882, forward strand.
GCACTCAGCTGCTGGTAGTTACTGCTTACTACTGGGCCCATAAATGGCACATATTTCAGTCTCCTACACACCAGTGGACGCATGAGAAGATTTTTTTGTTACACGGATATTCACCTGGTTCCATGGGGAAACTGCGGCCTCTGAATTAGTTACCGAATAAAAACAAGCAGCCAACTAAAGCCTTTCAGTTGTTTTGTAAATGCCTTGGTTTTGCTAATAAGTTCATATAACTACAGTACCTGCATCTTTTCCCTTAAAGTCAGCTGGCAGCTGGCGGCCTGGGGGTGCTGAATGGAGTCATACCAACAGTGCCCTCAACCCCTCACCAATGTACAGCAGGACCTCAGTGCTCAACATGTGCGTATCCCTTATATTATTATTATTATTATAATATCATGCATCTGACATGCAGGTTCTGTGAGTTCTCTACTCACCCCCTGATGTCTGGGGCCAATGAATCATCTCTTTGAAGGTATGGGTGTTCCTCCAGGGGGCCCGCCGCGGTGGAATAATAGTGTGGGACTAGAGAGACATGTGAAGAAGAGGTCGGGGAAGGCCTAGTAGGGGACAGGATGAAAGAGATAAGGTGCAGTCACTAAGATGACCCAGGTGGCGGACACCCTTGAAGATGGGGACAACTCTGGGAGGACCTGAACAAGTTGGATGATTGGTCAGTCTCATAGAATCTCCAGTTGAGGAGGCAGGGCCATAACTCACGAGTGGCAGGGTCATGAGTGCGCTATGAAAGTGCTGCCCCTTCAGAAGTAAGAATAAGTATCATTTTCTGAGTAAGACCATTGTGTGCCCCAATTTATACAGTGTATTTTAAATTGTAAAGCTTTCAAATTAGTTATTTTTATGTTTGATTTAACTGCTGTTCTTGGAATGCAACAGAGGACTGTGTGATGTCATCAGGCATGGGGCAAGCTGCTCTCCCATTGGTTAAGAGCTCCTTTGTGACCAACCCAAAGTGGAAATAAACACTGATCATCCATCTACCATTGAAATAAATAATGTATTTTCATTTAGAATTATTCAATGGCTAAAATAAATTATTTATTTGTAAGATTTGACATTGAATTTATGTAGTAGTAGTGGATGCTGATTAATCTATGTACCGGTGTTGTATATTCATTGTAATTTGTGAGCTGTAGATAGCCATTATTACATATAGAATACTATATGGGGAAGTGTGTGTTATGAGAATTTAATGCACATCCAAGGTGTAGGACGCTACATAAACCCCAAGAACAAAGCCCGAGGGGTTGATCTCAGGGTTTATCAAAGTATCCCACAATGAGGGTTTGCATTGAATTCTCACAACACACATGTCCCCATGCTGTATTTTATATAATATCTGACAAGCAATTTTTTCCCGCCAGACTACAGTGACATTGCATGTAATCTACATGCAGAAGATGAAGTAATTGAGCATAAAACGTTTAAAGTCGTCAATTTAATGTCAAATGACAAGAAAAATCCAACAGTACGTTGTAATGAATTCAATTCATTAAAACTCTGAATATTAAAACGTTAAAAAAATAGCAGGATAAACAGTTTTTTTTCTATGCTAGAACGAACCTGAGAATATCCAGAATGTGTGTTACCTTAAACTTAATTTTTAATGTTTAGCATTTAGAAAGTCTGCAGTACATGTAGAATGTTTGCCTGGTGTCATAAAATGTTTTTTTCTTTTCAGTTAACTTTGTTGCTCCGCCTCTTTGGGCATTGGTTGCTATATGGGTGGAGTTAGTATCTGTTGCAAGCTGGTGGTGTTTTTTTTACACACTGCTGAGTCTGACAGTCTTAAGGCGCTCACGCTAGGTTCAGTCAGAGTGAGCGTGTGTTCCTCATAATAACCTGCAGGTTGTTACGGAGAATATCAACTGGTTGAGCCCATAGAAAAAAATGCTCGCCAGTTATTATAATGATACAATAACTGGCTATTGGTTTTTCCCATAGGGAAACCGTGGCATTATTTGCTGTTATAAAGGGGCGTTTATAACGGCAAACACGTGCACGGTTTCCCTCGCTCTGTTTATGCACCAGCAGCTGTGCTTCCCTTTCTCATTACTGGATGCCACACTTACCGCTGCAGCTTACAGGGCCACACGAAATCGCTGGTGAGTCGATCTAAAAAAAAAACCAAAAACACACAAACGCTACCAAAAACTTGAGGAACTTAAAAATAAAAACTATGTCTTCAGTAGCCACGTCCGTCCGCAGAACACACTGAAACCCAGTCAGACCACGGCATGGCTGCAGGAAGACGTCTTTTGTAAAGGCTGTGCCTGTGGTTCAATGGATGGAGCAACAACGTCACTCCCCCATCAGGCCTTAAAAGGCCACTCCTCCTGGACTGTTACAGGATTTGTTTCTTGTTGCGGCCAGAGGCGCCGCTCTTCCTCCTGCACAGCATCTTCCTGCCTGAAATCGCTCCGGCGGTCGTCTCCAAGTGTCCATTTGCTTCGTCCCTTGCTAGCTCAGCGGCATTTCTGCCATTTGTCCCTGGTGTCTGCCTTGTGTTCTGCTCATCCCCTCTCCCCCCCCGTCTATGCTGCTTGTTTGCAGCTCTTATTGTCCCTCGCTCCTCATTCTTCCTGCCGCTTGTGCTGCGGCTTTTTCTCCCGTCGACCCTCCCCCTGCCTGCCACTCTTGTGGCCCAGTTTCTTCCTCCCTGGCTGCTCTGTCGGCCCCCAGTTGTGCTTTCCTGTTCCCCGCTCCTTTTCCCGGCTGCCGCTATGTGCAGCGCTGCCTTCCATTTTCCTGCGCCGTTTGTTGTTCCTCCCCCCATCTGCCTCTCCCTGTACCTCTTTTGACCACTTCTTGTCCTGTGTTCCTTCGGTGTTACTCCTGCCGTTGCTCCGTTCGTTGCCGGCGCTCTGGTTGTGTAATTCCCCACCCAGCTCGGCTTAGATCCTCAGTTCTCCCTCTCCATCGCAGCCCCTGAGGATCCAGTTCTTCTGGTTCTCTCTTCCTGTCTTTTCGGCGCTCCCACTCCTCACGGCCCATATCGGGACGTGCTCTCCATGCCTCACTATGGCAGGGTCTCCTTCTTCCGGCAGTGCCAGTTCTACTCTGCTGCTTGCTAGCTGTGCTGTATGTGGGCTTTTGGTCTGGTGCTTCCTCATCTTCTCCATGGCCACCTCCTGCAGCTCCTTGATTCACCTGTGCTACTTTTCCATCAGGTGACATCGCTGGCATTAGACATTCCTGGGGAAAGGTGCAAGCTCAGTTCAGAGTGTACCTGAGGAGCTATTATACTCAGTACTTCTCATATTGGTGATTCAGTGGTGGGCTTGTGTCTTTTAGTTTTGCCCTGCCTTCACTACTCTACACTGTTGCACCTTCATCCTGCTGTGTACTGCGGCTGCCACTGCCTTCCTGTGGCTTGCCCTGGCTGGAACGTTCTTGCTCCTCCCCAGCCCTCCTGCTTTCTCCCTTTTGACCCGCCTTCGGCTTCATCCATCTGCTTTCACACCTGCTCTCTGTCCTTCTTTTGGGTTGTCCCTTTCTCTCTGCACTCTATAGTTTTCTGACCCTCATTTTTTGCTCCCTCTCTGCTTGAGCAATTCCATCCTCTATCTGCCTGTCCCTGGCTTCCCCATTTCTGATTACCTGCCCATAGTGGATGGAGTTTAGTTTCTGACCATACCACCTTCCACAGGAGTCGGTCCAGGCATGTCCTTCGAACTCCATGGTCAGCCTTCGTTTCTTCCCCCTTACTGCTGACATCTTATCATCTCTTGTCCCTGCTCATGCTTTCCTTGTGCTTTCTTTTTGGGGGGTGTTTCCCTGTCCTGCTTTCATCATAACTATCCTGCTATCACCATACCTATTTGTTTCATCCTCTTACCCTAGTCCTACGTTTTGGACCACTCGACCCATATATCTTCCACTCTGTGTCAAACCTCCATTGTTATCGAACCTCATCCTTCCTATACCCTACTCGCCTTCTTACCTACCCTTAACCAAACCTCCATTGTCGATGAACCTCATTCTTCCTATACCCTACTTGCCCTCTTACTTATCCTACCCATACCGGCCTTCAAGGCTCTCATCCATTATCGTGCCTTCTTTCATACCTCGCGGTCATCGCATTACCAGTCTCCAAAGCTTCACTCCATCATTGTACATCGTCCATTTCATACCTCACCTTAACTGTTCTGGCCTTCACGGCTTCTCTCTATCATACATCGTCCATTTCATATTCACCTTAACCTACCGGCCTTCTAGGCCTCATTTCATAATTGTACATTGTCCATTTCATTCCTCACCGTAAGCCATTCAGGCCTTCAAGGCTTCTCTCCATCATCATACATCATACACTTCACACCTCACCTTAACCATTCCAGCTTTCAAGGCTTCTCTCCATCAAAGTACATCGTCCAGTTCGTATTTTACCTTAACCGTACTGGCCTTCTAGGCTTCATTTCATAATCGTACATCGTCCATTTCATTCCTCACCTTAAACCATTCAGGTCTTAAAGGCTTCTCTCCATCATCGTACATCATCCATTTCATACCGCTCCTTAACCGTTCCAGGCTTCTCTCCGTAATCATATATCGTCCATTTCATATTTTACCTTACCCATACTGGCCTTCCAGGCTTCATTTCCTATTCGTATATCGTCCATATCATTCCTACCTTCAACCATTCAGGCCTTCAAGGCTTTCAATCCACCATCATTGATCATTCATTTGTTCGCGACCATTCTGCCTTCCAGCATCGGCTTCTACTCTCATCATAGGCTGCCGGCCATCCTCATCGCTCCCCTTTGCATCCTTTGTTCCCGTTCGGCAGTCCATGCCGACCTTCTAAGCTTCTTTCTGTCAGCGAACTTCGTATATTCATCTTGATCCTCCACTTGTCCATTCCAAATTCATAGCTAGATGTCACTCGCAACCCTCAACAGCATTCCTGTTAGAAGGTCAGAGCATGAGCTTCATCTAAATCGGAATCTTTTCCTCTTCCCTCACTATCAACTCTAAATTGCAGTAGCTGAGCCGTCACTAACCAAAATGTCCTTCTGCTTGTAGGGAAGGCAACCTAGGCCTTGGATCCCCAGAGGTTTCCTCCGCAAAGGTTTTTTTTTTCCTCTCCTCTGTGCCCTTGGTCATAATATTAGACAGGGTTAGTGCTTTCATAGGTTCCGTAGTTAGGGTCCGGTGTTGGATGGAGTCGGATATTGGCCTCAGCTGTTCCCTCTCTCCTTAGGAAGTCCGCCCTTCTGCATCTTGTCAGATTTCCTTTCATTCGTCGTCCTCGTCATATCTTGTTCTTTTCCTGTCCCTCCCATCTATGTCTATCATCTTAATTTCCCGCTTCGCTATATTCTAATTTCTCGCCTCTTTGATGCGCGACACCCTTTTGGGTATTCTTTTTGGGCTTCTTCCTAAGCTACCTTTAGCCAAGGGAATCATTCACATGGCACCTATTGGGGTGGAAACCTCCTCTAGGATTCCTCGCTGTCGTACCCCCTATAGGGTGGTATATCCCACGGATAGAGAGGCGAACAGCCACAATGTATGTAAGTCACACAAGCATATATCATATCTAGTTGTGTAAGTACATTGAATTGTAAAGGCTATGCCTGTGGTTCAATGGGCAGAGCAACAACGTCCCTCCCCCATCGGGCCTTAAAAGGTCACTCCTCCTGGACTGTTCCAGGATTCGTTTCTTCATTGCCCTACCATCCTGCCCTCCTCCTCCGGGGGCACATCCCTCTTTCTGTGGGCTTCTTCCTAAGCTATCTTTAGCCAAGGGAATACCCTATAGGGTGGTATATCCCATGGATAGAGAGGCAAACAGCCACAATGTATGTAAGTCACACAAGCATACATCATATCTAGTTGCGTAAACACATTGAACTTATTTTATATAATTGCTGTGGCAAAAAAACAATACCCAGCAATTATATAAAATAAAACATGGGGTGGTGTGTTAAAACTAGAAGTTTACACACACCCTTGGTGTTAAATGCTTGCACAAACCCCTCGAGCTTCGCTCTCGAGGTTTATGTAGCATCTAACACCTTGGGGTGTGTGTAAACTTCTCATTACACACACCACCCCATACTTTATTCTATATATAATAAATGAATATCAGTGCTGTTTTCCCATGTAGCCCCATTCCCTATCCCCTCCACTTCCCCCCTGCCCCCACTGACTTTTTTCCTTCCCCCTTCCCTCCCTTCAGCCCCCTTTTTTCTATCCTACAATTTTAGTGTATTTATTGTATTATTAGAGTTAAGTCATCACAGCTGGCCCAGTGGCGCAGCGGGCTGAGGCGCTGGACACCTTACCTCAAGCCATGCCGGTGACCCGGGTTCGGATGCGGACTCAGGTTGGTGGGGGTCGGCGGGGAAGGAAAGGATCGAGTGTCCGGAGGACAGCTCTCCTTTCCTGGGAGGGAGAGGGTAGCAGATCCTGCTGTCTGGCAACCCCAAGTGGAGACTGGGGGTGTAGTAGCAGTCAGGGTCTCTGGTAAGGGGAATGGCTGCGGCGGCACTCCTGTGAATGTGCACAGGAGTGTGCATGTTTTTACGCTGGTGCGCATTGCACAGCCGAGCCAATTTTGGGGGGGGGGACGACAGAAAAAGTGGAAAAACTCTGGTCACCTGGTAGGTGAAGGTGGGTCCAGTGGGAAGGCCCCCACGCACAATTCTGGGTCCTGCCGGCTGACGATTGGCTGTCCCTCCGCTCCCTGGTTGCCCTACTAGATTCTAGATAGAGCGCCAGTAGGAGTCGGTGGTCCCGCCCTGTGGGGCTCAGAGCCGGGGGTTGGTGGCCAGAGGAGTCAGGGGAACATACTGGAGAGAGAGGCAAGGAGTCCGGTGAGTAGGGGGCATAAAGAGAGTTCGGAAAAAAAAAAGGAATTAAGTCATCATGAGATTGCTATTGTTCTCTCTTTTCTCTCATATTTTATCAATCACATTAATAAGTACCTGTATTTTTGAAACTAATTGTGTATGAAGGAGGGCTTTTAGTGATGATATTACGCCTTGACAAAGCACAAGTTTTGGCTCGAAATGTTAGCGGGTATAGGAGGTGCTACTGCTGTAGTGTGCATGTCTAGCAATAAATGTTGTTTTTCATCTGCACCAAATATTTTGATTTTCTGGCATTCCTTGTTTGTTAACCCAACTTTTTTTGCTCTGGTCTAATCAGCTGGCAGTGCCCCTTGGTAAACCATGCCAACCTACAATGGTCCCCACTGGCATAGCCCTCCCAGTCCCACTCAATACAGTGGCAGTTGGGCTCAAAAGCAACTTAAGCTGAATGACTTAACACTCTACAAATAACAGACCAAACAGTCCGTAATTCAAACAAGTATGAAAGGGATTTATTGGGGGGATCGGGAATGACATCCTAAGGTAAGGAAAAGGTAAGGGTCTAAGCTAATGGAAACAGAGGTCAGCAGTGCCTCAGCAATTGCTATTTATCTAGCAGCGCTGCCTGCCCCCACAACAGTCACAGTACTCCAGCCTAATTATACTGTTGGGCACTATTCTCTGGCACCAGATTTACCCTATTTCTGTGAAGCTCCCATGGAAGTCTGGGTACCTAGGTGTTGAACCAGTGTAGGCCCATTGCAGTTGCATGGAACTGGCTGGCACTGGTGCACTTAAGTTAAACGATTATTTGTAGCAATCCCCTCCCCCCCATTTCTAACCCTGACCGGATGACCTAGTCCAGCAAAATCATAATTAACCTGAGGTTGTGCTGGCCTGTCGGCACGGGCGGTAGCTACTCCTGTGACCTCGGCTCGAACAGCCTGCTGTCGGGGCTGGCCGAAGGAGGAGGTTTAAGGCCCCATAGGAAGCACTCCTCCGAGGGTGGAGGACTGTTACACTGCTGTGTTACTGTTGTCTGTGGATGCACGGGCAGAGGCACGGGACTCACAGTGTGGGGAAGGGAAAATGCTATTAGAGGCTTAGCTGACTGTACAATCTAGACTCTCGTCCTTGTGCCAGTGTCCTCAGGGGTGAGATTTCAGGGACCCAAAAATAAATAAATAAATAAATAAATAAAAAACAAGCCCCTCTGCTGCACAGCATGATCCCCAACACAAGCTGGGGGGGGGGGGGCGGAGCATGGATGGTAGGTACTACCACCCCTGAGCCCCACCAGCAGTGGGAGATAAAAATGTGCTATTAAAAAATAAATAAATAATGCCGGCCCGGTGGTGCTGAGGGTTGAGGCGTTGGACACCATACCTTGCACCACACTGGCGACCCGGGTTCAGAGATGGACTCGGGGAGCCGGGGGGTCGGCAGGGGAGGGAGAGGATTGAGCATCCAGAGGACTGCTCTCCTCTCCCTTGGGAGGAATCCTGGGGTTGCTTGGTGCCCTCACAGCCTCTGATGGAGATCGGGGGTACTGCAGGATCACCAGCCAGAACATTGGGGCGGGAGTGCGGCAGATGTCAGCAGGGGAGCTGTGCGCGGACGTCATTGCACGTCACACTCCTGGGGAAAACCCACAAAAGCAGAAAATCCTCCTCCAGCTGGGTGAGATGACAGCGAACCTCCGGGGGCGGATGCTCCACATCCCCAACACCGGCCACAAAGCCAACTCTACCCCCTAGGGATCCTTTGCCTTCTCTTCTGGGGACGGGAGAGGTGGGGATCCTGAAACCGATGTCCGGTCGGTGAAACGGTTCAGGTGGGCAGTAGAGGCAGACGTCGAGTGAACTACCCCGAAAGATGCCCTAGTCTGGTAGGTGCAGAAAAAATAATCTACAAAAAAAAATAATTAAATAATTATCTTTGGGGCCTTGCAAAACTCTATTCAAGATAAGTGTCCCAGGACCTGTGGGCCCTGTTTAGTTATTCTTGGTTATCCTGAGACTGGCAGGCCTCCATCTCCAGCTGCAGTCCTAGCTGGCAGGTAGGATTTTTTTGTTTGGGGGTCCTGGACTTTCTGGGAAACAAATAGGGGTCCTCAGCTAAAATGTGGTGGTCCCCGTGAAATTTTGAAGGTCCCCATTAAAATAAATGCAATGAGTCTGAAAAGCGCAATCAGTCTTGTGTGTGTATTTACCACACTTATTTTTCCTTTTCAGGGGATTCCTTTGTCAGGATTACAGCAATGACAATAGTTTTTCTTGTCATGCAGTTTGGTTTTGTTTGTTTGTAATAAAGAAATTCACTGCAGAGTTGCACAGTGTCATTATTTAAGGCACCATAAGACAGTGGGGAACCATAACAGCTTCATTCATTATGCCAAAAAATGTAAACCTGACGTGTGTAGTGTCTGTACTTTCACTCACAGTAGGCCCAACATTTAACATAACATACTAGACGCCAGCAGAGTAGGTCTGTTGGTCTATCAAGTGCGCTGTCTCCTTCACTGTTACTCCATCCCCCAGTCCTGCCCCCCCACCCCGGGCAAACCAGCCTCTGCTTCACCCCTTGTATATACCTGTCCCACCCTCTCTTGAATCCTTCCACCGTAGCTGCCTGTACCAGCTCCCCGGGCAGTGCATTCCACGGTTCCACCACTCTCTCGGTGAAGTACCTCTTCCTCCTTTCTCCCCTAATCCTACCACCCTCAATCTTCCAACTGTGTCCTCTGGTGATTCCACCCTCCCTCAGTCGAAAGATCCTATCTCGGCTTACCTTATTTACTCCCCTGAGGTACTTGAAGACCTCAATCATGTCCCCCCAGTCCCTCCTCTCCTCCAGCAAGAACAGGTTTTTTAAAAAAAATTGTTCTTATAATTTTGCAGTCATATCTTTTCCGCCTTACATAGTATATTTTTGTCTTGTGCTGACCTCAAGCAGACATGTACCAACCTGGCTAAAAAAAAAAAATCGAGCCATTTAGCAAAAAGAAATATTGTTAACTAATAACATAGTTGTTGCTACTAAAAGCACAGCCAGTCAGTGATGAAGATCATTCCTATGCCTCCCAATCGTCTCTGCTGCCCAGTACTTCTCCTGTATTCGCTCCTGCACAAGTCTTTGAATAAAATGTAAAATTTTACTGACTAAAAAAGGTTTCTGCCTTCCCCCCCACCCACTCCCATTACTGTACTGTATCACGTGGGTAAGACAGTGGCACAGTCTACCTGGTTGGTTCTTTTTCTGTGGACTTGTATTTTCTTTGTTCTTTTTTTGAATGGCATTTACTTCTCCTGACCTTCTTCTGCCCAGTACTTCTCCAGATTTCCCTCCCGCTCATAACATCTCCTGAATTTAGTCCTTTCTGCTCTTAACTTCTCTTGATTCCCTCCTGCCCATAACTTCTGAAATCCCTTCCTGCTGCCCATAACTTCTCCTGAACTACCTTCTGCCTGCCCATAACGTCTCCTGAACTCCTTCCTTCCCATAACGTCTCTTTGTATTTTTCTTCTGCCCATTTCTTGAAATCTCTTCTGTGACTTAGGTTCTCTTTTGATGAAACAAGCCACTGTTGACAGACTGTGGAAGGAGCAGAGTGTGGTAGTTAACTTCCTAGCAGTGACATAATGCTAAAGTTAGAGTCCAACCACGAACCTTGAGCCCCCCAACCCCCCACAGAACAGCTAATCATCAACCTATTTGAAATGGCTACCATGTTTAATTAGAAATTCAGACAATCGTTTCTTCTTGAGGTATTATTATTGTAAAGCAGCAGTATATGCAAGGCCAATAATACTTTCAGCTAATGATAAAAACTTCATTTTTACATTGCTTGCGCTTGAGCAAGAAACGTTTTGCTACAGAGAATGACATTTCAGAGGTGTGTCACTGACTAGCCTAATGCAGGTCAAGCTGCATTGGGCTCATCCTTGACAGACCAATAATCATGCAAGCTAAGTATGACAGTGGTTCACAGTTTATGGGCAGAAACTTTGTGTAGTTGAAATGAATGAAGCGCTCCAATGAGAGAGCACTTTGTCCGTTTCATTTGCATAATGCCATCCCCCCCGCCTCGCTGTCTCTTTCCGTGTCTCTCTCTCTCTCTCTCTCCTGCTGCCTCTCTTTCTCTCTCTCTCTTATGCGCTTTCTGTCCCCGCAGCATACCGACTGCTACCACTTTAATGAGGCCCCCCAACACATACTCCAACACAGAGCACATCCTGCAGTTAGGATCACTGCATTGCTGCCCCGTCTGTCTGTGTCTCCTCACTCTTTCTGTGCCCCCACCCTCCCACATCCCACAGATGGTTCCCTCCCACTGAGCCCACCAACCTGAACAGAACTGCACAGTGCGGCAGATACTTGGCTCATCACCCACCCGCCCTATGGATCTCTGGGGAACCACCGCACACTGCATTTGGAAAGAGAGTGCAGCCAGTCTGTCTGTGTTTTAGCCAGTGATACATGTGTTATTTGCACTCACTTGCCATGCCCCTCTGAGCTAGTGAAGGTTTTTGCGATGCCTCCTCCCCCCCCCCGGTGCATGAGAGACAGTGACAGCGAGATCAGTGGCGGGATGTTCCTCCAGTGTGTACTCAGTGTCTCTGGTCATGCTCCTCCTGCATTCTGTATCTGCGCAATGCCCGGGAGAGACACACACTGACAGTCCTCAGGAGAGCTCCCTTCCGCCAGCAACCATCTCGACAAGCTGTGGTCCCTGTCCTCCTGTCATCGAGTGTGGCAGACACCCCTTCTCCACCGCTGATGGTGTGCTGTGTATTGCTTCTCTCTTTCCTCTGAAGCAGCTCTCGGTGTCTCCGTGGGTGACACTGTTGCAGTCTGCTATGTGGACTTAACTGTGTGTGACAGCTACAGTGCCACATCTACAGTTCTCCAGCCATGGTCAGGGAGCAGGTGTTCTGTGTTGGTTGCAATCAGCAATGGAGGCAATTGACTTGGGTAAAATGGTCATTCTATGAGAAAGACAGAAACCAGGCACACTGTGGCACCTTAGGTCCTCGTCGGTGGTAGTGCTGAATTGTGGCAGTGTTGTATGTCTCTCTCACGCGCTGTCTTTTGTCAGCATTTGTGATTTTTTGCGATGTGTGTTCTGTTAAAGTGAGATGCGAGGGCAGAGATGTGAATATGAACAGCAGCGGTCTCAGGGCTGCAGGGAGAAAGAGAGAGAGAGAGACAACACACAGAGCAGATGCACGGTTGTCTGTGTGGGAGAGGGAGAGAGCAGAGAGAGAGAGCGGCGAATGTCCCCCCCATAGCGCTGCTGAGAGACTAATATGGCACACTGAATTCTAGCCCCTGTCATGCGTCTCTCTCTGTTTATCTCTGTCCCGCTTTGTGTGTTTCCACAGCGCTCACTTGCGCCCTGTCATATACCATCCTAATCGGGGGCAGAGCCAATGAAATGTTCAGGCTAAAGAAAGGGGGCACAACCAGGGGGCATGAGTGGAAGCTGGGGGGGGGGAATTACAGGGGAGAACATAGAAGACATTACTTCACTGAGAGGGTGGTGGGGCCATGGAATGCACTGCCCAGGATTCTGGTGGAGGAGGGCACAGTGGAAGGCTTCAAGAGGGGATGGGACAGGTGCATGGGTAAACTGAAGCCGAAGATGACCCTCTGGGGGGCTGGGAGAGCGAGTGCCCAATAGGAGCTGGCTACTGAGCAGACACAAAAGACCGTCAGACCTATTCTGCTGGCTTTTAGTATGTTAGTATGTAATCTGTCATTGCCTCTGCGGTCCATTTTCGGTAACGTCCCCTGCAGTGGGGAGAGATGGACGGTAACACCTCTCAACCTTCTGTCACTGAAATGAGGGATACGGGCATTCAAAACGAGAGACAATGTGGGACATTAGCCCTCAAAATGAGGGACACAGCTTCAAACATTGAGATACAAGTGCAAAACTCTGTGGAAACACTTGCCTTTACATGTACAAAGTTTATTTCTCATTTAACAAGCTAGAATATTAAGAATTTCTGCTTTAAAGTCTAAATTTACAGCACCTTCTCTGTGTGACCAGCAAATACAAGCAAGCAACATTTGGCATTGACAAATGCTTGTATATAGTAGATACATGATTAAAATACCATCAATCGCTCCACATATCAAGTGCTCCAGGTAAGATTTTGCAGAGTGAGTATTGTACTTCATTTTTAAAGTGAGGTGAGTAAAGCCCAATTTGGATGCATACAATTGACAAGATTGACTTTTTATGACAATTTATTTATTTGAATTTTGTTTACCAGGTAGGCTGACTGAAAAAATCCCTTTTCAGGGATGACCCGGGATTAGTTACATAAAAGTCAACACTGAATTTCAATATATACAGTGGTATAGAGACGCATCATACTTACATAGAATAAATACAGCTTTAGTTAATTAAATATATAATAAAATATGGGGTGGTGTGTGTAATGAGCAGTTTACATACCCCAAGGTGTTCGCTCAAGGGGTTTATGAAAGCATTTACCACTTCAAGTTTACACACACCACTCCATATTTTATTTCATATAATTGCCGGGTGTTCCTTTTTGGCCTCAGCACTTATATAAAATTAAAAAAGACATTCTTGAGCGGCCGCGGTCCGCTTGGGTTCTAGTGCACGGTCTGCTGTAGTTTTTATTTATTTATTTATACTTTTTAACTATTATCTGCCCGTAGCTGAAATGTCCGTTACAATTTCTAAGGTGTTGTTTTTTTTCTGGCAGCCACTTACTGCCGAGTTCCAGTGGTGGTTCCAACTCCCTCTGGTGGAAAGAGGAGGCGGCCAGTGGTCCGAGAGGAAGAGCTGTGGTGGGCGCATGCACAGAGAGAGAGAAACCGTGCGCATGTTTGCCGTAATAAACACTTCTTTATTATGTCAAATTACGCCACGTTTTCTCAATGGTAAAAAGGAAGAGCCAGTTATTATAATGAGGAGTTTTTACGGGACAACATATTCAGTAGACATAGCTACAGTGTGTAATTTCACAAGTCAATATGCCAAGGAGTTGGTAGACAACAGAGGGCAGGAATAGAACACTTAAGTACAAGTGCAATATGTTACAGAGGGAAGGTTGGTTTTAAGGAGGTTTTTAAATGACCCTAGAGAGGTGCATTGTTGCAAGGGGACCGGAAGGCCATTCCATAGCCTATCATCCGGGGAGAGTCACTTCAAGGATGAGAACACCGCACAGTGGTGCTCCCTGCTGTCTACTCCAGCTGCAGATCTCCCTGTTTTATGGTAAACATGTCTGGCTTTCCTTAGGTCAATTTCCTTTAATAAGGCTAGTACAGGAGCTCCATATAACAGCATGAGGAGAAGGAAAGTGCTAGCCATAGAGTGACAGGCCTCATTTGTGAGACAGGACCCAAGCCAGTGAAGTAGGCCACGTTTTGTGGATAGCAACCAAGTTGTGTGTTCCACACATGTCTCAAAGACAGTTTCTGATCAATTTGGATGCCTAGATATTTGAAGTTGTTCACTACCTCAAGCTTAACCCCACCCCCCCGAGGGAACGATACAGAAAGAACTGGACCTATCAGTGCCAAGATTCCGTGACCCAGGGAGCATTGCTTTTGTTTTCTTAGTATTTAGGACAAGTTGGTAGTCCACTAGCCATTTTTCCAGGATGGTAAAGTCTATGTTCAGACCATCCATGATCGATTTTACATTTAAGTGAGATCTGTAGAGGACAGCATCATCTGCATATAATATTGTTTGGGTCTGTCCGCAGTTTAAGGGCAAATCATTTATAAAAAGGGAGAAAAGTAGTGGCCCCAGTATGGAGCCTTGGGGAACTCTATCACGTATCGTTCTTGGGGACGATAAGTTGCCACCCCACTTCACAGCCTGGGAACGGTCCATAACGTAGCTTTCCATCTTGGTAGCGGATGGCTGATCAAGTCCTAAGCTTTTTAGTTTCAGGATACAGTAAGAAGATCATGGTTTACCAGGTTGAAAGCCTTTGTCAAATCTATCAAGATTACTCCAGTGGTCTTTCCAGAGTTGATGGCCCAGAGAACGTCAGAGGTGAAACCGACAAGGGCTGTATCTGTGCAATGATGCTTTCAGATTCTGTACTAGGCAGGGGTAAGCAATGAGTAGGCTTTGATGTAGGACACCAGTTGATTGTAAATTAGTTTTTCTTGGATTTTTGATAGTGCACTGAGTATAGATATAGGGTGATACTTCTCTATGTGTTCTTTACATCCTCTTTTGTGAACTGGGACTACGTTAGCCACTTTCCATTTGTAGGGGACCTCCGCTTGGAGAAGTGAGAGGTTGTAGATTTTGGTCAGCAATGACTGGTGCTGTGAGTTTAAGTAGCCTGGACTCTAAACTATAATGACCTGCAGACGGGTCGAGAAAGTCAGGGCGGTTGGACCGTGGAGCAGATATGGGAGGAGGGGGATTGGGAGCATTGACTTTGTAGCCAGCCATGTTAATGAAGCATTTATTAAACTCTTCTGCTAGTGTTAGAGGGTTATTGATACTCTTATTAATAATTTGGAGCTCTTGAGGAAGGGAGGATGGATGTCCATATAGTGCATCCAGAACCTTAACAATTAAGTCAAAACGATATCACCAGCTTGGGGCCAACCTACTGTAGTTCACATTACAGAGCAGGAGGAAAGCAGAGGGATTTAGCAAGCCAGTCGGTCAGCAGTCAGACACCTCTAATTGCAGGGCAGAGAGAGAGAGAAGGGAGCTTTCCAAATAAACCTCTCTCAAAACCACAACCAAAGTGCCAGGAACTAATTGGGAAACAGTCATTTATTGTGGTTTGCTGGGACTATACTGTATTTCTCTCACTGGTGAAAACAATGTTTGAGAAATTACAAAATGACTTCCGATTATCTATCCTAAAGTAAAAAAGTTGTTGCTTGCCTTGCAGTCTTTGCTCTGGTTACTGCCTACTAACTTAGCTCCGTCATTTTACTGACCATGCAGTGATAATAGTGGCAGTAAAAATTTGTATTGTGCCCTTAAGTGAAACGTTTTATATGACTGACCACCTCCTGGTGCTTTTCTTCATAAGCAGAAGTGGCCTCAATTGCTCATCTGACCGCTGCTATAAATAATCGAGTGTCTCCCACCACATGCCTGCAGTGCTCGGCTGCTTGCCAGTTCAGTTCCTGTGCCCACCTTTACTTTGGATGAAACCTGCTGTGCATGTGTGGTCTTTGTCAAACACTCTGGCACACTCTGGATTCCTCTCCCTGCTGCCGCCACTGATTCAATGATGGTATGGTACCGGAGGCTCAGGCTAATTATGATGGCTCCGAGCTGAATGCGTCACAGCCGCTTTCAGTGCGCCACACCAGAAAGAATGCTTGGGCCAAGCCACCTCGAAGCCTCACTGCCTCACCACCTCCCAGAAGACAGTGGGTGCATGCTGTGGTGTGACACCACAACCACAACAACGCAAGCGTAGTGTGCATACCACATGTTCTGAGCATGAGCGGAATGGTGGGAGTCAGCGTCAATGCGCCGACTCTGAGAACTACATGCACATTTGAATGAAGTAGTAGTATGGGAGCAGCACTTCCTCTGCACATGAAGTAAGGGGTCGGCTCCGCCTCACGACCCTGCAGGACTACAACACTGCTTGTTAGACATTCCCCTCCCACCCCCTTGAAACCCATTTGGTGAGATGGGGGGATAGAAATAAGGGTAGGAGGCGAGAAGTGGTCAGCAGACAATAGGAGAGGAGGATCCATTTGGGGGGGGAGGGTGGTGAGAATGAATCTAATCAGTCAAGAAGGCGAGCTGGGGGGTCCCTCTCTGGATTTGAACCAGGCCATGGTAGGGGATTGTCTAAATAGCGGTCAGTGGAGAGGGGGCAGAGGGATAGGGAACTGGGAGCACGAGATAGAGAGGTTCGGGGTGCATGAGCACCAGCGTTATCCTTGGAGGTTGGGGAACCAAAGGCTAAGGGATGGGAATGGGGGGAGAGAACTGCAGGGCTGAAGTTGGGAATAAGTGGTGCAGGCCAAGCGATGCAGATTCAGACCAATGAGGAAGGCACGAGCTGGAGTATATGGACAATCCAGATGGGGATCAGTGAGCAGCATGACCAGACTTTAAACGCCTCCCCAGGACCAGTATCTGAGGGACAATAGGCCTGCAAGGAAGGGCCTGATCAACTGAATCGGGGATTTGGAGGGGTGGGGCTAAGGGGCCCCACCAGGGGCGAGACACAAGAGAATGGGGTGCTGGGAGGTGGGAGGGGGGGCGTCCGGGGACTTGCCATGGACGGAGTATGGGATGGGAGGGGAGGGGGGGACCCCTTTTCCCCGAATAATGCTGATACATACCACAGGGGTGCCGGATAACCTCGGGGAAGACTGGGGAGGGCTGTGGCCCACCCAGCTCCTCCTCACCCGACCGGCTGAGATAATCGGTGGCAGTGGTTTTAAAATAGATTTACCACTGGGTTGGGGCATTGGGAAGTGGGGGGTTCTTGCGCTTTTCCGTGGCCGAGCTGGGCTGCCTGGCCGCAATACAGAATAAGTAATTGGCCCAGAGGGCAGAGGTTTTCTTTTTCCTTTTTCTTTCTTCTGCTTTACATATCCTCCAAGAACCCGACAATCTAAGGATCGGGGGCAGAAGAAGCTGCACGTACTTGTCACCTAACCCACACCCCTATTCCCGAATAACACGAAGTGCTACAGCCCAGAGTTGCTGGGGTAATGGCAAAATTCTTTTGCCTTAAGGTCAGGTTACCTGGCCCATGGAAGTGCCAGTTATTGATGTTGAATGTTAGTGTGTTCAAACACAATACTATTCTATGTGTAGTGTATGTTAATGTTAATCTAAACTGTTGTTGTAATGTTTTTTGTATTGTTTCAGTCACCAACCACAGACAACCATTCTCGGTTGGGGTGTTCCCTGGGGGCCGGGGACCTAGGGACCAACTAGGGAAGGGGAGAGGTAGGATGGGAAATAAACACCTAGAATAAATGGGTACAGCTAGAATTAAACTCCTCTCCCTAAATATTAATGGCCTTGCATCTCCAATCAAGAGGTCGAGGGTCCTGACCTTTATCAGACGCTCAAAGGCAGATCTGACATTCCTACAGGAAACGCATATGAATAACATGGAGCATTTAAAGTTAGCCAAACTTAACAGGGGTCAGATGTTCTACTTCTCAGCCAGATCCGGCAGACGCAGGGGGGTGGCCATTATGGTCTCCGCAGGAACTCCCCTGGCAGTAAACGACTCATGGGCCACCCAGAGGGCCGCATGATCTTGGTACAGGGGTTATGTGGCAAGCAGGTAACCCTGGTAAACTTATATCTCCCCCGAATGTCCGTGACGCAGCTTAGCCTTTACTAGATAAAATTATGCAAAAACTAAGGGAGTAATGATGGCAGGTGACTTTAATTTTGTTATGGACCCTAGTATGGACTCCACCAATGTTAGGGCCCCTAGAGTATCAGCCACCCAGAGGTTTTTAAAAGATTTATAAGGAGGCGGATGGTGTGATGCGTGAGGAAAATCCACCTCATTCGAGGAATTATACCTTTTATTCGGCAGTACACCATACATACACCCGCATTGACCAGGTATATACACAAGTTGAGAGTCTCGGGATGTTACACGACGTCCAAATTGGAGACATCGCCATTTCGGACCATGCCCCCCAGACATCTACATGGGACTTTGACCTCCAGCCGAAACGGATGGTATGAAGGCTTAATCTCTTCCATTTGCGCTCCAAGAAATTCTGCAATTTTCTCACAGAGAAGATTCGGGAAATTAGGGAAGATAACCCGGTTTCAGATTCTACCCCCACTATACACTGGGACACGATTAAGACAGTGCTTAGAGGTCACTTAATAAAATTCACAGCAGAACAGGAGAGACAGCGTAGGGCACGGAGGCAGGAGCTGGAGGATGCCTTACATTTCCTCCAGATGGCACACAAACAAGGGGACGCGTCAGTCCTCCCTCAATTGCAGCAGACCAGGCATGAACTTGATCTGCTGGTGCAGCAGCAGACTGAGATGGCGCTCACCTTCTTACGGCAAAGATACTACGAGGTTGGGCCTAGGGCTACGCGGATGCTGGCGTATCAGGCCCGGAGGCAAAGGAAGATGGCCACGGTCACCTCAATAATACACCCTAATGATAAAATACGACTCACTAAATCCCAGGACATTGCAGAAGCCTTTACCACATACTATCAGTCCCTGTATACCCCGGAGGAACAAGTTCCTTTACATAACGTGCAAGAATTCCTGCGATCGATCACCTTGCCGCGACTTACGGAGGCCCAGGGGGAAGCTTTAGTCGCCCCGATCACGGATACGGAGCTGACATCCGCCATACAGAATACCAAAGCACAGAAAGCCCCCGGCCCAGACGGATATGGTGCGGAATTCTACAAGGCATTTGTGGCCCAGATCCTTCCGAGCCTCCCAACGGTCTTTAATGAAGTCCTGGAGGGGGGCCCCCTCCCCCATCCTGGGCCTATGCCACGGTGTCTGTTATCCCTAAGCAGGGTAAGAACCCACAACTGTGTGCCTCATACAGGCCTATATCTGTGCTTAACCAGGACTATAAGCTTTTCATGTCAGTTCTGTCCCATAGGGTGGACCAGGTCCTCCCCTTACTGGTCCATAAGGATCAGACTGGGTTTGTTCGAACCCGCACCACCACGGATAATATAAGACGAACCCTATACATGGTGCATCAAATGCAACAGGAGGGGATCCCATCCCTGTTGGTCAGCTTGGATGCCGAGAAGGCATTCGACAGAGTATCCTGGCAGTTTCTCTACGAAACATTACATAAATTTGGCTTCCCTCCTGTATTAGTAAATGTCTTAAAGAACATATACTCGACCCCATACGCCTGCGTCAAGGTGAACGGACACCATTCGGGGTATTTCCCACTGTACAGGGGAACGAGACAGGGCTGCCTTTCTCCTTCTTTTGTTTGCAGCCTTCATAGAACCCCTGGCACAGAGGATCAGGGAAACACAAAACATAACTGGAGTGACTTGGGGGAGGGAGCAATCAATTGCCTTTACGCTGATGACATATTGTTCTATTCATGTGAGCCGGAACAGTCTTTTGGCAGCCAAACAAGTCTTAGAGGCTTTTGGTGGGTGTCGGGTATAAATTAAACCTTAATAAAACCGAGATGCTTCCTTTCATTATCTCCCTACCCGAGAGCTAAGGCTATAGTCCCAGGGAAATGGGAGCTCGGAAAACTGAAATACCTAGGGATATACATACCCAGATCCGGCCGAGAGTTCTATAACTGCAATTACACCCCTCTAATAACACAGCTTAAGGCGGATCTGGTGGTTTGGGCGACCCTTCCCCTGGGACTGACGCGTAGGATTGACCTCATTAAGATGGTCACCCTGCCTAGAGCGCTGTACATGTTTCAGAATGTACCACTTCAAATCCCAACACAAACATTCAGGGAAATAAACAAACATATCACTAAATTTATCTGGGCCAAGAAAAGGCCCCGAGTGGGGTTTGGGACTCTGACCCTCCCCAGGGACGAGGGGGGCATGGGTCTTCCGGATCTCCGATTTTATCAGCAGGCGGTGAATGTGATACATGTAATGTCCAGACAAAGCAGGACTGACAGCTCACACTGGCTGGATATAGAACGAGCACTAGTGGATGACACTGGGTTCTGTAGAATTCTATATCAGGTCGGGGAGAATGGGACGGCACTTCCGGGGGGAAACCCTTGGATTGAGGCCTCGGTCAGAGGCTGGAGGACTATCAGGAGGGACCACCAGCTGACCAGGTTTCTTCCACTCCTATGTCCAATTCCCTCTCTGGAGGCTTTTCCCCCCGAACATTATCGATGGTGGCTTCCGTAGGTGGGAGAGGAGAGGGCTGAGATATCTAAGCCAAATAATGAAGCAAGATATTATGTGGTCCTTTACAGAGATCCAGAAGGAATTTAATATCCCAAAGGAAGATTTCTTCCGCTACTTACAGCTCCGACACTACATGAATCATCTCCCAGAGGAGATTTGGGTTCCGGAACAGGTCCCACCACTAGTACAGACTCTAACAATGTTGTTCAGGACTAGTAAACAAACCGCCTGATTTCGATGTGTTATGGCTCCTTGAGAGTCCGGAATGGACCTGTATAGATAGCATCCGAACAGTTGGAGCTGGAGACAGGTTATGGGATGACCCTGAGGACTGGCAGCGAGCTTGGAGGAACTCAGCCAAAATAACCAGCTCGATATCTGGAGGGAATTCGCATGGAAATGTTTAATTCGCTACTTCAGAACTCCGGTAATTACAGCTCATTATAAGGCTGGGCAGGGAGCGGGATGTTGGCGCCAATGCGGTGTCGAAAGGGCCGACCATACCCACGTAATGTGGGGCTGCTCTTCCCTGAGGCCTTTTATGGACTCTCTGCAGCAACACCTTCGGGAGATATTTGACCACCAGTTTCAACTGACAATGGAGCTGGTCCTGTTTCTGGTCCTCCCCCGGGGTATGCGCGGGCCCATAACTAAACACCTTCTTCTTGTACTGCTCACGGCAGCCAAAAAAGCCATAACGCGACATTGGCTGACTCCTGAAGCACCCACCATACAAGAATGGTGGGCTATTTCTAAACAAATCTATGCCATGGAAAAAATAACACACAGCCTAAACAATCAGGTAGAAAAATTTAACACCAGATGGGCCAAGTGGCAGATATACTACATGCTGAGGGACCCGACTTTTGTCCCTTGAGGGGCGAGGGCTGGGAGGCCTGGCGCTCCCTCTCCCTTTCCCTCTTTGCGCTAAGTGGGGAGGCCTAGAGGTTGGGCGGGGTGGGGGTGGGCCCTGTGATTGGGGAGCTAGGGCTGTGAGCTGGGTGCCCTCACCAGTGCTGCAAATGTAGGGACTAGACAGGAGTTTTGTGTTGGAATGATCGACATCTGAGGACAGAGTTTTTAGGGGGACGTGGCAACTCCCCAAGTAGGAGAGAACAGATTAAAGTGATATGCTGGAGGGCCTAGGATGGAGGTCAAAGCGAGGAAGCAGAAGGCCAAGGAACTGAAGTGGGTACCGCTTCGATATGGACACTGTTCCCACTCATGGACTGTTTTCTTTTTTTTCTCCTTATCTCCCCTTCAACTTCCTGTTTTTTTATATGCTGAACATGGAATATTATACTTTCACTGAGACTGATCCTTGATGTCATGTACCTTAAATTAATTACTGATGGTATGGTTGACTTGTATGTAAATAAGTTAAAATTATTAATAAAAAAGATATTTACAAAAAAAAAAAAGAAACCCATTTGAAACACCTCGGAAGCATTATAATGGCAATACTTATCTTGTTCTCTCCTGTGCCCAATGCTTTTAGTCAGTTGACCTCAGTCATCTTTCATCTCTGAGTCACTCTAGTCTGGGTCTGAAACTAACAAAAAAGTCACCATTAAAATTTCAAATACGCCGGCCTGGTGGCGCTGAGGGTTGAGGCGCTGGACGCCACACCCGCTTCCACGCCGGGCGACTCCGGGTTTGGGAGCGGACTCGGTAGTCGGTGGTCGGGCCGGGGAGACAGGCTTGAGCGTCCCGACGACAGCTCGCCTGCTCCGGGAGGATCCAGCCGATGCCCGCACTATACTGACCTCGAGCGAGGCTCGGGAACTGCAAGCCCACTAGGGACGCTGGCCGTTGAGCAGCACGGACGCCGGGAGGGCGCGGCCATGACGCCAGGGGAGGTCATCAGCTGCTCGGGAGGGAGAAAACGAGGAAAAAGAGCCTGCCTCGTCCGGGAAGATGGGAGGACCTTGGACGTGCCCATGATGTGCCCGTGCCCGCCCAACAGACCA
Source organism: Neoceratodus forsteri (assembly GCA_016271365.2). Taxonomy (NCBI): domain Eukaryota; kingdom Metazoa; phylum Chordata; order Ceratodontiformes; family Ceratodontidae; genus Neoceratodus; species Neoceratodus forsteri. The sequence goes on from CM057456.1 coordinate 867,669,557, forward strand.
CGAGACCGACGAAATGTAAGTTACGGGGTTAGAAACCCCCACCTCGTCCCCACCTGGGGGGTAAACCGCGGCTCCATGGGGATCTGTGGTCTGTAGGGGCAGGGTTCCGGGCAGTGGGATGTCTGGGGGTCATCATTGAAGGGTCGGAGGAGGTAGGCTGTGAGGAGGATAAAGAGAATTTCAAAAAAAAAAAATATATATTTCAAATACAATTTTAGAACATTATTTTCTGTGCTGTCTAATAGCCTTAAATTTCATAAGTGCTGGAACAGGGTTATAGGTTTCAACTTCAGCTCCTTCTTGGGCTATCTGCGTAAGTTTGCTGATAGGTATGCAAAGAACCTTGTGTCCTTTAAAACCGGCATTGACACTGTATAGAGGAATATATGTGTCTGTTTTGGAATAACTTTAAATGGTTCTTTTGGGTGTGGGTGAGGGGTGGGGAGAGGGTTTGTTCATATTTCTCTTTCCTCCAATGTGTGTATTCTTTTTATAAAAATTTATGTTTCAGTCACCTTTTCCAACCATGGTGATTTTGATACCAAACATTAAATGTGTACCTATTTAATTATTTTATTTGTCATTATAGTTTTGTCATTGTAAATTATGAAATGAACTTTCCTCTGCGTGTGCATATTGTATGAACTATGTATGTGATATGTAATTGGTATATACCTTGTCTGAAACTATTTGAATACCAGGACAGCTTTGTAAAACGGCCTTTTTAGTCCCAAAAGTTCTATCCTGTGGAAAAATAGAGGTTTTTATCTATCTGTATCACAGTGTCAGTATTTAGAGAACTTCCACCTTTTGTTTTCATTTTGTTTTGCACAGAAACTCCTCTTTCACATGTCACTGTCATATAACAGGTGACACAAGTAAAAGCGTTGCCATTGTGACAAAATCTGGGAATATAGCTGAATAGTTCTTAATTAAGTCTTGGCAAACACCGCTGAGCAAAGTCATTCCTTTTTTAGATTTGAGAACAAGTCTGAATTGTCCGTAATCTTTCTCAGCCCTTTCTTTCTCAATAAGTGCTGGCAGTGTTTCTTCTTTGAAATCTGTCTTGGAAATAGCTGCAAACATCCTTCAGTTCCTGCTGTCCATGGTCCATTATCTCGGAGTCATCAGGGAGACATTTAGGATTTAGAAGAACATTTAGGTTATTCAGCAACTGCAGCTGCATTGAAAATGTCTCAAGTCTTGGGTGGATGCTGTCAATGAGCTGTGTCAGGTATTGCTGAGATGCTGTCTGGAACTGCATATGCAGTGCCTGTCAATCATTCACTTTTTTGTTCCTGCCACATGCCATGATTTTGGTCAAGTTTTTGAAATGCCTTTTGATGCTGTGCTCCATTCTGCAGTTTGAACTGTTGCACATACCTCTCAACTGTCCCTGATTTTCAGGGATGTCACTGATTTTGCCTCAAATTGTTACCCTGTCCCTCCTAAAATGTGTGTTTCCCTGACTAAAATATGGGGATTGTAAGAACAAAATAATGTAAAACACCAAAGTTACAGACTTATTCTTCTTTAGAAAATGCATTTTATGTTAAGCCCTTTATTCTACCAACTTTCTGAGTGTATATTATCAATTTTGAAGATGTGTCCCTGATTTTGGTCCTTTGTCCCTGATTTTTTTAAGTCTTGTCCCTGATTCATCAGGCAGGAGGTTGAGAGGTTGCAGTCTAGTAACAGTGGCTTCTGTTATGTTGCTGGCCACTGGCATGTCAACATTGTCACGCTGCATGACTAGAGAGAGTTTATTCACCACACCTAGGACATCGATGAAAAAAGATAAAGCAGACAGATTTTACTTTTGGGTGAAGGCCCTTTGCTCCTGGGACACCTTTTGCTGCAACATATAAGCATTAATCACCGACAGAGGAGGGCTCGACTGGTGGATTAATGCCCGGCTGGGGGGGGGGGTTGGTGCACAAGGCCGAGTGCCTCCAACCACCCAGCGGGCATTAATCCCTGGTAGAGCCCGACGCTGGAGGTGATTAATGCACTTGTAACATGGGAAGTGCGATGGGGATATTGTGCGGCCAGGATATTACAGCAGAGTACACAAACGTTAGATGATACTACTATTGCTGCATCGTTCAGTATCCACAAGTTGTTTCCGTGCAGCACACTGACATTATCTGAGAACGTGCACGTCCCCGCTTGCCGATAGACATTTATGTCGCTAGTGTCCGGTATTTTACAGTTCGGACCGCGAGAGTACTACTGCATTTCTCAGACAAACCGCGGTACAGCTGAGTAATTCAGAGCGGCCGTTTCAATGCTTACGCTTCCCTGCAGATCTCGTAGCGATGCACTGCACTGTGGTTGATTTCTTTTGCTCGCATACAGTCGCCGCGTAAAATCTTCATACAGTCATCTGTAATTGTCTCGTGCCGCTATCTCTCTCAATTTTGGCAGACTTCTACATCGGGTAGAGAAAGAGAGCTGGGTACAAAAGTCATGGTTTCGCTGATTTTCCACAAGCCCAATGCCAAACGGGCTCTACCTGACATTTCTACATTGGGTGCAGAAATAGACGTGGGCACAACAGCGGGGGTTTGACTGCTTGTGCGCGATCCCGATGTCGAACGGGCTGTGCATGAGCATTGCATGTCTATACACACTCGCTCTCTCTGTTACCGGTGCAGACTCTGGCTACTGCAGGTACTACACAAGCGGGCTCTAATGGGCTACTAGGAATGTGGACACTTTAGGTACTACATAAACGGGCTCTACTGCTGGCTTAATCACCGCTCATTTTCTGTCACGTGACGCCTTTGCACCAGTCTCCACTCTCCACTCTCCATTTGCCTGCTATCTTCAGAGCCATATTACAAGCTCTAATAATGCTTGTAACAGTGCGGAGTACAATCTGTAAACTGCTTGAACTGCACTATGCAGTGACAGCCACCGGAAACTTGCAGGTTCTTTTAGAGACAGGTATCTAATACTGTCATCATTGTTTCTTGGATGAAACATGGGGCAGTGTATCGTACTGCAGAGTTGCTGTAGTACCTATACACAATTATTATGGTTATTTGATATTCGTTGAAAACACTGTTGTCCCTACATGTTTGTCCTGCTGCCAGTGCCAGTCTATAGATCTGAATCAGCCTTGGGTTTACTTGTGATCTTTATGGTGCCAATTGCATTCGCAGAACAAACTTTTAATATTTCTGATACAATTGTCTCTGCCCTCCCATCAGGTTTTGCAGTGCAGTCAATGAAATGAATCCTTGACTCTGCAATGAGTATACGTTATACGTATATGTGCAATATTTTTGTGAATGGTTACATCAGTGGTTTCATCCACTGTTACACCAAGAAACTGAGAGCCTGCTAAGTGGGATTTGATTTCTTCCTGTATGACATTTTTTTGTGGAGCCCAGCATGTCTTATCTTCCATCCCAACCAGAATAGATTGTGCCACTGCCTTGCAGCCCAGGACAGCCATTTTGTTTCTGTAAAAATAGATCATAAAGCAAAATCACAAGATCTAGGGTCCAGTATTAGCCTCCCCCACAAAAACAATGGGTTCCCTACCTGATTGTAGAGGTATCATTGTTTCAGACTGGGTTAGTGATTGACCCTGTTTGGTAAGGTAATACATTGTCAGTAACAGTGCAACCTTACTGTCATCTTTTGGCTCAGGACCTGCTATTTGTTTCTCAAATACCACTGGAAGAGACACTTTTTCCTGTTGTTCTCCTTCCTGTTTGTAGCAGCAAATGTTCTGTTTCATGTCTGTAAAAAACAGACAATTGCTTTTTTACAGCAGCTACGTTTCCCAACAATGTTTCCTATTTCATCCTGTACAAGCCATGGAAATTGCTTTGTCCAGCTGTCCCTCCAGAACCTTTTCTTGTTTTTAGCTGAAACTGCAGATGCTGTCTGTTTAGACTGCTTATCATTATCGGTCTCAGCATTCACAGTCTCTTGATATGTGTCGTAAACTTCACACTCAAAAGTGGATGAGGTTGTTTCTTTTTCTTTTGCTGCTGAACTCCTCCAGCAAAATAATCATTTAGGCTTTGTTGTGACATTTCACCACTGTCCAGCACTGACCACAAGACATGCAGTAGCTTTTTCCCTTCCTCTAACTGACTCTCTGCAAATAACATGCACTGGCTAAAGTTGAGCTCTACCAGATAAAATAAATATATAAGCTTAAAAACCATCGAAAACCATAGTCACACAATGTCCTAACTGCCTAAAAAGTACAAAATTCACAACTTACTTGTTTCCGGTTCCTGTGAGTCTGTCGGTTGCATTTTCAGTGATGCCCGTCCATCAACGCTCCAACTCATCTTGGGTCTAGAGGACTGTGAACAGCTTTTTTCTGTTTTATTTACTGCAAAACAAAATTGATGTTGTTTGTTAACTTGTAACCCTGCTTTTGTCTCCGGCGCCTCTAAAATGGCTGCTTCAGTGTCAGACACAGTGCCTCTGCTGCAGGTTGAACCATTTGCTTCATGGGGGAGAATCACAGATTTCTTCCTTGAGCACTACAACGTCTCTCTCCCATCCCTCCCCCTTTGCCGTGGTCCTGGTCAGAAGGTCGTGGAAAACATCCCACCCTCCACAGCATGCTCAGTGCAGGTGACTGAAACATGCTGAACAAAAACAAAACACACACAACCTTGATTTCTGCATGCACATTGTGTTGGCCCATTGGGACTCCTAGAACCTTGTAGTGCGAGTGTCTTTGGGAGTTTCTGCAGACATTTCAGAGCATCCCGACACCAAAAATGTGCATCTAGAATGTGGGTACCCATGTTCCTGAGAGCCCTGGCTAGATATACCTACCCCATGCTGCAGTCTGACATTGCACCTCCAAAGGCTGCCTCAGCTCTCCCCTGCTGCCATTCCCTCTGGCTGCACCTCATGCAGGTTCACCTAGGCTCTGACTTAGGGTGTCTTAGGGATCTCAGGCCACTGCAGCTCACTTCTGCAAACTCCAAAGCAATACTCTTTGCAGGCTGTCCCCTGGCGGCGATGAATAGCATGGTAGCTTTAGGCCCCTCTGCTCCTGTGCAGTAGCAGACACTTTAGGTCTGATCAGCAAAAATGTTTCTTTAGCTGTGTACTGAGACCCAGCTGCAGGGCAGCTTATCCTTGCAGTCTGATGCCTTTAGCTGTAGCCTTAAGTCTCTTTCTCCTCTATGCTGCAATCAGCAGTCTCCTCCTTTGTGACTTTAAAAATATACATCTCCCTCCAAAAGCTCAAGGCAAAGGTGGCATGCACCTGCAGATGGTATGACTGCTTTCCCTTCAGATCAAGGCGGTGTAAGGACATGTTGAAAGATTTCTTAGTCTAACAGCAGCAGACAGTCCTCTGATTGGCCAAAACCTCCTGTCAGTCTCATAGGAGGATCTGTCTGACTGTCACTCGATGGCTGATTGGTCACCCCTCTCCCTGGCAAATTAATGAAGTCCTCCTGTGTCCCAGAAGCCCTCATTGACTCCATGGTAGGCTTATGGGGACTAATTGGCTGGCTGCCACTCAGTGGCTAAGATGGCTGCCCCTTTTGTAGTGCAGAGACACATACTGCCAAAGTCTGCATTTCTGAAAGTGCTCTTACCTTTAAAGCATGATTGTGCCCCTGGTTGTGTCCTGTGCAGTTGAGTAAGTGTTCTGTTCTGGTTGAGCAGTCATTGGGTGTTTCTCCTGGTCATTGCTAGTGTCGGCTGGCAGTGGCAGTGAAAAGGTAGCTGGAGCCGCAAAGGCAAATGGTGTAGCCAGTGCTGAAGGAACAAGCTCTTCTTCACTCTTCCAGTCCCTGTCAGCATTCCTGGGGACCAGAGAGCAACAACTAACAGCAAGCTGGGCCCTGTTGAGCCAACTAAGCCCCCACCCAAATTGGTGGGGGTTACACTCTCCTCTTGCTGAATACATGCCATCCACATCAAATCCAGTGAGTCCAAACACCATATGTACAGTTCAAATTTACAGGCTATCTAGACAGTTGTTTCCTAGCTACCTTGTGCAAAAAATTACAGTTACACCCTGTCTAGACAAATTCTTCCTGATCTGAGCTGAACTTGTTCATCTTGTGACTTGCACAATCTTTCCTCACTGATTGCTTAATCAGTGGGAGGTACTTGTTCACTAGGTGGTCAGTACGCCTCTCCTGATGGCAGGCTTCACCCCGTCTCCACCTGAATCCTGGTTTCTAAGTTAGCAGCACAAACCACTGATTACAATTGTCTGTTTCTGTTTTGATGCATTTTTCTGCCTTGGTTCCCTCACCCTGATGATCGCAGTTGCCCCAACTGCACCCTTTTACTGGCTGGGAGGGTGGGCAGGCCAGAAGATGCCTTCACAACTGCTGCTAATTCCACTCGTGGAATAACTGACAAGGGAATACGCAAATGCCATATGGCCTCCCTCCTTTGAAGTTGAGTACTTCCCTTCTATAAGATGCACTCTGCAGCAAGTCTGCTCCAGTATGGGATTCTGGGGCTTGTTCATGAAACCTTGTTTCCCAGGCACCAGTAAAGTGCGCTGGCTGAACTCAGTTTAGAGTGATTATTTTGTACCAACTGTTTCCAGTAGGAATAACCATTCTTTCCATGTCAAGGCCTTTAGTACTCTGCCAGGAGCTGAACAGGACTTTATGAGTGCTTCACAAGAGCACCCTGTCAGTTAGTACTGTAGTGTCTCCAGAAGCAGTTTGCCAATCAGCTGCTCTGCATGTGCTGACCTCATCTGTGTACTAAGCCGAAAGAGGCACTTTTATCTTGTGGTTAGTTTGGTAGCATTAGATGTCTCCTCTGGCTGACTTTAATCCTAGTTGTGATTGCAGGTAATAGACAGAGCAAGATAGTTGCAGTTAATGACACAGTAGCTGATTGTTTAATGTGTTTGCTATTCTGCATGAGATTGACAAAGCTGTCATCTGGTTAGCTTCTGTCATGCCATGGAAGCTCCCTGCTGTCATGTGTGACAGACAAAATTACAGGTGTTATCTTATATTCCTGATATATGTCAACTTGCTACTGGGATGTTTGCTACGTTACAATTTTTGTGTGCGTATTCCCTGGTGTTGGTATAGAAGACAAATTTGGATCTGCTGTGTAATTGGGGCTTACCTTACCCAGTCATCCATGTGACAGAGCTGCACCGAACAACTCTGTAGCACAAGATCTGGAGTTTGTTTTTGTCATGAGCAATACAGGTCTACAAGTGTTACCAGTCTGTGGTGCTGTGTTAGTCTTGAAAAAATCTTGAATACATTTCTTGGGTAATACCATTTATTAGACTAAATGAAGAATTGTTATGCAAAGTTTTGAGCCTTAGATGTCATGAAAGCTTTTAAATAAATTCTTCAGCTCACTGGTCCTGCAGGTTGCAAAGTGTACAGGATGCATGTGCAGCGTGGTAGTTCATGTACTGCTATGGATGAGGTTAAACAGTTGGATATAGGTATGGCCTTTCACACTTTCTGTTCTGAAGGAACTATCACTCTTTCATAGTATGAACGTCATAGAACTCTCTTTTTTTTTTTATATATACAATTTATGCTCCTTGTCTGCCCCCAACTACCCCCCTTCTAACCGACCCCTCCCAGCCCCATCACCCTGGTATCACTGGGACTTACCCCTGCCCGGGTGCTGGGTGCAGAGCCTGCGAGGGGTCAGTCGACATCCGCAGTTGGAGGTGTTTTTCTTCCATTTTAACTCCCTTCCCATTGCTGGGGCGCACACGCAGGGCGTGCGTATGAGGAGGCATGCATGTGTCCGTAGAAGTCCCACAGCACCCTTTCTTCTTCTGGTTCCCACAGACCCGCACTACCCTCCAGCCTCCACCTGGGGGAGTCATTCAGCGAGAGTGCCAGTCTTCCCTCCCCGGGAGAGGAGAGCTGTCCTCTGGATGCTCGATCCTCTTCCTCCCCTGCCGACCCCCAGTGACCCATGCTCGTTCCCAAACAGTGGTTGCCGGCGTGGCGCGAGGTGTGATGTCCAGCGCATCAACCCTCAATGCCACTAGGCCAGCCTTGTAGAACCCTGTTGAGCAGAGTTGTACCCCTAGAGGTGCTGCAAGAGTGAGGTCCTTTGGCTGAATGTGCGTTAGAGAAGATGCTCAGACAGAGAGAGTTGAGCCATCAGAAGAGAAAGGGGTGGCTGGCGGGAACAAGAAAATGAGCATCCAATGGACAGGTATGTGCGCCAAATAAAGTGTTCACTGGGGATCATGGCGAGGTTGTCTGTTGTCCCACCAAACCTCATGCATAGCTTACTATTTAGTCTAATAAAAGGCTTTACCCAAAAAACACATTCTGGGTTTACAAGGAACGATAGATTACTTTTTTTTTAATTGTACTTCCCCCTCCCAGACGGCTTGCCATCAATCTGACCCTCACACCCAGCCCTGTCACCCGACTTCCCCAGGATTTACCTCCATCTCCTTGTGGACAACCTGGCTCTTACCACCCCACCCGCCCCGGTGGGGCCATCGGGAGGAGGCGGGCTAGACCCCTGACAGAGACTAGGTACTGCTTCTTATGGAGAGAAGTGTCGAAGTGGACTGTGGGGAGCCTGCAGTGTGGGGCAGACATTCTTTTTTGGGGGGTGGCCGGCCTCCTCCCCTCTCCAGAGGGAGTGCAGCCCTGTCCGTGCACCCCCCATGCCCAGGATTACCCCCCCTTGGTGGGGCTTGCTGGGCAGGCAGCCCCTTCCCATGGTCCTTAGTAGCGTATCCTAGCTTACCCCCCATGGTGGGGTCACGGAAGCAGGACCCTGTTGGCAGCAGGGACGGCAGCGGAACAGGGCATCATGCTCAGGGGCTGCAATTTAGAGACTTGCGGCAGTACTTGGGGGCGGGTTGTGCAATGATATCCCGCGTCCGCCCCACCCCCCACAGATGATGGCGCCAGCTCAATGGATTCTCCCCAGCCTCCACCAGAGTTCCGTGATGTGCCAGACACTCTACCCCTCCTCCCCCTCGGAGAAGGAGAGTAGTATCTAGGACACTCTATCTTTCTCCCTCCAGCGGGGCCCTCTGATGTCCTGAGTCCATTTCCGAACCCGGGTTGTCAGCGTCACAGATGGACGCCCTGCCTATACGCCGATGGGCAATCTGTGGGGTGGACATTCTACTGCAGTGGCTCTGGATGTTTTTGTAGCCCATATATTCCACCCTCTGTCCTGTGGGACACCAAGAGCCCTGTGATGTGAGAGCACACCCCTGCATGTCTCACATCGTCAGCATCTCCCCCTTACATTCTGTAGCTCTGCTTGCACTTCCACCTGTGGTCACCCAGGTGGCAGTAGCGGAGCAGAGGTCATCAACCCTCCCTCCCAAGGTGGAGAGCATCCTCTGGGACGCTCATCACACCTCCCCCATCCAGCCCTGCAGCAGCTCAGGCTTATTCCTGAACCGGGGTCATTGGCATCACGAGCAGTAGCTCTACCGCTGTGCCGGCAAGCCAGCTTAATGGATTACTTTTTTTTTTTTTTTAACTTTATTTTTTTATCCCCTGGTCAGCTGGCCCCCATTGACCTGTCCCTCCAGCCCCATCACCCCAGTGTCTGCCGGGACTCACCTCTCCTTTCTCCCTTCCTCCTCTGAGGTGCCCAACTAGCTGGGTGTGGAGCTTGTGGGGGACTGATGTCATCCTGCCATTCAGCCGCCATTTTCTCTCCTTTACTGCCCCGAGATGGTGCAGGAGCATGCAGTGATGCCAGTGGCCGAGCCATGCATGCTTCCGCATGCTGCACACTGGGCATCTTCTTGGTGTCCACCCCCTCTGTCTGTGAGTCCACTGTGCCAACCCCCAGCTGCTGCTAGAGGCCAGGCAAGCAACGGACTCCATCCCCAACCCTCCCTGGGAAAGGAGAGCTGTCCTCCGGATGCTTGATCCTCTCCCTCCCCAGTCGCCTGGGTTGCCGGCGTGGCAGGAGGTAAGGCACCAATGCTTCAGCCCTCCACACTACCAGGCCGGCTCATGATGGATTACTTTTGAAAGTACTGTCTACATATAACTTTGCAACACAGGCAGACCTCTCTTGGTAGGAGGACTTTCATTTTTATTGATTTAGTAAGTGGACTGCATTTCACTTTTATGTTTGTAACCCCCCTACAAATGGGGGTTCCCGAAAAGTCTTCCTTGAGTTTGTTTAAATGCTCACTGCCAGGCTGGTGTCCTACGTTTTAGCAGTTTAACTGTATTGCTAGAGAGTGACTGTATAGCATCTGTGTACTGTCTCTTTAAGAGCTGCCTGGATTGCAGTCATAATTATTCTGAGAGGGAGCTCTGTTAGAAGATCTACTTGTTTGCTGATCATTTGTTAGAGTAGTAATAATATTGCAGTTTGTTCTAACCTGCCTTCTTTGCAGCATGGACAGTTCTGTTTGTTTCCATCATCTTGGTCCTGGACTGCAGAATGCGTTAATCGGTACATTTGGGACTCTAAAATGGAGCCTGCCTACAGGGGCTCGGTGGGGCCAAAACTTGTAAGAATTCTAGTTTTGGGCTTTTGGCACCTAAAATAACCTGGAGGGGAAACCCTTGTTGTGACTGACAGACAGATCAGCCAACCGAACCTTTTGGATCTTGGGGAAAGTCCCACACGGCTTGCAGTTTCAGTTAGATCGGAGTTGGGAAGTGAAGAAGTAACAGCTCGAGATAGTTTGAGCAGCAGTCCATAGTGGATTGGCACAGGAGAACTGTGGAAAGGCCTGAGTTTGGCCTGCATGCCTGCCTGCTGTTCCTGAGAGGGAACTTGTGCTTTTTTCGGACTGAATCCGAATTTGGAGAGCAAATTAAGCCACTGAATTGTGACCAGGCTTTAACCTGAAGAATACAGAAGATTTGCTGAATGCTATTGGCCTGTCAGGATTTCTAGCTACCTCTGAACTCCCGGATTGTGCAGAGACTCTGTAATTGCGAATGGAGAGCCATTTGCCTGGTACAGTGGAATTTCCTTACATGTGAATGTACTGCATGCTTATAGTGGGTCATGATTTGGTTCCACACTGTGTGTCTGAACTGTGTTTTGCTTGCTGGAGGCTGTATCCAGCTCCATGGACTGAATCCGTATCCATTTCCATTTGCTTGGGCCCTGTTACACTGGCCCAGCCAGGGTCTGCTACATCAGAGAAAGTCATCGACGAGGACGGGCGTGGGATCAAACCCTGCTCAGCGCCTTGAACAGGAATGGCCTGTGATTCATGTGGGCCCTGCTTCTCTGGGCACTCCAGCTCAACAGCCTGCAGTCTCGATTTTGTCCTGCCTGTGTCCAGTATTGGGTATCGTGAGTAAACATCAGGGTAGCTCCCTGCAACAACAGCTAAATCTTAAAGTGTCATCTGATTGTCTTGTTGCCTTTTCTTTCACGAACTGAGCCCTCCGGCTCAGGATTACAGATAGTGTGTGTTGTGCATGTTGCTTTCTTTCATCACAGGGCCCCAACCAGCTGCAATGTTCCTAGCTAGCCCACCGTTTTCCTACCTGGGTACCCAGAGTGTGTGACTGTGTAGGGACTCTGCATGCATAACTGTCTGATTAATATAGCTTTTAAGCAAATCAACCTGATTACACCCCTTCCTTGTTCAAGTCCCCTGAATAAATCAGATTTTAACTTTGTTTGCATTTAACCTGACTGTAGTTCCACTTTGTGCCAAAAGTATTGTACTGTTGCTATTTGCTGTACTTAACCTTGTTTTACAGGGGGTCCCCAGGGTCAAGCTAGAGGAACCAGCCCTGGTGGTAAGTGCAAACAGTGTGGGTAATTGCCTGGTGAATAAGGGTCATTGTGAAAGTGATTACTGTATATTGCTCAGTCCACTAGAAGGGAAAGAGGGGGGTTACAGTGTTCCGGAGGGCTGTGCCAAGGTTAGCTTGACCACTAACAACCCTGACCTCCAGGTGAAGGCACCTGTTTCATTACCCAGGCCCCTTAACCTGCTACTAGCCAAGCAGGCAGGGGTAGTAGCCCTTGGATTAGCGCCACATAGGGGTTACACGTTAATAGAGTGTGTGCATGCCATGTGTGTGCCTGTAGTGCCTGGCAGTGTGCACACACATAGCAAATGTAGGACTCATGTGATTTTAGAAACATAGAAACACAGAAAATAATGGGAGAAAAAGACCCATGGTCCATCCAGTCTGCCCAAGTTCCCTATTTGGCCCTGGGACATACTGTCCCTCCAGGGTCCTAGCCCTCCCCAACACCCCCATTCTCCTCCCAGTTTCTGCTGCCCCAGACAAGCACTATACCCTTAATTCTGTCCCAACCGTTCTTGAAACCACCAATGGGTTTTACATCGACCACTTCAGCAGGTGGACTGTTCCATGGCTCCACCACCCTTTCTGTAAAATAATACTTCCTCATGTCCCTTCTGAACCTTCCTTCAGTTAGTTTTCACTCATGTCCACATGACCGCAAGCTAGGATACAAGCCAAATAGTTCCCTGCAGTTCATTTTGTTAATTTCTTTTTTGGAACTTGAAGGTCATTATCATATCTCCCCTCTTCCTTCTGTTCTCCAGAGAGTACATGCTTAATGCCTTGAGGCGCTCCTCATAGGACCTGCCCTGTTGGCCTTGAATCATATACCCTGCACTGCACCGTCTCCAGCCTATCCCTATCTTTCCTGAGGTGAGGACTCCAGAACTGGGGGCAGTACTCCAGCTGTGGCCTCACTGAGAATCTATTTAGGGGAAGTATTACCTCTTCCCTTCTGCTATCAGTACTCCTTGTGATACAACCCAGCGTCCAACTCGCTTTGCTGTATGCCTTGTTGCACATTTTGTTCATGATTGACATGTTCATGATGATTTGTTCAGGAATGAAAATATCACATGTTCATGATTTGTAAGTATACGAACATACAAAAATGCCAGCAGATACAGGCCATAGCGGTCTGTTGAGTCTGCTCGAATGTGCAGCTCCCAGTCTAATCTACTGCAGCTGCCCCCCCTCAAACACCTGTGTTATCCCCCCAAGACCTCCTCCACCCCTTCCGTTTTCCCTCAGTTATGACCTTACCTCTGACCCTGTCCCACCCATTCCTAAAACTGCCCACAGTTGCCAGCGAAATCACCTCCTCTGGTAGTTGGTTTCACTTTGCCACCACCCTGTCTGTGAAATAGTGCCTCCTCATTTCCCTCTTGAATCTACACCCACTCTAATTTCAGACTATGCCCTCTTGTATCCCCCCCAGTCTAAACATGTTCTCAGAACTTACCTTATTTATGCCCTTTAAATATTTATAGGTTTCAGTCATATCACCTCTCTCCCTCCTGTCCTCCAGGGTATACATGTTGAGCTCTCTCAGTCTTTCCTCATATGGCATGTCCCCCAGGCCTAGAATAATTTCTGTCGCACTACGCTGTACCCCCTTCAGTAGACATATTTTTCTTTAAGTATGGGCACCAGAACTGCACACTGCACTCTTCATGCGATCTCACCAGCAATCTGTACAATGGCAGGATGTCTTCCTTCCTTCCTTCGAGAAGTGATCCCTCTGGCAATGCACTCCAGCAGTTTATTAGCTTTGGTTGTCACCTTCCTGTACTGCACAGAATGATTATGTCGCCTGTAATTAGTGCGCCTACATCTTTCTGTTCCACTGAGGTGGATTACTACACTACCCCCAGCCAGTTGCCATACCTAGGGTTTCTGACTCCCAAGTTCATGACCTTATACTTCTTACCATTAAATCTCATCTGCCAACTGTCAGACCAGCGCTCAAGCTTTGCCAGATCATCTTGCAGAACCTGTCTCTCCTCCTCACTGTCCACCACCCCTCCAATCTTAGTGTCGTCAGTGACCAGGCTAATTTTACTCTTAATCCCATCTGCTATGCCTCCAATGAAGATGTTGAATAACACTGGCCTGAGTACTGAACCTTGTGGGACCCCACTGGTGACAGTTCAGGGAAACAAGCACTCCCCCCAACACTTACCCTCTGTTGTCTATCCTGCAGCCATCTCCTAACCCATCCTACCAATTTCTTCCCGGCTCCCTGGGCCCTCAGTTTACTGTTCAACCTCCCATGAGGCACCGAGTCAAAGGCCTTGCTAAAGTCCAAATACAAGACATCCACCACATGGCTTTATCAAGTGCCCTTGTCACCCAGTCATAAAAGTCGATCAGACTGATCTGGCAGGATCTACCTGCGACAAATCCATGTTGTCTTTCATCCTGGAGCCCATTCTGCTCCATATAGATCACCGATCTCTCCTTGAGAATAGACTCCATTAGCTTCCCTACAATGGAGGCAAGGTTGACTGACCTGTAGTTACCTGGATTGTCCCTGGGCCACTCTTGTGGAGGGATACCACATGTGCCATCCTTCAGTTCTGAGGCACACATCCTGTCTCTAAAGAGGTGTTGAACAGGTCTGCTACGGGCTCTGCCAGGACCCCTGCCAACTCCCTCAGAACTCTAGGATGCGCACCGTCTGGTCCTGGAGTTTTATCAACCCTCAGGGACTTAATAAGATATAAGAGAAACAATTAATGCAACTCCTATGCTGTTAGTTGTACCACTGTTTTATTAAGTATTCCAAAGAGCATGTACTTCAGAAACGAGGAGAATAATATAGCCAATACCCAGCATTTCACGATGTTCTAGTGTTTGCCCAAAGGTTCTCCACACCACCTCCACACTAGGTATGCTGGAGGCTAGGTACAGTGCTGCAATAGGTTTCAGGTGCCAAACAAAGTGTTTCAGAACGTACAGCTGAAAGACTCAGTTGTGCCAGGTCAAATTGGCCAGATCACCCTTGTAAAGGAGATTATAATGTAAATGGATCCTATTACCTTGATAAATAAAGATAATTATTATTTGAGGACTTGGTTAATCCTGCACGTAAAACATAAACTCTGTTTAACACCTGTAGCTTTTAAGAGTGATCCTTCACCCTTTGGGCACACTTGTTAGTCCCTGTCTGATGTCCCAGGATCCTCCCTGTCCAGGGGCTGTGCCCGACATGAGGTATCCATCACAGGGAAACATTTATTTATATTCCTGGATCCATATATTTACAGCTAGGTCAAGGGAGTCAGTATACTAAACTGTACCTAAACTCATCCCACTTACATTAACCCTTGCCATTCTGAAGTGTACATGCCAGTTTTAGCATGGCATCTACTAATAATCTACCTCCACCCTGTACTGGAAGGAGGGTGGGTTTACATAAGGTTGAGCCAGTCTGTGCTACAGAATCATTTCAAGTAGTGCCCTCATTATTCATGTTTTTTTAATTGTCCTTTTTACTCCTGTAGTTTCTGTCTTGAGTTGAGGCTTACATCTCCTTCCATTCCTTGAAGCCACCCCTGCCTGGGTAGTCCCTGACCCTATACTCCCTGTTGGTCATTACGTTATCCCTTCCCAAAGCCCCTGAACATCTGGTCCATTCTGCCCCCATGGTAGGGCCCATGGGGAGAGGATGCAGTATTCCTGGAGAACTGAAGCGGAATGACCACATTTGGAGGGGCCAACCGAGGAGGGAGAGAACGTAATGGGACTCCCACTGGGCATGGGTCCAACCCACCATGATGGTCTCCTTCCCACCACGGGGCATGACTTGTGGCACTGCTTCAGGACTCCGACTACAGTAGGATGTCAGAGGATCAGTGGCACTCTATTCCCCTTTGTGACATCACTTTCGACTTGCACCCTAAAAGCATGACACTTCCGTGGTGCACTTGTTGCGCAGCCGCAGGCCAACACACAGTGGCAACTATAAGCTACTGATTGCTTTTTGCATGGCTCCCCCCCTACACACACACACACACACACACACATTACACATCTCACTATTCATGTTTAAGGGAAAACAGAAAAGTATTTTAATCTATAAAAAGAAACATGAAATCTAGCATTACTGAACTCTTTGCTGTGCTCTTATCCAACTTCCTTTTTCTTGTGATATCATGATTTAATATCCACCAGCTGTAGCTAAGCTTTCCTGGTAGTAGTCATGGACTGACAGACATGTGTTTGTTTTCAACCCTGCATCTTAATTACCCATGAAACATTTATTACCATGCAGAGAAGGAACAATAGTGCTTAGACTTGCCCTTGACTTAATCAGTTTTGTAGCTCAGGATGCGGAGAGGGGAAGAATGACATTATTGTTGGGCGAAGGGTGAGGTGTTGTTCAACCTGCACGAAACCCAACCTGAGAATTGCTTGGAATGGACTCTGGAAGCCAAGAAGGTGATGAATGCACCTTTCTTAGCTCGAGCAGCTTAAAGAGACACTGACCAATTTTTTTCCTGAGTTTCTTCTTTTTTTTGGGGGGCTGCAATCATGTGGCAGTGCACTTTAAAAGGCCTAAAGCAGCTAAGTGATTACCTTCCCCTTTGCCTAGCATATGCTGCAGTTTCTGTAAAAGGTATACTCTTAAAGAGCAAGCAGTTCTGTCATAATTTCTTATGAACATATGAAACTTGCAGCAGAAACAGGCCTCACGGTCTATCAAGTCTGCTCGAATGCACAGCTAGCACCCTTATATTGCAGCTGCCCCCCATCCTCCCATTCACCTCCAGAAACTGCTCAGCGTTGTTTACCCAGCCTCCCCGCTGCCCTGTCCCATGCCCTTTTGAAACTTTTCACTGTCCTGCATAGTGTGCCATTTCAACACCACCCTCTCAGTGAAATAATGCCTCCTCATCTCCCTCTTGAATCTGCCTCCTTCTAATCTTAGCCGGTGCCCCCTCATGTCCCTTCTCTTCCTTAGCTTAAACAACCCCTCTGTGCCAGATTTGTTGATCCCCCTCAGGTATTTGAAAGTTTCAGTCATATCCCCCCCCAATCCCTTCTTTCCTTCAGGTTGAACAACTCAAGTGTCTCAGCCTTTCTTCGTAGGTTCTGCCTTATATCCCCTCAATCATTTTCGTTGCCCTACGCTGCACCGCCTCGAGCAGCCTGATATCCTTCGTCAGGTATGGACGCCAGTATTGCACGCAGTACTCCAGCTGTGGCCTGACCAAGGACCTGTACAGGGGCAGGATCACATCCTTGTGCCTGGACGAGAACCCCCACGTGATGCATCCCAGCATCCTGTTGGCCCTAGCCACAGCCTTCCTGCGCTGAGCAGAGTTGTTCTTGTTCCCCATTATTATGACTCCTAGATCCTTCTCCTCCTCAGGACACCTAACTTCACCCCACCTAACCAATTTCCCTCCTCGGGTTCTTCGCCTTGAAGTGCATAACTTTGCACTTTTTTACATGAAATCCCAGTTGCCATCTTGCTGACCACTTCTCAAGTCTGGCTGGGTCACCCTGTAGCTTCTGCCACCCCTCTATGTCATCCACAACAGCCCCATCTTGGTGTCCGCAAACAAACTGATCCTGCTCCAAGCTCTGTGAGCAATATCTGATATGAACAGACCAAACAACACTGGCTCAAGCACAGAACTTTGTGGCACACCACTGGTCACTGGCTTGGGAGATGAGAGTCCCCACGACCATCCATTGCAGTCTATCCTCCAACCAGTTCTCGATCCATTTAGCCATCTTATCCCCCACCCCTACATATTTCAGCTTTGCCCGCTGCCGTCCATGAGGGACCGAATCAAAGGCCTTGCTGAAATCGAGATATAGGATATCCACTGCATGGCCCTTGTCCAACTTCCTTGTGACCCAGTGGTAGTATACTATTAGATTGGTCTGGCACGATCTTCCTGAGACAAACTCCTGTTGCTGCCCATCCAGGAGATCATTGACCTCCAGGAAGGTTACCAGTCTCTCATTCAGGATTGCTTCCATAAGTTTACCCACTATGGAAGTGAGACTGACAGGTGTGTAATTATCCAGTTCATCTTTTGGGCCGCTCTTGTGGATAGGCACCACATGAGCCAACCTCTGGTCCTGCGGCACACACCCCTTGTCCAGGGAGGTGTTGAACAGTTCAGACATTTCTTTTTAAATAATTCTTTATTTCAGTCATGCTTGTGATAGACATCAGTCTCCTGCAGCTCCATTTTTTCCCCCTCACATACACTTACTTACCTAAGCAATCTGGTTTAGATCTGCTCATCCTCCTTCTTATTTCTCGATAGCGTGCCCCCCCATAGCGGGCGCCTCAGGTACCAGCCTGCATGCTACTAGCTGCCGGGAGCAGTCATAGTCAGTGGAAGAGGAGCTGAGAGCACCGTATAAGGCGGGTAGGCAGTGGCACATTGCACAGCGGACAGTGCTTTGTTTCCCTGTTGCAGCCCTCCCACCTCCCCTGACTTCCGTCATAGTTTTTAAAGGGGACAGAACTGCTGGCCCATTGAAGACTGCTCCATAGGCAGCGTACGTAATGCATACTAGGATTGATCATATGCTGGCCATCCACATAACCAGCTTAAAAGACCTAGATAGATAGATACTTTATTTCTAAAGTGCCCAATTCAAAGAGACTCTGGGCACTGTACAATAGATCAGTACAATTATTAAAATCATACCAAAAAATGAATCTATCTATCCCATATTTAAAATCACTACATAATCGGCCAGCCCAGTGGCGCTGAGGCGCTGAAAGCCTTACCTTACGCTACACTGGCGACCCGTGTTTGGGAACGAGCACAGGCCACCAGGGGTTGGCGGGGAGGAGAAGGATCAAGCATCCGAGGGACTGCTCTCCTTCTCTGGGGAGGGTGGAGGCCAGTGGTCGGTTCCAGTCTGGCCCCTAGTGGGGGCTGGGGGGCAGCGCGCTGACATTGTAGTCAAGGGGTGGAGACGGGCCAACGCCTGGAAGGAGCACATGCGAATGCATGCACACTCCCCCCGTCGGCATCATTGCATGCCTGCTCTGGGGGTCCAACCAGAAAGCCAGGAAAATGGTCCCAGTCACTGCAGAGTGATTGGCTGCCCACCGCAGGCCCCGACCCTGAATGATGCATCCCCAGACGCTGGATCCTGTTTGAGGTGAGTTGAGTTGAGGGATCCTCACCACCCTGCCACGGAGGGGGAACTGTGGGGGAAGATGGGGATGCAGCCTGATGTCGAGGTATGGGGCTGGGTGGGTAGCCACAGATATAAGCCGACTGGGACCGAGGGGAGAAAAAGTTACACATAAAAAAAAAAAAATCACCACATAATTCCATCAGTTAATCAATAAAAGTTTGCTGGAACAAATACGTCTTTAGGCCCTTTTTAAAGGCTTCTACCAAGGGAGCCTCCTTTAGATAACCAGGCAAGGAGTTCCACAGGGTAGCCACGGCCACCGAGAATAACCTGTCCCCAGAGTGCCGCAACCTAACCCTGGGAACCTCAAGGAGGTCTCCCCGCAGCAGAACGGAGTGCCCAGTGCGGACGGTAGGTGACAAGGAGATCTTGCAGGTAAACAGGCCCCTATCGTGCAGGTTCTTATGGGTCAGGAGCCCTATCTTGAAGACAGTCCTCCACCTGACTGGCAGCCAGTGCAGTCCGTAGAGGACCTGGATAATATGCTCACATCCTTTAACCCCTGTCAGCAATCTTGCCCCTGCATTCCGCATCAGCTGCAGCCTGCAGAGGTTACCTCTAGACAACCCAAGGTACAGGGCATTACAGTAGTCCAACCTGGAAGTGACGAAAGCATGCACCAGCATGGTCAGGTCATCAGTGGTATCAGGGCTGGGATTCAGATGATATTCCTAAGATGGTAAACTTGACCACTGCCAACCTAGATCTCACTGCCCTGATGGCTCAGTGGCAATGCATCATGCTGCCATGCAGGTGACAGGGTTCAGCAGCAAATTTGAGTTACCACATTGGGAGACCTGCCAGGTTGGGGTAGCTGCTGTGTGGCAGTGGGCCTCAGTCGGGGAGGGTCGATGGTGTGCTCCAGTGCCACAGCAGTCCCTGCCATTGGGCCAAGGAGCTTGCTCCTGCCGTAGGGAAGTGGTGTGCACATGTGAGGCCCACCAGATGGCTGTGCTCATGTCAGAGGAGGTGAGAGGGACCTGAAAGGGCAGAAAACCCATGTCTGTCTATTCTCTGGGGTTCCACTGGATCCTAGAACCGGCTCACACTGCATCCTGCTCCACACAGTTTACAGCCTTGGGGGGGGGGAGGTCCCTCGGGCAGGAGCCCCTCCCATGGAGAGGAAGCTGTGGGATAATCTATGGGTTACTGAGGCCTGTGGGGGTCAGAGGACACAGGCCTAAACAGAGTATATATCCCCAAATGATGAGCGTCACCAGGATGGGGAGATGGAGAAAAGGGGTACCACTGAAAACAAAGGAATGCTTGGAAAAGGAGCGTCACCGGGGAGACACATTTCTCTGGCAAAAAAAGATCTAGATGCCTTTAAAATAAAGAAATTGCAGAGGCTGCTCCATGGCATAGTGGTAGCACATTGTGTTCCAACCCTTGCAACCTGGGTTTGGAGTGTGCCTGGGTGGGCAGTGCTAGGGTCACAGAATATGAGGGGTGCTGCTGTGATGACAGTGCTTCCCTGACCATCGAGGGTAATGCTGCAGTCCTGAAGGTTAAGTTGCATGCTCTGTGAGGCTAACATAGCTCTGGTGTAGTGCAGTAGGGGAGGTGGGTAGTAAACAGTGGAAAATATTCCAACAGATGTCTGAAGGATGGCCAATACCCTGGAGCAGTACCTCAGTGGTGGTGGGCCAGGGAGGTTGCCAGGCCTGATGAGGGAAGAACAACAGCTCTGTGAGAAACTGCAGAAAAACCTTGATTAAAAAAATATATGTACAGGGCCGGCCTGGTGGTGCTGAGGGTTGAGGTGCTGGACGCCACACCTCACGCCGCACTGGTGACCTGGGTTCGGGAACAAGCCTAGGCCACCAGGGGTCGGCAGGGGGAGAAAAGATTGAGCATCTGGAGGACTGCTCCTCTCTCCGGGAAGAGTACTAGTGATCCCCGCTGACTGCCCCTCTGGCAATAGTTGGAGGCAGTACAGGTCGGAGGCTTGAAGCCGACGCCCCTGGCCAGAAGGGAGGGGTGGGAGAAACGGAAAATTCCCTCAGGCCCCACAGGATCTATGATGGTCCAGTCATGCTGTCGAATCTGCCCCTGCCATCAAATTTGATGTACCAGGTTGGTGGGTACGCAGGCACCCCCACCTGGCCCCTGTCGCGGAGGGAGAATCCATGGGGGAACCTCGGGGTGGCCGAATGAGCTGGGGATTGGACTGGAGGATGAATCCATCTGAGGGAGGGGTCATAGCCCCTGAGTAGTCCGAGGAGGAAGGAGAAAAAACGAATATTATATATATATATATACATATATATAATATATATGTATATATATATACTTACTGTATATCGATGATCAGTATGCAGAGGGCGGGTAAATGTTTGGCTATCCTCAGGCTTTCAAACTGCTCAGTTACATTTTTACAGTGAAAAAAGCCAATTAAATCTGACAGTATGTCTTTAAAAAAATGGCAATTCCAGTGAAAGTTGTGGTGAAGTTAAGTCAGTATAATGGCAGAAAATCAGTTTTATTTGTGTTTGAAACTGCCCGTAAGAAATGGATGCTTTATTACTCAAGGGAATCAGTTTTCAACTCTAGCTCATGATATTTTTTTTTCTTTTGTATCCTGGGAGCTTGACCTTTGGGCTCCAGTCACACTTTCTCTCTGTGCAACATCTTGTTTGCATAGTGAACAACAGGTTGGTCTAAAAAGGGGTGCCAGTTAAATGTTTCAGTAAGGGAGAGCAAACCCTACAGCTGTCCAGTGGATTTCATGCTTCGTTATTAACACTGAAACATAGACGGGTTATGAACAGAAAAAAGACTCACAGTCTATCAAGTCTGTTTATTTTGGTTCTTGGTTATTAGCCGTATTTGCTTTTCTTGGAGCCAGTACTGTCTACATGACAAGTAGTGACATCACAGTTGTTTTATACCCTTCACAGCTTAAAGAAAGTATCCCAGATTGAACTGTACAACATCACAACTCGTCATTTCCCATAAGAAACACTCATCTTTTCCAGCCACACTCATGTTTTGGAAGTATACGTGGATAGACCTTTATAGACTCCATTTTCTGGAATTAGCAGTGAGGCTGATCTACTTCCACTACTTCCCCTTCCGCAGAGATGGAATGGTGCAGTCCAGGCCAGCATCTTAATCCCTTTCCACAATATAGAACTTTTTCTAAAAAAACATTTTCAAAAACAATTTAAACGGGTTTACTGCAACTACACTGCAGTAACCATTCTTACTGGTTTAGTGCCTCCACATTGAGGACGCTATAACTGTTCTACATGAGAACAGTTTTGGTATGAATTCTAGTGTCTTTAACATCCAAGAATTCATCTTAAATGTATATCAAATTGCTTGTTGTCCTACTTCACACATCAGACAGTTTTGGAAAGGGACAAGAGAGGGGACATCAGAGAGTTTTTAAAAATCCATTGCCTCTCTTTCACCATCCTTTTCCAAGCATTCCTTTGTTTTCAGTGGTACCCCTTTTCTCCATCACCCATCCCTGTGGCAAACACCCCCTGATACCAAGTGGCAGTCCCTCCCTCTCCACATTACCAAAGCACTTCCTCATGTCCTGGTGCCTCTTTGCGTTGCCCTACCCAAAGCACTCCCTGTTGCACAGTGGCATCCCCTTCCTCACCCTGCCCTACCCAAAGCACTCCCTAGCGTCCAGTGTCATCCCTTCCCTCCTTCAGTCCCAGTCAAAGCATTCCCCGGTGTCCAAGGCTCCCCATTCTCTTTCACTTTTCGTGGTGTCTAATGGCACCCCACCCCCTTGGACCAAATCCCCCCCCTCCCCAGATAGCTGATTGCAAATTCTTCCACCTATCTCTTCAGCCATTTGCCATCTAAAGTAAATACCACTGAATAACTCAGATATAATGGTTTAATGGTATTTACTTCACAGACATCATCAGCAGATAGGCCTTATAGACTCAGCCTTTTGGAATTAGCAGTAAGGATGATCTTGTTCCATTACTTCCCCTTCAACAGAAGCAATTTGCAGGTACTCACCTTCTGCCATATAAACAATTGATTTACCCTGGATAGCCTAAGGTGCAACCTCTCAGGCTGTGTGTACATGTCCACCCTGCAGGTGGAGCAGTTCTACTTGAACTGCCATAGCTAAAATCATTGTTGACGCTACCTCCCGAGGTGTGTTCCAGATGGCATCCAGCCAAGGACATAAATGACAGCTGCCATTGGGGGTTGGGGTGATGATGCTAGCTAGTTACCAGGAAAATTCACATCAAATGGCAAGGATCATTGGACAGAAGTGAAGATTTTTCAGGCAGGAGCTGCATGGGAGGGTGGCAAACAGGATGCAGGGGAAGAGTCTTGAAATTTTTGTGGGGGCCCATGGTCAGGTAGGAGGGATATGGAATGCAACAGGAAGGGAGAAGGGTCATGAAATTTTTTTTCAGGGGCCTGGGGCTAGGTGGGAGGGATATGGAATGGTAATGGGCAGGGTCTTGAAATTTTGTCAGGGGGCTTTATGGAAGGGATATGAGACAGTGGGAAGGGGGGAGGGTCTTTATATTTCTGGTGGGGGTCCATGGCAAGGAAGAAAGATGCTGGGAACTGTATTTTAATGTCCACACTGCAGGTGGAACAGTTATTGCTGAAGTCATTGGTGAAACTAGCTTTCGTTTGTGGTCTCAGCTGCTGAATGTTGAGTCCAAAGAAGAGCCCTTGTGAAGGTGCAGTATCAGAAATGAGTAAGAATCTGGCCTCATGGTGTGATGTGGGATTTGAACCCATGTCCTTGTGGCTCAGAGGTGACAGTGCGAGCCTCAGTGCCACAGTTACAGTACAGTCCTTATTATTCAGAGTGTTAGAGTAGAAGATAAGTTCATAAAGTCACCATCTTGACACAGTCAGATTTTTAGCCCTGACATTTGTAAAGGTGTCATATGCAGAAACCCACTTGTTTTGAGCCTTCCCTGTTGGAGAGTGTTAGTAATTATGAGATTAGGGAAACGGGCAGACTGGATAGACCTCTGGGTCATTTTCTGCTGATGCACTCTAAATTTCGGTGTCTTTTTCTCTCGGTAATTGTCGCATCTTCTCATTTGGCAGAACATTAGTTTCAAATGCCTTGGATTCACAAGCGTTTTACAGCGGTGTTCTACTTGTAGTGCACACTACCCTGTGACTTGGAGTTAAAGGAGGCAACATGGTCTGGGATCAAACCCCACCAGAGCTATGATCTCATTTAGTGACCCGGACTAATTTACGTAATTTGACCTCCCTCTGATTTAGCCATTTCTGCAGTACAGTGGGGTAGAATAGAAGCGTGATCTCACTGAAAATGAGTTTGCCCCTTAGTGGGGCAATCCAGGGTCAATAAAATTGTTCAAATAAAAGAGAGACAAAACAAATTCAACAATCAAAACATTTTATGAAAGTTATTGGTTTTGACTTAGGAATGAAAGCATGTGTAATGGTTGAAGTGTCTACTCAATGGATGGACTGACTAAAGTGTATATGATGAGTGTAGAGAAGCCTTCTTAATTTTAGGAAATTTGGCTAAACACTAAAGTTTTTAGCTAAGTTATGTATTTTGTCTTATTAGTCAGGTCTTAGACCTCTGAGTGAGTGTAATAATGTAGTGAAGGACGAACTGAAACTTAAAGTGGATTAATTATTGTTGCTATGATGTACGATGTACAAGTCAAATTTGTGCAATGTGTCTATTTTACATGTAAATTGTTGCAGGTCCATCTTGAAAAAGGGTCTCTGACCTAACGATATTTAACACTTCTACCTGTGTAAAAAGAAACTTTTTACTGCTACTACTACTAGATGCCAGCTTTGCTGATTGCTGAAGGGAACCCTCTCCATGCCAGGGCAACAAAGTCTGCACTATCGAAGTGTCCTCCAAAGAACTGATACACAGCAAAACACCAGCCCTATTTCAGGCCCTGACTTTTTTGTAAAGGTGTCATAGGCATAAACCAGCAGTTCTTGAGCCTTCCCAGTGGGAGAGTATTAGTGATTATTTTTTTCATCACCAGGACGACATTAGCCCTAAGGAAAGGGATCATATTTCACAGCTGGAAATAAGGAAATTGGGTATTTAAGGTGGTAATTCTGTTAGACTTACAACAGTGTTAGTTATGAAAAGTGTTATCAATGTTTATTTAGTTTTTTTGTTAACCAGGTAAGTGCTTTAGACAAATAAATGCCTATTTTCAGGAACAACACGTAATAATTAATTTTTTATACCCAGTAGGATTGCAAATTAGCATGTATTTTCTTTGAACATCACGCAGTTCATTGTGCACTTACGTGGGGTGGGGAGGGTTGAATGTGTTGTTGTTTAAGGGGAACATAAACAATGTTGTTTACATTTTTTAACACAGTTGTAAATGTTGGCATATGTGAGGTCACCCCAGTGCATTATGTGTGTTTGCTTGAAATATTCCCATTTTTTCCTTATTTAGGGCCTCATATTAATGCAGCTTTTTCACCCACTCAGTATTAATTTCTTTAATTACATAGCAGTTCCAGAACCCAGTGACATCAGTGGAGCTTTAGACAACAGTGAAGTAGAATGCAGTGACATCAGGAGAGGTAGCGTCGCTGTGCTCTGCTTCACTGTAGGCTTCAGCTCAACTGATGTCACTGGGTTCTGGAACTGCTGTGTAATTAAAAATAAATTACGAAACAATAAATATTGGGTAGGGAAAAGGCTGCATTAATATGGGTCCCTAAATCGGTTTAAATGCTTCATTGGCAAGCTTTTAAACTAGTCAAAGGGGGAGGCACTGATAAGCAGCAGGAAAATCCCAGCCTCTCCCTATAAAACAGGGTACTAAATGAGAAAAAGACCGAGGTAGAAAGGTCAGTGGGGGATGCTGCAACAGAAGGTAAAGCCATCAAAAAATGGAGAGCAATGAGTACCAATCCCCATAGTCTGGGTAACAAGCTTCCTGAATTAGTGGCCTTGATGGAGGAGGAACATCTGGATATCGTGGCAGTCACAGAAACATGGTACACACAAAACCATGACTGGGACGTAAACATACCAGGATACACTGTCTACAGGAGGGACAGGGAGGGTAAAAGAGGAGGAGGAGTAACTCTTTACATAAGGGAAGGAATAAAAGCAACAGAACAAAAGGGTAAACAGGGAGGAGAAGAAGCACTGTGGGTAAATTTGGAGACAGGCAATGGCACCACAATCCACACAGGGGTTGTATACAGACCCCCTTCTCAGGGGGAGGAAATGGACAAGGAAATGATAGAAAGTATACTTAGAATGGCAGAAAAAGGGGAGATAATGCTGATGAGTGATCTGAATATGCCAGATGTTAACTGGAGTGCAGTTGCAGCAACCACTTGAAGAGTGGGGTTATTCTAGATGCCCTCAGGGGCATGCCTTGAACAACTAGTATTGGAGCCCACTCAGGAGGGAGCAATCTTAGACCTGGTTCTCTCAAATGGAGATGGAGAGAGGATCACAGATGTAGAAGTCGGTAGCCATCTGGGAACTAGCGACCATCGAACAGTATGGTTCATAATAAACACAGCAATAGAGTCAAGTACTACAAAGGCAAAAGTACTGGACTTTAGGAGGGCTGACTTTGCTAAAATGGGTGAGTGCCTAAGGAATGCACTAGCAAATGGGCAGGAAGGAGGGTGGAAGAACAATGGGAATAACAAAACTGCCATCACAGAGGTAACGAGCCTTTGTGTGAAGCAAATAAAACAAAACGATGTAAGAAACCACTATGGTTCTCAAAGGAAGTGGCAGTGAAGGTTCAAGAGAAAAAAGCATTCAGGAAGTACAAGGAATACTTGAAGGAGCAGGACAGAGAACTGTATCAGTTAAAGCAAAGGAAGCTGGGAAGGCAGTCAGAACAGCAAAGGCCCAAACCGAGGAAAAGATAGCCAACTCAGTTAAGAAGGGATACAACCTTTATAGGTACATCACGAGAGAAGGAAGACCAATGGAGGGATAGTGAGGCTTAATAAAGGGAGGAGGGCAGAGGGAGACTGTGAAAAGGCAGAGATACTAAACAAATATTTTTGCTCAGTATTTACAAATGAGAGGGGAGGTACCTAAAACAAACAGTAGAAACACTCTGGATACAGAAGTTGATACCAGCCCATTTACAGAAGAAAGGGTTATGAAAGAACTCTTAAAACTGAAGGTGGACAAAGCAATGGGGCCTGATGGGATTCATCCCAGAATTCTAAAAGAATAGGGTAGTACTAGTGACACCACTGACTACCCTCTTTAACAAATCATGGGAGGATGGGGTGGTACCCGAGGACTGGAGAGAGCAGATGTGATTCCCTTCACAAAAGTGGGAGCAAGGCAGAAGCAGGAAACTACAGACCTGTTAGTTTAACCTCAGTGATAGGGAAAGTGATGGAATCACTTCTGAAGGAAAGAATTGTGTCAGTATCTAGAGGCCAGAGGGCACAGGACCCAAGGCAGCATGGATTCACAGCGGGAAGGTCATGCCAGGCAATCTGATAGATTTGTTTGACTGGGTGACCAAGTAGTAGATCAGGGAGGGGCTGTGGACATGGCCTACCTAGATTTTCGCAAGGCATTTGACACAGTCCCACACAAAGATTAATGTACAAGTTAGCCAGCCTGGGAGTGGGTCCCAAGATGACAGCCTGGGTAAAGGTGGCTGGAGAATAGGACACAGAGAGTAATAGTAAATGGAGTCCACTCTGAAGAAAGGGGTTACTAGTGGGGTACCGCAGGGTTCAGTATTAGGACCGGTCCTCTTTAATGTCTTTATAAGCGACATTGCAGAGGGACTGGAAGGAAAAGTATGTCTCTTTGCAGATGACACAAAGATCTGCAACAGAGTTGATGCACAAGGTGGGGTGGAAAGGATGAGAAGGACTTGGCAAGGTTAGAGGAATGGTCAAATGTATGCAGCTTAGATTCAATGCTAAGAAGTGCAAGGTAATGCACCTGGGAAACAAAACCCAGGGAAGAGTACACAATGGGGGTGAGATACTAACAACAACAAAATGGAAAGGACCTGGGGGTAGTCATATCAGATGAACTAAAGGTGGGCAAGCAATGTGAGAGGGCAGCAAGGAGGGCTGGGGGGATACTGGGATGCATAGGGAGAGGCATCACCAGTAGAAAACAGGAAGTTATGCCTCTGTACAGACAGCTGGTCAGACCCCATCTGGACTACTGCGTGCAGTTCTGGAGACCCAATCTCCGCAAAGCCATAGACAGGATGGAAGCTGTCCAGAGGAGGGCAACTAAAATGGTGCAGGGTCTGCACCGGAAGACATATGAAGAGAGACTTAAAGAGCTCAATATGTATAGCCTCGAGGAAAGGAGGGAGAGGGGGGACATGATAGAAACTTTCAAGTACCTCAAGGGAATCAACAAAGTCCAAGAGGTAGCATCTTTCAAAAAGAGGTGTGCAAGAACAAGGGGCACAATTTGAAGATAGAGGCGGCTCAGAGGTAACTTAAGGAAGTTTTTTTTCACAGAGAGGGTTGTGGATGCATGGAACGGCCTTCCGGAGGAGGTTGTGGAGTCAAAAACAGTGGTGGAATTCAAGCATGCATGGGACAGTCATAAGGCAATTCTAGGGCGTGGGGGTAGGAAGAAGTAGACTGCTGGTTAACTAGGATCTGCAGCTTATCCATTAGGTAGGGAAATGGGCAGACTGGGTGGGCCAAGCGGTCCTTATCTGCCGTCAAATTCTATGTTTCTGTGTTAAATAAGGTAAAAGTAGGACTGTTTTTCAAAACCAATATGCAAAACACTGCACTGGGGTGGTAAAACAGACCTCACGCATGCTTAAATGTATAATTATATCTAAAAATGTAAACAACATTGTTTATGTTCTCTTCAGTTGATAGAACATAGAAACTTAGAACCATAGACTTTGATAGCAGATAAGGACCGCTTGGCCCACCCAGTCTGGCTATATTCCCACCTTTCGGATAAGCTGCAGATCCTAGTTAACCAACAGCCTACTTCCTCCTACCCCCCACTAGAATTGCCTTATGTCTGTCCCTATGTATTCTTGAATTCCCCCACTGTTTTTGACCCCACTACTTCCTCTGGAAGGCTGTTCCATGCGTCCGCCACCCTTTCTATGAAAAAATACTTCCTCACGTTGCCCCTGAGCCATCCCCCCCTCTATCTTCAAATTGTGCCCCTTGTTCTTGCACATCTCTTTTCTGAAAGATGCTTCCTCTTGACTTTGTTGCAGCCCTTGAGGTACTTGAATGTTTCCATCATGCCCCCCACCTCCTTTCCTCTAGAGTATATATATATTAAGCTCTTTAGTCTCTCTCTTCATGTGGCTTCTGGTGCAGACCCTGCACCATTTTAGTTGCCTCCTCTGGACTGCCTGCATCCTGTTTTTGTCCTTGCAGAGATGGGGTCTCCAGAACTGCACGCAGTACTCCAGATGGGGTCTCACCAACTGTCTGTACAGAGGGATAACAACTTCTGTTTTCTACTAGTGATGCCTCCCATGATCCCAGTATCCCCAGCCTCCCACTGCCCTCTCATATTGCTTGTCAGTATCTCACCCCCATTGTGTACTGTTCTCCTGGGTTTTTGTTTCCTAGGTGCATTACTTTGCACTTCTTTGCATTGAATCTAAGCTGTCATACTTTTGACCATTCCTCCAACCTTGCCAAGTCCCTTCTTATCCATTCTATCCCTCTTGTGTATCAACCCAGTTGCAGATCTTTGTGTCATCTGCAAAGAGGCATGCTTTTCCTTCCAGCCCCTCTGCAATGTCACCTATAAAGACATTAAAGAGGACCGGTCCCAGTACTGATCCCTGCGGTACCCCGCTAGTAACCCCCCTTTCCTCGGAGTGGACGCCATTTACTATTACCCTCTGTATCCTGTTGTCTAGCCAATTCTTTAACCAGGTTACTCCCCTGGGACGCACTTCCAGGCTGGCTAACTTGTATATTCATCTTTTGTGTGGGACTGTGTCAAATGCCTTGCTAAAGTCTAGGTAGGCCACATCCACGGCCCCTCCCTGGTCTACTACTTTGATCACCCAGTCAAAGAAATCTCTTAGATTCGTCTGACGTCTTCCCGCTGTGAATCCATGCTGCCTTGGGTCCTGTGCCCCGCTGGCCTCTAGGTACTCAACAATTCTTTCTTTCAGAAGTGATTCCATAATTTTCCCTACCACTGAGGTCAAACTAACAGGTCTGTAGTTTCCTGCCTCTGCCTTGCTCCCACTTTTGTGGAAGGGAATAACATCCTCCTTTCTTCAGTCCTCAGGTACCACACCATCCTCCCATGATTTTTTAAAAAGGGTAGTCAGTGGTGTCACTAGTTCTTCCCTTAGTTCTTTTAGAATTCTGGAGTGAATCCCGACAGGCCCCATAGCTTTGTCCACCTTGAATTTTAGGAGTTCTTTCAGGACCCTTTCTTCTGTGAATGGACTAATGTTGATCCCCCTATCCAGAGTACTTCTATTGTTTGGTTTAGGTACCTCTCCCTCCTCTTCTTTTGTGAATACTAAGCAAAAGTATGCATTCAGTATCTCTGCCTTTTCACTGTCACCCTCTGTCCACCTACCCTCCCCTTTATTAAGCCTCACTATCCCTCCCTTGGTCTTTTTTTTGCTCCTTAATGTTACCCATAAAGGTTTTACCCCCCTTCTTAACTGAGTTGGCTAGCTTTTCCTCTGTTTGGGCCTTTGCTGTTCTGAGTGCCTTCCCTAGAAATAGATGATCAAGACTCCAAGTCCCGTGTATAAAAGGAGATCTCAGGTTTGAATCACACCACAACCACTGGCTCATGGTGTGAGACTGAGAAAGTCTCTTGACCTCTCTGTGCCTCTTGTCCTCTGAGCTGTCAAATTAGTTAGAAGCAAGACCCCACAGAAAATGAGATGCAGCTTCTTGGGCTGTCCTGGGTATGTAAATTGTAAAATAAAAAAAAAAAACATCTGTGACGCCAACAACCCGAGTTCAGGAACGGACTCGGGACATTGGAGGACTGGCCGGAGGAGAAGGATTGAGCATCCTAGGAACTTCTTTCCCTCTCCGGGAGGTTGGGTGAGGGGTTGTGTGTCTGGCATGGTACGGACCTCTGGCGGAGGCCAGGGGAGCTGTAGTGCTGGCACCGTATCACTGGGGGGCAGGCGGACACTGACCATCATTGCACATCCCCGCCCTAATATAACCTACAAAAGCATGCCGGCCCCGAAGCATGAAGCTCTACTCTGCTGCCTTCACTGTCTACCAAGTCCACCAGGTAGGGCCCCGCTCCCGAGGCCCCACCCTGAGGGTTAAGTCAGGGCAAGCTACCATTGACCTTCGGGAGGGGGCGACTGCCCGGCGGTCCCACCTAGGGTGGCAAACCTGGGCATGGGTAGGCGGCGGGGGTGGGAGCTGAGCCCCTGCAGGGAGATTGGGGTCCAACACCAAAGAGAAAATGTTTTTTAAAAAAAAGTTTGTTTCTTAAAACACGTGCATGTTGAAATTACAGAGACAGGTGAGGCGAAAGCACATTTATTGTTAGTGGCTGCAAGCTAGTCCTTTCTCAGAGGTCCAAGTTTTGAAAACACTCATATGACCCCAAAATGCTGTGATCACACAAAATGTTGTGGCAGGCGTAAATTCCCTTCAAGACTGGCCTCAGCTGCCAGAAAAGTTAGAAAATTAAGTCATCTCTTTGAAGCTAGGACCTGTTATCTGTGCTGGCACAAAGCAGACACATCGATTGTCTTTCCATGAATACAAAATTCCTGTGGGCTAGAGGTGCAAGCCATTATTTATTTATTTTTAACCAGGAGAGACACACTAATCCTAAAGCTTGTTTACAGGTGCAACCTGGGAGCAGAAGGAAGTTAAGTGAATTGCTCAGGGTCACACAGTATGCAAGTGGGGGCTGTGGGATTCAAACCCAGGTTTGCAACTCAGAGCCTTAAACCGCTGTGCTATACTGCCTCCTATTAGAGCTGTGCCAGTATTGACAAGTGCTTGAAGGGTTCACAGCTGTTGAAGGGGTCCATATTAGTCCTGGGGTCATAACTTCTCTGCCCATGGGACTCATCTGGGCCTACTATTTCCAATCAGAGAAGCCTCCTCCAGGGCAGGCCTGTCCTGCTCCTTAGTCACACCCCTTCGGAGAGGAGTCATAATGAGGGAGAAGGTGGGACTTGGAGTCTTGAACATCCATTGGATGTTCAGTGGGTATGGCAGCAGCATTTGATGGGTGGGACCTTTTGCTGCTTATTCCCTTGGTGTCCTGCCCAGAGACATTGTCATGTGCTGGCATGCCAACATTGGCACCATTCTTGTGTCTTCCCCATCTGCAAGCACTTCCCAGCTACACTGCTACCTGTGCTCACCCTGTTGTCAGTCATGTAGCAGGAGTAGCCTCCTCCCCCCGCCCTCCTTCTGCTAGCCTTCCTGGTGGCTCAGGACTCAGAATTCAGACCCAGCTTACCAGTGTAGCTAGCCACCACATCATTGAACTGGTGAAAAACTTTTTTTTTTTAAGTGAATAATGACACTCAGGTTATCACCTACCCTAGTTTGAATAATGCTATGAGATGGACATCAGAGATGGGCAGAAGGTACCTCATTTTTTTTGACAAAGAATTGCATTTGCAGCAGGGCTGCCCTCCACCCCTCTCACCTACCACACTATATTGTCAACACTGCATATCAATCAATGTTCCTAGCCTTGGACTCAGATTTTAAGCTCCTGGCCCAGAGGTTAAAGATCTACCAACAGAGTAATCTTACACTCGTAAATTCAGTATTACTCCGTATCCTCGACGCATCATTTTAACACCTGTTTGGGATCCTGTGTTCATGTAAACTTTGCTGTGATAATTAATGTTGCTCAGATAGTATCCTAGAAACTAGGATACCAACAGATACCTCCCATTTAGCCAGATAGTTGCTGTGGTAGGACAGCAGTGCTGTCTGACCGTGGATCCTACCCTCTAGGATCCCGTGGTTCATGGATCCTACAAACGTTGTGGATCCTGTGGATCCTAGCAACAAATGTTGTAGATCCAAGCAACAGATCCAGCTCGGATGGGATCCTAACTTGACCTAGGATCCTTGGAGCTGACTTAGGATCCATTGCTGTCGGGCCCCGGATCCTAACTATCTGGCCTAGGATCCCTGGATCCTAACTAGGATCCATCGCTATCTGACCTCAGATCCTAACTGTCTGACCTGGGATCCCTGGATCTGACCTAGGATCCCTGGATCCTGCATCTATCTTTGGTAGGATTTCTGGTAGGATCCTAGGTAGGATACCAAAACTATCTGACAGATAGTGGTAGAATCCACAAAAGCACTGTCTGGGCAACACTTTTAAGCAATAAGGCATGACAGGGTGTGCATTTTTGTGGGATAATTGCTTGTTTTGGGAAGTGAGGCACAAGGCAAAGCCAAGTGCCTTATGCTCCTGAGACATGTCATTATTCGATAATTACACACACTCTGAAGTGCCTTATTGAGAATGTAAAAATGGCTTCTCTAATTTTTAATGATAGAGCTGTGTAATGAGGTTCAGAAAGTTAAACATTTCTGACTTGTGCTGTTGTGCTAGAATAACACATGGCCATGTGATCAGATTCCACCAATCATAGGCCAGGATTTTCCCTACCCATTTTACAATATATGATACACATATGAAACATCAAAACTGTGCCACTGGAAAAAAAGTCTATGCACTTGGAAGAGCTCCAGAATTCCCCTCCAAAATATCATATGGGGCTAATAACCCCTCCTAAAGTGAACTCAGTAAAAGCTCTCTAGGTCAGATGCTGCCTTTTTTAAAGAATACCATATGCACTTTATGTAAAGTATGAATAATTTTATGCATGTGATGGAATTCAGCTTGCTGTTGCTCTTCTGCAGAAATACTGTACTTTGCTCAAAACCCCTCAGCGCCCTAAGAAGATTAGTGCCATCTCTGTGAACAGAACTTCACTGGCTGCCCATTGAAAGCTAAGGGGCTTTCTTTCCTTTCCCCTTGATCTCTGATTGAAGGGTCTTTGATGCCATTTACATGTAAAACAAGGGCTCAGGCTTCTTAGGGCCGGGTGTGAAAGGCTTTGCCATGAGAGTCACAGTGGGCTGTGGGAAAAACAGAAGAAGCTTTGTAATACTGTCTTGACGGAGGTGGGAGTCAGCATCAGTTGTGACCTGGTAGCGTTGGAAGATAAGAGGCCAAGAAACAAGCAAACCTACTGCATTACTGAGCTAAGCCATTCAGATAATGTGCAAGAAAAATAGAATACAGATTTCTGCCTGTTGTGGGGGGTTTGCCTGGTCCTCTTCCAGGGGAGTGAACCATACGAACATACGAAATTGCCAGCAGATACAGGCCATATGATCTATCTAGTTTGCTTGAGTGTGCAGCACTTCAGCCCATTAGACTACAGCTGCCCCCATTAACTCTTCCTCCCCCAACTGCCCCCCGGTATGTACTTTCCCCTTAAACTTGTCCCACCTCCTCTTGAAGCACCCCACAGTCTGCACTGATATGAGTTGCTCAGGCAGTGCATTCCACCCTGTTACCACTCTTTCAGTGAAGTAGTGCCTCCTCCTTTCCCTCCTGAATCTTTCCCCCTTTAACTTCAAGGAGTGTCCCCTAGTATCTCTTCCATTCTGGAGAGTGAACCCACCTGGAAGCCTACTTTGTTCCTCCCCTTCAGGTACTTGAAGGTCTCGATCATGTCCCCTCTCTCTCTTCTATCCTCCAGGGTATACGTGTTGAGCTCTTTTAGTCTTTACTCGTAAGTTCTATCTCCCAACCCCTGGATCATCTTTGTTGCTCTTTGCTGCACTGCCTCCAGTAGTTTTATATCCCTTTTCAAGTACAGGTGCCAGAACTGAATGCAGTACTCCAAGTGCGGCCTCACCAGGAACCTGTACAGGGGCAATATGACTTTGCTACGTCTGGAGTAATCCCCTTGCTATGCACACTAGCATCCTGTTAGCCTTAGCTGCTGCCTTCCTACACTAGGTTGAGTGGTTTAATTCCCCAGTCACCAACACCTCCAGATCCTTCTCCTCATTGGATGTGGACAGTTTAATACCATCCATCCAGTAGCTGTATCCTGGGTTTTTGGCTCCAAAATGCATCACCTTGCACTTCTTGGTGTTGAACCCAAGCTGCCAGGTATGCGACCACTTCTCGAGTCTTGCCAAGTCCTCCTGCAGTAATTTGCCACCCTCCTCCCCATCCACCTCAGCACAGATCTTGGTGTCATCGGTGAAGAGGCTGATCTTATTCTTGATCCCAACCGCTATGTCTGCGATGAAAATGTTAAACAGGACTGGTCCCATTACTGATCCCTGTGGGACACCACTTGTCACTGCCCTGGGCTCCGATGCTTCTCCCCCCACAACTATGTTCTGTTGCCTGTTCCTCAGCCAGTTTTCTACCCATTGTGCTAGCTTCCACCCTATACCAAGACTCCTCGACTTGCAGGACAGCCTTCCGTGTGGCACTGAATCAAAGGCCTTGCTGAAATCCAGGTAGACTACATCTACTGCATGGCCCTCGTCCAGCGCCCTTGTGACCCAGTCAAAAAAAATCAACCAAGTTTGTCTGACAGGATCAGCCAGCGACGAATCCGTGCTGTCTGTCATCTTGCGGATCATTATCCACAAGAAACTGCACCAACCTTTCTTTGAGGATAGATTCCATCAGTTTCCCCACAATTGTGATGAGGCTCACCAGTCTATAGTTCCCTGGTTCGTCCTTGGGCCCACTTTTGTGGAGAGGTACCATGTGTGCCTCCCTCCAGTCTCTGGGCACACATCCCGTATGTAGTGAGGTGTTGAACAGATCTGCCAGTGGCTGTGCTAGGACCTCTGCCAGCTCCCTCAGCACCCTGGGATGTACCCTGTCTGGCCAAGGTGCCTTGTCTATCCTCAGGGACCTAAGGCTCTCCAGCTCCCTTTCCACCGTGATGACCCCCATCTGTGGTTATCTCACCCCCCCATGCCTGCGCCCCCTTTCCCTGCAGGAATGGGCCCATCCCTCTCCCTTGTGAACACTGAACAGAAGTACTCATTAAGTACTTCTGCCTTCTCAGCCCCCAACCAGGATCCCTTGAAAGTGTGCTCTGCTCTGCTCTGCTCTCCATCTTGCTCTCGTATCACACGCCAAAGGAAGTTGTCTGGTTTAGCAATATTGTTGTGCCAGATGTCCAAGGTAGCTGGTTGCTGAAAATGTCAGTTTCTTGTTATTTTAAGTTTTAGGACTCTGTTGTTTTGTAAGAGTTTCTGTTAGAACAGTTTTACAGCTGAACATGAGATATCATTTGGGCATGGATTAGTCTGATGTTATGTAGGGCTGCTTCAAATATTCTGCTGCTGTCTTGTAAATGCAGCAAGTACTGTTCTCTGCCTACAGTCAGATTGTCCTAAACTCTTAACAGTGCCAGGAGAAATGGGGAGGGATGTTACGTTGCCCCACCAAATGTACCCCCCAAATGAGGATGAGTGGATGCTGACTTTGTATTTGGTGAATGTTCCAGAATTTAGCATTTTTACCTTTGAGTCAGCCCAATTGTACCTTTGTGCCACTTCAGATCACTTTCAGCCAAATACTTAAAATAAATAACACTCTAGCCTTTCCCAGATAACGCAAGGCTTAACAAAAAAAGGTTGTGGCTTCCGGCACAGTGCCAGGTGCTTACTAAGTTAAAAAAAAAGACAGAAAGAACGCAGGAGGGAGGGAGGGAGGAGTCAGGATTAACTGAAGTGTGTGAGAGAGGTAATGGAGGGGGCCTCTTACCCCAGTTTTTAGCCTGCTAGACCCCCATACCAAGGACTCAAATGCTCTTTGGCCAAAGTGTTGAAGCTGAAGCAAAGACAGGGTCCCAAATTAAAGTCGAACTGAAGCTGCCAACTTTTACGTTTGCTCACCATTACCCCCAAATACCCAAAATGCATGAAAGTACACAAATGCAACGTATTAAGAGTAAAACAAAATATATTTATTTAAGATTTACACAAGATAGCCTCATTTAGGTGACACACTTAGGCCCCCATGGTCAGAGCTGGCCGCAAGCATAGCGTAAACTGTCGTGCTGTGCTTGCAATAACACAGGGTTGGCTCTGAGCAATATTCAGCTGGTTAGTGCTCACCAACAGAGCTCTCTAACTGACTGAATGTTGGGCCATGTCGGCACAGAGCTAAGTAGGTCTGTGTTGCGCTGACATGGACCAGGCTGCATATGGCCCACAGGAGGTAGCTCTGCCTGAAACGGGATAGTGCCAGGGCTCCTGAGTACCATATTCAGCCTGAACATGCAAATGAGCCCACTTGACATGCAGTGTGCTAAGGGCCCATCTGCACGCCCATTCTGGGCTCATTTGAATGTGCACAGAAGACTACTACTGTTACTGCAGAGCATCTGTGAACACTGGCCTGGTAGTTTAGTTGTCCCTCCACCCCGATCACCCATCCTGCATTGTAAATGTATGTTCCTGGTAGTCTAATGGTCCCCCACCCTCAGATCACCCATCCTGTGATCTAAATGTATATCCCTGGTAGTCTAGTGTACCTTCACCCCTCGACCGATAGCCAACCCCCCACCTGCCCTCCTGCTAAAGACCCCTGCCCTGCGCCCCTCCCCCCACTCTGATCGACACTCAACACTATGACTGGCACAGCCCTCCGCTCACCTCCTCAACTTGCCGCCATCTGTCACGGAGCACAATCAAATGGATGGGACATTTCCCCATTGAAGTGGTTAGCAGTTGTTTTCCTGTATATCCGTTCCCTGTATACGCAATCGTGATCAAAACTAACAGTAACCATCCACATATATTATATAAAATAAGTGATGCCCAGGTCTGCTACACTTGGAAATATACCCATCAAGGGGGCTAACCAGATCATAAAGCAACTGGCCCTTCAGACTTGTGGCCTTATGATCTGTTTGGGCCCCTCAATGGGTTTATTTCCTTGTATCCATCACTTACCCATCATTTATTATCTATATATCATATATATATATATATATATTTTTTTTTTATAAAATAGGTAAAATCAGTAAAAATCGGGTTCCCTGATTTAATAGAACATACCACATGACCATGCATTATCCCACAATGACTGCATGCTTCCCACCATGACCATGCACCAGTACTGTTTTCTGTCCCTCAGAACCTTCTCACCACCAGCCAGATCAGTCCACACCTGGCACACACAGATCTGGCACACACAAGCTGCCACAGCTATAAGGAAGTAAATCTGTACAGCTGTGCCACACTGCAAACAATTATCTGGTTGATCCTGCCTGAAAAAATGCCTACTTTTTCACTCTAGTAGACATGGTGCTTCGTCAGAGATACGTCTGTCTTTCTTCAGTAGGCAGTTTATTTTGAAATTATAAAGGGATGTTATTCCTGGTTAAGTTTATATTTAAATTAAAAATATAACTTGGGCTGGCCCGGTGGCGCTGAGGGTTGAGGCACTGGATGCCACACCTTGCTCCACGCCGGCGACCTGGGTTGGGAGCGGACTCGGTCGCCGTGGGTCGGGCCGGAGATAGCAGGCGCCAATGACAGCTACAGCTTCTCTGGGAGGGATTCAGCCATTACCCGACACTCTGCACGACCTCGAGCGGAGGCTCGAGGAACTGCAAGCTCCACCTGGAAGATGGCGTTAGTGAGCAGCACGGACGCCGTGCGCGTAGCGCCGATGACGCCGGGAGGTACTTGCTGCTCAGAGGGAGAAAATCGTGGAAAAACAAGCCTGCCACAGCCGGGAAGATGGGGGGACCATGGCCGTGCCCACGATTTGCCTGTGCCCGCCCAGCAGACCACAGACCGATGCAACGTAAGTAATGGGGTTTGACCCCTCACCTCATCCCCGCCGGGGTAATCTGAGGCTCCATGGGGCCTGTGGGTCTGTGTGGGTAGGGTTCCGGGCAGTGGGATGTCCAATTGTCCCCCCTGAAGGGTCAGAGGTGGCAGGCTGGGAGGAGAAATAAACAGTAATTTCAAAAAAAAAATATAACTTGATTATACAGTGCAAAATATAGTGGCAGATTCTCACATGCAGCTTTCATTCATGTTTGAAAGAAAGCCACGTACTGTAAAGCATGCAGGACGTCCTGTTTCCCAATCATGACAGCTGTAAAGAGACCATAGATAAATATTCAAATAGATATCCCTAAACTCTTTTTAGTTTAACACCACTGGATCACTCTGAGCCACCCATTTATAGACAAAGGGGCTATATACAGAGATCTGTTTGTCTCTGCCAGCTTGCATTTACCTATTAGTGATAACTGCAATGTGTGGTTCGAATATGTTGAACATAAATCTTTGCAAGTTACACCATACTCTCAAAGGCACACATGCCAAACAGAGAAAGTGCGTGAAAAGTCATCAGTTATCTTTCCCAATATGGCCTTTAAACTGAATGATCAGATACATGTGCAAAAATGTAGCAATCACGCAGTCCGAGACAAAAAAAACCCGAAATACTCGGGGAGGCCATCCCCAGTCACATGAAATCACATATAAAAAAGTGCACGTGCAAACAAGGGGAAATCCATACAACAAACGTAATGCAGCAGTGCAATGAAAAATGCATATAAAAAAACAAACTACTGTAGTTTTAGCTACAGTTAATAAAAATACTAGCATACCTGTGAACTGTAGTTTTCTGTGTACCTTCTATGCTGCGCACGATGAATTGTTCTTATTTTCTGAGTTCTAACCCTTAAATCTCTGCAATGGTGTTTCTCAGTCAGATATGCTGGCCATCTTTTTTTCTTGAGGAAAAACTAAATGATAACATTTATAACATACCCAAATGTTGATGGAACTAGAAAATGTTACCACCAAATAAACCTGGAAGATGCCGAGAATCTTTTGTAGTGAAAAAAAGGTTGGGTCACATTTTTTGCCCAGTTTCATTGCACTGCCGCTTTAAACATAGATTAGGAAGAGTAGCGTAGAGAGAAATGTCTGTTTTGTACATACTCTGGCCAACTGCAGTGCTAGCCCTATTAAAACAAGCCCTTGTCAAGTCCTGCCCTATGTTTGCTTGCTGGTGTAACAGGCTTTAAGGAACCCGACGTTGTTGAGACAGCTTTTAAAAATATAATATTTAGACACAATTTAGCTTATAGTTCACACTGTTTCTTTAATTGCCACCCTTGTTCATTTATTACTAAGGACATTTGATTGGAAACGGGATAGCTGCCTTATTTGCTGTGTCTGCTTGTCTACTTCTCAGTCACAGATCTATTTCTCACATCCCAAGCTATTGCTGTGGAGATAATTATGATGTAATAAGCAGGGCATTATGATGTCATGTGTAGAAAAGCAGCTAAACCTAATAGAGTCCAGGGAACAGTAGTCTTATTTTTATGTCACTTCCCTAAATAATAAAGAAAAATGGGAAAGAATTACAAAAATATAGTTCTCATTGAATTGGACAGAGGGTAAAAGCACAGAATGTGAAAACAGTGGGTTGCAGGTTCAGCCTCCCTCAGGGTCACAGTCAGTATTGTCTAAGGGAATCTGAACCACAGTAAACTTGTAGCCAGGCCAGTGACGTGGAGGGCTGAGGTACTGGATGCTTCACCTCTCACCACGCCGGTGACCTGGGTTCTGGAATGGACCAAGGTTGTTATGGGGCTGGTGGGAGAAGGAGGATTTAGTGTCTGTTGACTGATTTCCTCTGAGGTGGTGGTGGTGGTAGTGGGGGAGACGATGTGTACTGCTGCTTGGCTGCCACCTAGTGGAGGGTAGGTGGCACTGCAGCAGGCACCAGAATTGGAAGTCAGCGGTGGGCATTCAAAGCGTGCACTGTCTTTATGGTCTACGTGTGCACCATTGCACACTGCCAGCTTTGACTCAAGAAGAGTGATGGGCAGAAAAGAACTCCTGTCTGCAGAATGATGCTGTGACTCTAAATGCACCCCCCCCCCATCAATGGCACCCACTCACACAATGAAGTAGGAAGTAGAGGGGTAGGTCCTGGAGATAACATAAAGGGACTGGGGTTCGACAGCAGACAGAGATTGATGGGGAGGAGCAGAAGGGATGGGGAGGAGCAGAAGGATAAAGTCCATATGAAAAAAAAAAAAGGATTGCAAAATATGTGAACGATAAATTAAATTGTTTATCCAGCTGGTATCAGGGGCTGTTTAAAGGGAACATAATCGTTTAAATCAACTATTGCTGGTGCTTCCTATTCATTATTGATATGCTATTAGCATATCTGTAGCCATTATATTTGCATTCTGCATGCTGAGGCACTTCCGGACTGTAACTAGGGGACTCACTCACCCTCCCTCCCCACACACACACACACTGTAAGGCTTGATGTTTATCTTCAAAGCCTGATGATGTCTGCTAACTGGCTAATGGGCAGTAAACCAGTTTGGTGGGACGTTCTCCTTTGAACTACAAGAAGTTTAAGCCCATTAGCCAGCAAAACACTGTCATTGTCTCAGAATTGGCTTTTGAGAGGCAAGCCCCCTGCATTTCTACCTTCGTTGGCTTTATACAGTACACACCTACACAGTCCCCTACTCTACAGTAAAAATACATTTGCTTGTACATGCTCGCAAGCAAACATAAAAAATGTACACGCTCTCTCCAACTGCAGCTCTTCCAATACAAAACAAAACAGATTGTTGTCATATATCTCATGTAATCTCTTAAAGATGATGTGTAAAGTAAATACAGCTGCCCACTCCCATCCCACATACCTTTCAATGCTGCAGCGGGAGTCCGTGGCTGCTATGAGGAACATTATTGGAATTAACTGTATATTTTAAAACACCGCCGAAACTTTTAGGCGAATGCAGAAGCACCGCGCATATTCTGATTGAGCGGGCACATGTTTTCATGGATATTCCACTCATTTAGTGACGTGGCAAACACCACTGCTCTCAACTTAAACATTGCCTGACCCTGGAGGCTCGTCTTGCCATAGCACAAGGCAACCTCTTCCACCTACTCGACTACTGCACCTCTGTATTTTCCCACACATCCACCAACCTGCTCGCAAGACTCAGCACAGCCAGTTGACCTGGTGGCACTGAGGGTTGAGGCACTGGACGCCACACCTCGCACCACATCGGCAGCCTGGGTTTGGGAATGAACTCGGGCCGCCGGCGGGGGAGGGCGCAGACTCTGATTGAGCAGCCGGCAGGCAGCTCTCCTTTCCCAGGGAGAAGGGCATGCACTGCACAGCTTTGGCAGCCCCTAATGGAGATTAGGGGCTCGGCTGAACAGTGCACATTGCATTAGGGTAAGG
Organism: Neoceratodus forsteri; assembly: GCA_016271365.2. Classification (NCBI taxonomy): domain Eukaryota; kingdom Metazoa; phylum Chordata; order Ceratodontiformes; family Ceratodontidae; genus Neoceratodus; species Neoceratodus forsteri. The sequence continues at coordinate 867,711,704 of CM057456.1, forward strand.
TGGATGTGGCAGACGTCCTGCAGGTAGGTGCAGGAGCGTGCCTGTGCTGCGCTGGACGTCATTGCACATCCGCACCACCGGGAACAGTACCCAAGGTAAAAAACCCTCCCGCCATTAGTAGGCGAAGACGGGTCCAGAGTTCATGACCCCACATCCAATACCGGGCACCAGGATGCTTGTTTCGGACCCTACTCCAAGTGCATCAGCCCGCAACACTATAAATAGAGCACCAGAAAGGAGTGCAGCAGTCCTTCCCCGGGGGACTCAGATCCGGGGGGTCGGGCTAGCTGGGCTGGAGGAAGCGTGTTCCTTCCCATAGACGAGGAGCCAGGGTTTCAGGTCGGATGAGCAGCGTCGCAGCACCGAGAGACCACACCGGAGAGAGGCCATTGGTGAGAGGTGAATAAACAGAATTGGGAAAAAAAAAAAAAAGACTCATCACAGCCTAAAACAGCATTTACAGTTTGCGCTACTGGCACCCTCCTCCACACACCATTGTAACTTGTACAGATCCTTAGGCTGGCTCCCTCTACAAGCCAGGTACAACTGTGCCCTTGAATACATAGTGGACAACACCACTACAGATAGAAATCTATCCCCTTACTCCTCCCTGCGTAAGCGCAAAACTGCCTCTCATAACCTCCGGCAGTCCTTTGTCCTCCTGCTGGAATTTCCCAGGGTTTCCACCTGCATGAGCGGAAATGCCATGTCTATCACTGCCCCCAACCCCTGGAACAAACTCCCTGCCTCCCTCCACTCTCTAAACTCACACATCACCTTCAAGGCACACTTCAAAACTTGGCTACTGGCAGAATCCATATTTTAGTGCCAATCCAGGTGACCCTGCGAATGCGAGTCCTCCTATCGTTCCTTGCCCTATGTCTGAACTGTCCCAGGTAACAAAGGAACAATCATATGCATACTTGCTAGTAACTTCTTGTTACTCGATGTTTGCACTTTACATACATTGTATTTCTGTAAATGTACCCTTGCACTTCTTTGTGCTTTCATCTGTTGTTACCAATCTGCATCCCAAATGTGTCTGACTCTTACATATTCTTATACCCTCCTAATCTAATCTACTTTGAATTAGTATGTATTACCCTTTGTCTGTATTACCCATGTTTTATTTATTTTTTTATTTTATTTTATTGAAATTTCGGAAGACTCCTTTGCAAAGGCTCCACGTCAGTACAAACAGAAACAACACATAGGGACAAATTGTACATTGCTAACTGGGCAAACAATACATTAAGACAAATATAACATGGTTGAATCAGTCCAGAGTAATTAGCTTGCTAGGTTAACTTCTCACGGTTTCACTAGGGTTGTATAGGGACCCAGGGTCATTGCAGTGAGGGGGGATTGGTTTCTAGTTTCAGATGCTAGCATTTGGCCGAGGGGTTGTGCTTAAGGTACCAAGAGCTATGATGGCCTGGTAGGGAATTGAGGGAGGCGTTGGGTTTCTGACTTCAGCCTAGTGTGGGAGGACAGGTTGAAGCAGCCATCTTTATGGTTCAGGTTGTGCCTGAAAATGGTTCTTTGGATCAGTGCACCAACCCAGTACACAAATAAATAGTAACATTCGCAGCGAAATAGGTGATTACTAGATTGTGGCTACAAAAAACTCCTCCACTGAAATCACATTGAGTAAAAGTGGTTAACAGTATATACTGTATTGAATGGAAACTCTGACGGCTTCCATACAGGGTAAACCAGTTAAACATGAGGAATTCTGGAGAAGATGGGTACTTTATCAGATGGAGATAGACCCCGAATTTGTCACATGACTGGCCTTGCTGGGGCTGTATGATGGGATACCAGGGTGGGGGTGTTTTGAGAGCTTTTCACAGGATACATGCTTTTTGAGGTCCATTGTCACCTGGGGGAAAATACACTAATAACAGTGTTTTTTAATTTTTTTATTTCTGTTTAACTCTCCTACTTCCTCTGGATCCCAACCCTTCGGGAGTGCCAAGGAGTCATCCCCCTTCGTCACTCGCCTTGCCCGATACTTACCTCCCAGCCCCCATGGAGCTGTGGCTTCCCCCCGAGCGGGGCCGAGGTGGGGCAGCAGGCACCCCGATACTGCAAGTGGTGTTGGATCGGGGATAGTCAGGCAGGCGAGGGCGTATAGGGGGCACGCTCTCCGGTGCTCCGCCTTCCGCATCCGAGGCATTTTTGCGATTTCTAAAGAGAGGAGTGGCACGCCCCTATGCCAAGGCATTGCTGCCGGCGTCACCACTCCCATTCCCCAGCATCCACTCTGTGCTTGCCATGCCCCCAGCTTCCACCAGGGGCCAGTCGGGCTCTGAGTATGGATCCCCCCTCCCACCCAGGAGAGGAGAGCTGTCCTCCAGACGCTCAATCCTCTCCCTCCCCTGCCGACCCCCAACATCCCAGGCTCGCTCCCGAATCCAGGTCGCCGGCGTGGTGCGAGGTGTGGTGTCCAGCGCCTCAACCCACAGCGCCACCAGGCCGGCATTACAATAATAACAGAGTTTTTATTGTCACCCATGAAGTGTGCATGATAATATCTAAAATTGTCACTGCAGCCTGCTGATGACTTTTCTGTATAACTCTACCTCTGTGTATCCGCTGTTATTTATTATGTTATTGTCCTGTTTTTTTTTTTTTGTAAAATTGAAAATCTCTTTTGAATAAAACATTGAATTTAAAGATGTAAACACTTAGATATATACCTATATAGATACAGTGCGCACGCGTACACACACACATGCACACACACACACACACACACACACACACACACACACACACACATTGTTTAATCCCAATGGATGACACTAAAAGGCACCCCTAATATTTAAGGAAACTGTAGTAGGAAGGGGCTTCAGTCACTGGGAACAAGAATAAGAAGACCCATTGTTGCATTGGTGCATTAAATACAGGAATGCTTGGTCTTTTTAAAAAACATTTTTTATTGGAAGTCAGCAGCTGATCCTGAACTGGAGATCTTGTCTGTACTCAACTCATTTAGAAAATTCTTTACAGCTACTGTTTGTCTCAGAAGGGCACTACAAGCTTCAACTACTTGAATAGTGATCGTGCGCCTTACAGTCCATTCCACCCCACAGCCCTGGGTTTCGTTGGGGGTGGTATGCATTTAATGTAACACGCTGCTCTCCTGACTCTTGGGGTGAAGTCATGAGAGGACTACAGTAGGTACAGAGCATTCCAGGTTTAATTTTAGCAGTATGCTGGCTGCCTCAGCTATGCCAGGCACGACTCTGAAGTGCTGTTATTATCTTTGGAAAGTGTTGACATGACAAAAACATGTGAGCTGGAGATTTCATTTATTCCAGACCAGTGCTGTCAGCAGTTGAAGTCAGCGTTAAAAAAAAAAAAAATAACGTCATGTTCTCGAAGTAATTGTTTCAGTGATAAGAGCGCTTTAACTTGATGACTTTGGACTGGGTACCAGTTGCTGTGATAAGGGAGCTCCTGTAACTTTAATAAGGGGCTCCATCAGTCAGTAAAAAAATCACTGTGGACTTCAGAACTCAAGTACTCAGTGTTATGCAAACTTTTAAATGTTAAGCCTCTTTAGTCTCTCTCATCCTCTCCCTTTTTTTCCAATCTGTTATTTCTTTCCTGCTACTGGGCAGCCCACATCTGACCGGTCCCCCAACACAGTCCTCCACTACCCCCAGTTACATATAACAGCCTCTAAGTTCCCCAGTGGCTTGCCCCCCATTGGGGGAGGCCCCTCAGGTAGCACACTTTCCTCCAGGGGAGCAGGATCCAGTCAGGAGGTGGGTGCCTTGTCAGTGGTATGGGGCCTGCGAAGGGCTAGTCGCCTGTCTGCAACACCTGTTTTTTTTTTCCCCTGGGGACTGCTAGCGTGCAGTGACAAGGCATGACCACGTGCTGTTGTGCGCTTCATGCATCGGCATCTGCAGCAGACCCAACCCCAGAGGCAGCCTCCATATGTGCTGTCGCCTAGCCTGCACTGGGCGGCAGTCAGACAGCAGATGATGGAGCCCCTCTCCCCGAAGGAGGAGGAGAGCTGTCCTGTGGGATGCTCATCACTCGTTCCCCTATCTGGCCCCCTACACTCGAGTCTGGGTCGCTGGAGTACTGAGTGGATGTCTTACTGCTGCGTTACCTGGCCAAGCCGTTTCATTCTTTATTACCAAAGGTGTTTACATGAAATCAGGGTCCTTATTTCTTAGAGTTGATCTGCTTCTGACCCTGTTCTGCTCTTGATGCTTAGTCCCTAGCCAAGGTCATAATCCCCTGCTCCCCCCCCCAACTCTCTTTGTCGCCCCCAGTCAGAACTCTCTCAGGCCTCTCCACTGGCCAGTGTTGCTCTACCGCCTACTGAGTCCCGCCATCCTCAAGGACATTATTTTCTCCCTGAGTACGGCATAGAGCCCAAGGAGATCAAGGGCGGTGGAAGAGCTCCAGTGTTGCGTGGGTGGCACGGCTCTGGGAGAGCCGTCGCCTATCCGGTCCGGAGGGTTTTTTCTGTAGTGTTTATGCCCCTGACGTGGGACGTGCAATGCCGCCCAGCCCAAGACGTGGGTGCTCCCACCCACATCCGGAAGGCAGCCACCCGACATCTACCCCTTGCTTGCTAGCAAGTCCCTGTGCGTAGCAGTGCCTCCAGTCTCCACCTTTGGCCGCTGCTGCATCAGGCTACCCCTGGATCCCTCCCTGAGAGAAAAGAGCAGTCCTACAGACGTTCGATCCTCTCTCTTCCCTGCCAACCCCCAGTGGTCCAGGCTCGTTCCCGAACCCGGGTCGCTGGCATAGAGCGAGGTGTGGTGTCCAGCGCCTCAACCCTCAGCGCCACCGGGCTGTCCCATAATCCCCTGTTAATGATATCCCAAGCATTTCCACAGCAACAGACTGTGATGTCACAAGCAGGAGTTGATGACCTCAGCTAGGGACTAAGTATCTGGAGTAGAGGAACTCTTGACAGTCAAAGGCCTCAATTTCAGACATCTTGATGCAAGACTTGCGACAGTTGTACTGCACCAGCTGCATATGTGTAAATGTACCAGAATGTTTGTGTGCAGTTTTCAAACATTGTGACTAATTTACACTTTGCTCAATTTACGTCTAAAAAATTATGCTTGCATCAGATATGTAAGGCATGTGTCCATTTATGGTGTTTAATTCGTGGCACTTGTGACAACAAGTTAGAGCCCGCATTTTTTGTGCTCTAGAAGTCTTGTGACAAGTGATGCAAGTGCAGCAATATAATGCCGCAAATGTCTGAAACTTGAGGCCAAAGACTCTATATTCGTACTCCTTTCCTTAGCAATGGAGGATGAAATGGCATAAAATAGGGCCAGCCACCCTTTTTCTGAATTGTAAATCTCAAGAAGAAAGAAGAAAAAAGGGCGGACTAGATGAACGAAAAGGTCCCCTTCTGCCATCACTTTTCTTATGTTCTTACTTGCCATTTTTAACCACCACTTAGAGTTAATTTGTCATATACAAAAAATATTGCACCACATTTGCAACCTTACTTGGCTCCAAATATGTTTACAATCCCCATCTTTGCCACATTTTTAGTGCAAAACATGCTTGATTTGTTCACGATGGCCATCTAAAATATGTACAATGGGGCACCCCCACGCTCTCCGTATAGTGACATCAGAAAAGTGGGCGGATGGCAGTATCGGGAAGTGGAAAGGGATCAGTGGCACGGCTCCGCAGAGCCAAATTATATGATCCCTTCCCTTCCAAAATAGGGTCACAGAAAAAATCTGATTTTGGAATCATATGACATGGGGGCAGATAAGGGTCCTCAATAGTTTTTGATGTGAGCACCAGGAAGGGTGCTGTTTAAGATTTTGTAAAATGAAATTGTCCATTTTTGAAAAATGGAAAATTAGTGGCTGTACCTAAAATAGAATTTTTTTGGGGGGTGGTGGTTTGTCCAGTTTAGTTTTACTGATGTCAAGTAAGATGATATACACATATAATACACACAATATATATATATATATATATTTATATATATATATTTATACAGTATATTTTTTGTTTTGTCTCCTGCCAGCAGTTGACTGCAGCAGGGTGACTTTATACATGGAGCAGTGACTACTGTTATGATGTTGATTCTCTCCCTATTTTTTATTATTTCTTCAGCTTCCTACTTGGCTGGCCTTATCAGGCTGTACCCCCAAGCCCCACCACACAGCTTCTCCCAGGCTTACCTGGCCTTTCCTCCATAGCTTGTGGGAAGGTGGGAAACTGGTTCGACTCACCCATACTGGATCTAGATGGGCAGTGCGGGGCCTGCAAGGGGTCAGCTATCATCTGCCATTGCCTGGGTGTTTTCCGCTCTGTTCTTTCCCCTTTTTCTCTCAGGATGCTGGCTGACCAGGGTGCACAAGTCCCAGCATGCGTGCTAGTGTACGCAGCACAGCACCAACTTGCGTCCTTCCACTCTCAACAAAGCTTTGAGTACACTGCCATGTGTGATAACCCAGGGTCAGTTTAGCAGCAGAGCTGTCATGCTCCCATCCCCAGCGGAGGAGCTTGTCCTCTGGGATAATCAGTCCTCCTCCCCCAGCCCTCCCGCGACAACTCAGGCTCACTCCTGAAACAGGGTTGCCGACATTGGGCTAACCCTCTCTTGCAGAGATATTTATCATAAAACTGTGTGTATGTGTGTGTGTGTGTGTGTGTGTGTTGTAGGCATGGCAAAAAAAATATATATTCAAAGTTTTTATCAAACTGGCGCCCTCATAACAAAATTATAGCAGTGTTAATCTGCTTATTTTATGCCAGTTCAGATGTAACTAAAATTGAATCACAAATGACAAATGTACCCTTACAACTGACTACTTCATTTTGGTTCCAGCCAGGAGCAGCGAAAACTGGAGATTAAGTGCCAGCTGGTGTGTGTGTGTGTGTGTGTGTGTGTGTGTGTGTGTGTGCTGTGTAACTTTCATTCATCAAATCACATTTGTTCCCTGGCAGAGAGAATGATTTAAACCTTGCTAGTCTAGTCTGGATTTCTGAAGTCCCTGAAGAGCCGTATTGCTTTCAACAATAACATGGGGGATGTCAGTTCAGGCCGCATGCTTCACTTGTGTTGTTCTAGCCAGTGTTGCTGGTCTGTTGACCTGATTCTGTTTTTCAACTTCTGCTTATATAAGAATAAAACGGCACCTGTCACATCTAAGTGGAGTCCGTTGCTGTAATTCTTTGATAGGCTTTCTGGCTTCTGTGTCTCTGCAGATGTGTTGTGCCGTACAGAAGACACTGGTGTAGTTCCAAGTGCCACAAATGAGTAACATTTCAAGGTCCCGCCCTGAATGACCCTTAAAAAGAATCTTTCATAAAAGCAGGTACATCGCCAGTGGGAGGCTCGGAAGTCCACACTGTGGGTTGCTGACCGTCGAGGGTATCATAATGATAAGGAGCTTTACTCCCAGGGAAAGATTAGAAAAATGGAAAAGGTATGGGTCAGATAACGACACAAAGTCCATCCAAACAATGAAGAGAGGTCAGATCGTACAATGGCGCAGAACTCAAAGGCATCAGCTGAGCTGAAGTCAGTGGATTCCGCGTCATTGTTGGCTTCAGCTCAGTTGATGTCACTGGGATCCAGCACTGCCAAGTGATCAAAAAATGAATGGGTGGGAAAAAGGCTGCATTAATATTGGGCCCTAAATAAGGGCAAAACATAAAACAATACACGGGGTGATTAAACAGACTTCAGACATGCCCAAATTTACAATTATATAAAAATGTAAACAACATTGTTTATATTCCCTTTTAAATTATACCCCAGCCCTTGTGGTTGAATTCCGAGTCACATGGGAAAGTTTGGAGTAGTCTGCACTATTATACCCCTGCAAAAATATGACAGTTTCTGTCATATCCCCTCCCTTTTTATTTCTCCAGTGAGCATATATTTAGGCTTGTCTGTCTTTCCTCACATGATTGTGACTGTTGCCCCTGTATCATTTTAGTGACCTTCCATTGGACTGTCTGCAGTGTATCCCTGTCATCTGGTTAAGTGCAGACTCCAGCGCAGGACACAGTACTCAGAGTATGACATCACCAGAGACCTGTAGAGTGACATACTCACCGCCTTTGCCTGGGCTGCTCAGCATTCTCTCACCCCCTACTGGCCAACCTAGGAGTGGCATCGGCAGCAGCTGAGAAGGCAGTTTTACTCTCGCTTTCCAGGTAAACCTGGCAAACCCCTACTGTTGGGGTGGGGTTGGGGAAATGGGACTAAAGATAGTAAAACAAAAGCACACATGCAGACACACATTCCATACAAGTTTATAATGTCAGAGGTTTTATAAATTATATGAACAGCCTAAGACCCTCCTCACAAGTGTTTAGGAATCCCATTCACATGAAGTATCGTATGTTTTTGAGAATCCATAATAACGCCTGGAAGTTACAAGGATATAGTTACAAAACAGCACGTCCACAAATTCTCAGGTGCACCAGGACCCCTTGGCTCTGAGGTAATGAAAGTTCTGCCAGTTCAAAATCTGTAATAAAGGCCAGCTACAATGAGTCGATATGGCGCAGCACAGCTCTTACAAGGCATGCTGAACCCTTTGACATGGTGATAAGAAATTCCTCCTGTCAGGTCTACCTGTTGCCCATTATTCCTCTTAGTTATTCAAGGTTATGCAGAAAATTGCAGTCTGACGACAGTCTAATGACATTAGCTGACATTCCAGTATCAGGAATGGTATTAGAAGCCAACAACGTTACAAGGAATCTCCACTGTTATTGGGATGAATGTCACCTTCTTTGAGACTTTGACATGACTGTAGTCAAAACTTGGAAATGGGGCTGTGATCGAATATATTAACGTGAGGCATGCTGTTGCTTTCCTCATTATGTATGAAGTAATGGCCTGCTTGTAATGCAAGACATTACTGTGCGCTGATTGTGTTAGTTTAGGATCAGGAAGGCATCTATCTGCTGCTACTCTGAGCGGCAGTGCTTTATTTGTGGTCAGATACATTCATTGCTCAAGTGCAGTAGTACGCACGAGAGAGCATGCACGTTACATGCCTCATGGGTTACCCTTTTCAGGCATTACAGCCATATGAGGACTAACTACGCTGCAGCCTTTCTATCACTGTTACAGACTTGTGAGGACCTCGAAGCATCTCTTCCTGAGGTGGTATTGTCTGGTGCGGACCACACAGCATCCTTTCTTGAGACACTGTAGTCTTGTGAACCACCACAGGCCAGATGATACAGCTTTGTATAAATATATTGATTCATGTTTTTGCTGTCGGGGTGGCTGCACTAGGCTATCATATAGTCTATTTTCACTCACAGCCTGAGTACTTGACAAAGTACTGTAACAACCAGTTTAACATAATTGGTACGAGCAGCAATAATGACAACATGATACAGGAATGAAGGGAAGGATAAACAACATTACAGTTATCAACGTGCACTCATAGTTAATGCCTTTTAATATTTGTCTTAAAACCGCTGGTGGCTTTCTGCGTATTTCAGTGCTGCAGGTATTGTATTCTACAGTTTGTACACACAGTGGGGGGAAGACTTTATGCCCCATATATTTATAAGTATTCTTGATTCTTTAAGCATGCCTTTTCTATTGGACCTTATGCCACAAACGGCATTCCTGCTTGCAGAAGCTCAAACAGGGATTTGGGCTTATTCATTTCTGAGTGCTTGTCTACCAAGGCAGCCCAGTGTACAAGTTCTTTTTGAATCCGAGTTTAACCAGCCCAATTCGATTCACTAAGTGCAGTAATGGATTCTACAGTTTGCCAACAATCTGAAGCAGCAGACACTGTTATGAGTCAAATTTAGTCAGCTTAAGACAATCTGAGATGTGTTAAGTGTGATTTAAAAGGCCGTAGTCAATAGATGGCATAAGGATAACTTGTGTTATAGCCAGTCAGACTTCTTTGGTAAAACTGTGTTTTATCCAGTATACCATTCCAGGTTTCGAGTTTAATGTATTGTCAAATGGCATCACATGATTTTTAAAGGCATGGGCAGTGTCTAGTACCATACCCAAGTACTTGAAGCTGTGCACAGCTTTGAGTAGAAAGTCTTCATGGTAATCACTGTATGGGCTAAGTCTCTGTTTAGAGTTTAGACCCATGTTTGATAGTAACCTGCTGTGAGTTAACCACTTGTGAACATTACCGTTTTCTTTGCTAGGGTTCACATTTATGTCATATATGTATAACAATTGTTTGTTGTGATTAAAATAGCATGTGGTCCACTGTGTGTCCAGATGACAAGCAATAAGACTGCCAACCCTTTCTTTAGAACTAGTACAAGTCGATTAACTTTTAAAACTGGCCTCCTTCTCCATTAGACAGAGGTTAATTTAACATGCCTTTGTTACTCCAAGGGCTGAGTCTTATGATCCTTTGTTAACAGATCGTCTTACAGCACTACTAGTAATTATGTAGACCAACATTATTGTGTCCTGCCTAATAGTAGGTTCACATCTAAGCCTAAATAAAGCAACGTAATCCTCATTTAGCCAGTCAGACACTCATGTCAATGAGCCATTCTAGACCATGCCAAGAGCATTTGCTTTATAGTCACACTACGTTCTACCAGGAGCAGTGTTTAGGCAGGGCAACAGAGGCTGCCCCAAAAAGTGACCCCAGTTGATTCTAAGAGTACTACTCGTAGGCTGTAACATCTTATGATTGGACTGCTGCCCAAGTGTTCCTGGCTTCTAAGTCACCCATATGCCATTGTGGGGCGGTCTTAGCCTCGGCTGTGCTGAGTTCTAAAAACAGTGTCACGTGATGGCACACAGAGATCATGTGTTTGACCTTTTCCAATAATGTGAAGATGCCTGAGGGTGAGGATGAAGGAACAGCATGTGGTCCGTTCCTCAGCACAGCAGGATGCTATTGTAATACCTCGCAGGAGGCTGTATTGTTTGCACCTTTGTCAATATTTAACTCCCAAATGTTATTTAGAGAGTCCAGAGCTGATGCATTCCTCCAAGTCTTTCATGGATGAAGATCACAGATTGCTAGTGACCGAGTGGCCCCGATCCATGGGAGAGTGTTGGTGTGTGTGTGTGACCTCAGTAAGCAACGCTAACTGCATATATGTGTGTGTGTATGTATATGCATGTGTGTGTGTGACCTCAGTAAGCAACGCTAACTGCATATATATATGTGTGTGTGTGTGTGTGTGTGTGTGTGTGTGTGTGTGTATATGCATGTGTGTGTGACCTCAGTAAGCAACGCTAACTGCATATGTGTGTGTGTGTGTGTGTGTGTGTGTGTGTGTGTGTGTGTATATGCATGTGTGTGCATGACCTTAGTAAACAAGGCTAACCACACACTTGGCTACATAAAAGCAGCAACAGTGAATGAGGCAAAGAAAAGTGAATCACTTTACAGGGCACTAGTGAGGTCCTATTTAGAATACTGTGTGCAGTTGTAGTCACCACAGTAGAACTAACAGGTATTTTGCAGAGGTTAAGAGGGTACGTACAGCACAGGTCTACAAAAATGAATACATGGTTAGAGGGAGGGAGCTCTGAGGAGAGACTAGAAGACTTAATACCTGCATGGTTAGGACAAGTGCCACATGCTTCTTGAAAAAGGGCCATACTTTTTTATTTGTTTTGTTTTTGAACTTTCTGTTTATTGTTTTATGGTCAAACGGTCAGTAATCTCATGCAAGAGAATAATAAATGACAGCAGATACAGTTAGGTACACAGTAAAGACTCTCACAATCTGGTACAATAGGAGTAGGGGGAAAATACAAAGGCTAGATGCCACTTATTAAATGTCCATAGCTAATGCCAGCCGCTTCACAGCTTAGGTCGTAATCCAAAAGGATAGTACGAAGGGAAAAATGTATGCACTAACCAGTAGTGCTGTGATACCTAGTAAACATTTTTAATAATAACAAAAACTAAGGCCCTTATCACCCTGTCCCACTCTGTCTCCTGCCAACACTTAAATTTACTTTTAGATAAAAGGCACTGAAATACGTTCAAAAGTGAACCTAATATACATTTAGTTAACGGCTCCTATAGGAGCCAACCCTTCTGTGAAATTAATGAGGTGTTCAACAGTATATACATAAACAATAATGGTACTTATCTCAATTCCAGACATCCTTATCTCCCCAAGATAGTGTTTAGCCCCCCTTCTCAAACAAGTAATATATGCATCCTCAATTTTAATTAAGAGCAGAAATCTTTATAAAACAGAAAAGAAAAGGAATTAATATTCAGTCCATTAGTCTCCTTCTGATTCCGAACTTTCCAGCACCATCCTCTTAGGTTGTTGTACTTGAAATTCCAACTCGGTCTTTTCAGCCCATCGGCCTGCATCTTCAGGGTCACTGAATTGCCATGTCTTCCCCCCATAAGTTGCTCTCAAACGGGCAGGCAAGAGAAACGAGTGGTTAACACTCAGATGACGAAGTTTTTGCTGAATCGCATCGAATTGTTTGTGGCGTGCCGGTGTCTGAAAGGATAGATTAGGAAAGAGTTTTACATCTTGCCCCTGCACACTTATCAGATAGATCGCCCTTGCCACAGAAATCAAGATATCCGGATTTCTGACCCCACTGTTTTCACTACCACAGTGCGAGGTGTATTTGGATCTGTGGGCCTTACTCTAGGCGAGATGCGAAAAGCCTGCCGCAAATCAGTCCACTCAAAATGTTCAGGCAGACTTAAATTCTCCGCAAGCCACTGTCTCAAATAAGTAAGGAGGTCCGTTCCTTCAACTCCTTCAGCTAGACCCACAATTCGAACATTGCCTGCTCAAAGTGAATTTTCAATTGCCTCCACCCTCCCTCGCAATTGTTGATTTTCTTTAGTAAGCTGGGTCGCTGTTGCCTGCGCCGACAGCAATCGTTTGTCTGCCTCTGCCACTGAAGTTATAATGGAATTGATCACAGCATCATGGTTCTCCAATCGGTTAAGAGTTTTCTCAATCTTAGCATCCATGGCGTGAACTGAATCTATGATTGTCTGCCACGGTGGTTCTTTACCGACTGCAGAGGTAGCCTGGTCTGGCAGTTCCACTCCATTGCTCGATTTAGTATTCAGCGCTGCAGGCTGCTGGGAACCGGAGGTTTGAGGCATGGTATTTTTGTTCTTTCCCATATTTGTTTTTGGTATCGCTAGATAGGTAACTAGCTTAGGAAGCTGGTGAAAGCTCTGAAATATTGATTTACTGCCTATAAATTCGATTAAGTTGGCACTTTTTGGAGAAAGCAGAGCAGAGCAGTAAAAGGTGCGTCCTGATTCGAAGCTGGCTGTCTGGCGCCCCCCCCCCCAATACTTTTTTATTTGTATTTATTTGAAATTGTTTACCAGGAGAGAACTTGCTGAGCTGCTGACAGCTCATTTCCAGGTGTGTCCCATGAGAAGGGCACAAAGGAGAAAAACAGACATAATAAACAGAAAAATAGTACAACAAAAAACTGGTTATATAAAAATAACTGACAATATGAAAATTGCTGGCAGTAAAAAAACAAGCATTTGTCAGTGCCGAATGTTGTCTTGCTGGCATTGGCATTGGTAGTACAGGAGTTAGAGAGATGCATAATATGAATGGCAGTGAAGTATGGAACCAATGTCAACCCAACCCCACCCCACCCTGCAGAGACTGACAGGCATTGGGGTGTGTCTTTGGGTCATCGGCCATAACGGTCATGCCATTTCACCTCACCCTACCCTGCAGACACCGACAAGTGTTGAGGTGTGCCTTGGGGTTTTCGGGCTTTATACTCGCCACATTCCATAAGGAAATACACTAAAATGGGTGCAGTATAGGAGAATAGGTGCACTTTGGGGCTGAAGAGTCCAAGGCACACCTCAATGCCTGTTACTGGCTGCAGGGTGGTGGTGGAATGGCGTGAGCATTACTGTCGACAATCCCAAGTCACACCCATGACACCTGTCAGTTCCTACAGGGTAGGGCGTTATGGTCAGAAAGCCTAACAACATGGGCGTTTCTTGATATTTTCACTCCCAAGTTTTCAACATGGGCTTTTGTGACCCCACTGCATGAGCAGTGACACTATCAGTTCGTTAGCTGAAAGATGATTTTGCACAATGAATATGCCATTTGGTACCACAAGTGCGAAAACACATTTTGAACAGGATGTGAAAAATGACAGCTGTACAGTTTTTATTTTATTTATTTATTTATTGTAGAGAATCAGTTTTACAACCTTTGAGTCAAAGACTCGTTTACAAAGGTACCTCGTCAATAAGGGGGGGGGGGACAACAGTAAAAAAAGAGGTTAGGACAGTGGAATGACAAGACATGTTAGATACATAAAAAATAAATATACACTTGGAGAGAGCAGACAGCTAGGCTGCGCTGGATTAAACTTGTGGAAGGAGGTGTAAAAAAAATGGTAATGTTGAAAATGTGGAGTGAAAATTTAACAAAATTGGAGAAGTCATGAGCGTGCGTAGAAACCACGCAACATACGCTCGTAATGCAATTATTTTGGGGATTTTTTACACCAGACTTCCAACATAGGCATTTTGGGACCTCCGTTCATGAACAGTGGCACTGTGATTTTCTTAATCTGTCCCAAATGTTGATTTCACACAGCGACCACGCCCTTTGTGTGCCACAGGTGCGAAAACATGTTTCGGGCAGGATGTGAAAAATAATGACTGTACTGTTTATCAGGCGATGTGCAAAAATGCCAATTTTGAAAATGTGGAGTAGAAATACAAAATAATTGGTGACGTTACTAGTGTGCGTAGAAACTGCGCAACGCATGCTAGTAACACAGTCATTTTTTGGAATTTTTTCACCAAATTTGCAACATGGGCTTTTTGGGACCTCTCCTTATGAGCACTGTGACTGTGATTTTCTTAATCTGTCCTGAACATTGATTTTGCACAGCGACTGTGCCATTGTGTGCCACATGTGCGAAAACACATTTCGGGCAAGATGCGAAAAATGACAGCTGTACTGTTCATAAGGAGGTGTGGAAAAATGGCAATGTTGAAAATCTGGAATGAAAATATTAAAAATTCTCGAAGTTACAAGCGTGTGTGGGAACTGCGCACGCTTGTAACACAGTCATTTTTGGGAATTATTTCACCAAATTTGCAACATAGGCTATTTGGGAGCCTACCTCATGAACTGTGACACTGTTATTTTGTTACTCAGTCCCAAAAGGTGATTCCATGCAGTGACCGCGAAATCACCTTTCAGGACCCAATAACAAAATGACAGTAACTGAGTTCATGAGGTGGGGTCCAAAGCACCCCATGGTGAAAATTTGGTGCCAAAATACACAAAAATGGCCTAGATGCCAGCCTGCTGGCACAGCGGTTGGATTTCCACTTGCGACGCCAGCGACCCGGATTCGGGAACAAGCCTGGGTCACTGGAGGGCCGGCAGGGGGGAGAAGGATTGGCGTCCAGGGACAGCTCTCCTTCTCGGGGAGAGTAGGGAGACTGTCCGCACCTGCTGGTTCCCAGCGGAGGCTGGGAGTATCACAGGATGCACGGCCCAATACTAACTGGGGGAGGAGCGGACGTCGGCGTATGCCGTGATATCAGTATGCTGCCCCCAACAGAAAGCCAGGAAAACAGCTCGCTGGCCTCCGGATGATGGCTGTCTGTTCCTAAGAGCCTCCAGCGCCTTCCCAGTGCCTCCTGTTCCCCAGCAGCATCCCCGGGCCCTAGAAGTGTGTGCTGGCGCTATCCTTTCCCCCCTTCCCCGGTGCCTTCCCCCTTGGAGGAGAGGGACCCGCCCGGTGAAGGGATACACTGGGATATCCCGGGGGTCGGCTGCGATCTGGGGATCAGAGGAAGACCGGGCAAGGACAGAAGAGGTCAGGGGGAACTTGGCAGAGCCTGAAGGAGTGGAGGACCAGCGAGCACGGGGCGGAAAAATAGATCATACAAAAAAAAAAAATGGCCTAGATATCTGCCTAAGTTGGAAAAACCCCATTGATGACATTATACAGCTTACCGGCATTTCTTCAGTTCGTGGTCGGCTTTGAAGAGTGCAGACGTGTTCCCGGTCCATTGAAGATCATTGCGTTGGGCTCCAGAGGTAAGTATGGGGTGAGGGTGTGTGTGTGTGGGGAGGGGGGGTGCGCAGAGAGTGAGTGCAGGTTGAGGGGGGCCGCCAACAGCGAGGGACCATTTTTTTACTTTACAGGTAAAAAATACATAAATAAATTAAAACATCGTGGGAAGGTTTTCTTTTTTTACAGGTACATTTAGCACACTGGGGTGGGCTCCCAGCATACCACCTGTGTGTTTTGGGAAGCAAACTTACTGGCGCCGACGGGGATTGGGCACCCCGTTGGCAAATAAAAAAGGGTCTGTGTTGGGTGGGCGACATAATGTCGAGTGGGATTGGGCACCCCCCCTCGGCAAACTACTTGTACGGGGGACATTATGCTGATGGGGATTGGGCTCCCTGTCGGCAGATGAACTGGAGAGGGGGGCATGCCGACAGAGGGATTGGGCACCCCCCGACATCTGCTTTTATGGGGACTGTGAGAGGCAGACGGCGACAACCGCCATGTTTATTGAAATGTTACACCAGGGAAGGCACGCCCTGCAATGAGGGGTCACTCCCTCAATGCAGCGGCAAAATAGTTTCAAGTTGGTAGCACGCTTTTCAACTGCTGTCATAGACAGGGTGTGCATTTACTGGTGCCACAGAGACAAATCCCCAAAAGCAGTGGGGGCACTGGCCACAACAGGACCGCACCTCCAAAACCTGCTATTCCAAGCTACCACAATATGTTACTTACATGTGCGCAAGACAACATAATAACTGGCAATACAGAAATAGCTGTTGAAATAAAAATAACTAGCAATATGAAAATAACTTGGCAATATAAAAATAGCTGGCAATAAAAAATGATTGGCAATACAACAAAAATTGGCAATATAAATGTAACTGCCAATACAAAAATAAATGACAAAAAATAACTGGCAATACACAAGTAACCGATAATACAAAAATTACTGGCAAAAAAGAAATAGCTGGCAATACAGAAATACCTGACAATACAAAAATAGCTGGCAATACAGAAATACCTAACAATACAAAAATAGCTGCCAATAGCTGCAAAATAACTGTCAGTACAGAATAACTGCCAGACAAGTAGGTAGGAAAATAATCAGGAATGCATTAAACAAAGAGCTGAATCAGCAGTAAACTAAAGTGCACTGACAGCAAAAGTAACAGAAAGGAACAGACCTTGATCAGCTGGTTTTGGAAGCTGTCACAAGTGTGCCTAGTCAACTCCCAGACCAATCTCTTAAGGGTCAGCTGTGAGGGTGAGGACTGGAACTGAGAAGGAAGGGAGTTCCACAGGGAGGGAAGTCCTGGGAGAATGCGAACTGCCCAGCTCAGCATTGACATCTGAGAGTGAGAAGGGAATAGGGATTACAGTGAAAGAGGGGGTAGGCGGAGGGTGGGGTAGACATGAACTGGGAGGAGAGTTGGGAGAGTGTCGGGCCAGAATTGAAGTGTTAGTAGGATACCATGCATGAGTCACCTTCTTTCCAGAGAAGGCCAGCCCAGGCATGTATAAAGGTAACCGTGGTGGGTATGGGGGTACAGCTAAGACTGAAGCCTCAGAAAGCATTGAAAAGTGGATCCAGTCTGGCTGCAGAGGATTTGGGCACTGCATGATACACAGTATTGCTGTTGTCAAAGACTGGGAGAATTATTTTGTGTATGATGATCCTGTCTGGTAGCAGGGGTGAGGCAGGAATTGCTGCAGATAAGGGCACCAAGCTTGGGGAGGAGTTTAGAGGAGATGTAGTCAGTGTGGGCGGAGAAGTCTTGGGACTGGTTCCACCAGGTCCCAAGATATTTAAAGGAGATAACTTGTTTCAGGAGGGAGCTCTCAGGGGTTTTATGCATGGGGCAGGAGGTGGATTTAGCTAATTTATTCTTAGAGCCAGATGCAAGTAACATTATTTTCTTGGTTTTCTTGGCGTGTCCTGTTAGTCCTTGCCTGCTGCCATAGCCAGTCAGATTGAATGCATTGTAGTCCAATATTTGAATAGATTTACAGCACCAGGTGGGACAAGGTTTTGAGCTCAGGGGATCATGTACCTTTGAAAAAACAGCACTTAAGGTTCTGTACTGTTTTCACGAGATTTAAGTAAGCGGTAGTCCTCAACATGGTGTGCGGTAAGAATGATCTTACCACGTGCTCCAGGTGTGGTGTGAAGCTTGAAGCACAGCGTGTTTTCATCCACCTGGGAAGTGTGGTATGATCTTGCTTACTGCACACCCTGGAGTAGGTTATTGGACTCATAAAACAACTCATTGAGGCAGAAAAATGCCTGAATGAGACATTTTAAATGTGATTGGCAGTGGGCAGTGCAGTAAGAGAGATTATACCGCATGGTCACATGATGTGGTTCAGTCAATCACTTTCTTCATTTTCTCAATGTTGTTTCATAAACCGTCATGCTCTTCAGTTAGTAGATTTCCTAATTCACCAAGAAGCAGAAGGGTAAATGTGAAGCAGGGCTATCGGTGTCTGCTACCTGCCAGCAACAACAAAGCAAAAGACTAGAGACAATTCCTTAGACTGGGCTGGGGAGAGAGCCAGGAAGCTGCAGGGAGGGGAGGTGATGTGTCTGTTTCAAAACCACAGAAGGGGTTTTATACCCATTTTTGGGGCCCCACTCCTTGTTGACGTACTGTAATCTTACTTCCCACCCTATCAACTTAAACAGAAGTAATGTTGACAGATGGCCCACCAGCGCAGTGGTGGTGCAACCCTGCATGACACTGGTAATTCAAGTTCCGTAGTGAGCCAGGGTCACTGGGGCAGGCCAGAGGAGGAGGATTGAGTGTCACAGAGGATGGTCTCCTCCTGTGCAGAGGGTGGGTTGCGTCCTTCGCCACAACAATTCCACCTTCATGACCACAGGCGGCAGTGTGGCTGGAGGACCATAGACTTGGATGAGGCCATTGCAGATGTCAGTGTCAGCATGGCTCAATTTGTAGCACATGTACCTCTGGGCTAGAAGGTTGTGGGTTCTAGTAGCATAGCGCAGTGGTCTAAGGCTCTGAGCTGCAAATCTGGTGACATCCAACAGACCAGACCTGGGTTTGAATCCCACAGCTTCCACTTGCATACTGTGTGACCCTGAGCAAGTCACTTAACTTCCTTGTGCTCCCAGGTCGCACCTGGAAACAAGCTCCGGCTTAGTGTACCTTTCCTGGTTAAACAATCCCCCCGAGTCCCACACTGGGTCTGGGCTGATAACATACACTAGCATTCAGTACAGGGGGGATGCTCTGCTGTCAGGGTGTGCCGTCCTTCAGAGGAGATGTTAAATTGAGGTCCCTTCTGCCCTTCTCTTTTGCTTGTCCTGGTGGGTGTCCAGATGGAAGTAAAGGAACCCATGGCCCAAGTTTTTGCAAGAGTAGAAGATTTTCCCCGGAGTCCTGGGCACCATTCCCATCCTATAAAACTGGTTCATACAATTGTCCAAGGCTGTGTATGGTTATTGATGTGTGAAATGGCAGCTACTACATGTTTACATTCACTTTACTACCAGTCTCTCAATGGCCACTGTGCACAAAGCTTGTGTGCTGCATATACGCAGTGCATAGGCTTCACTACGACCAGCCGTCACACACCGGTGTCCCATGGACCACACGGCATTCACTAAATGGGCATGCACCCTTTGCAGACCTTATCCCCTATCCATCTGTGGCTCTGCGCATGCAGCTGGACCGAGGGAGTAGACGAGGTAGTGCAACAATCCACATCATGCAGTAAGGCTCGGAGTGCTGGAGGAGGGTGTGCAGGCTAAGCGGGCAGGGACTCCCCTCATGGCTTTCCACCCCAGGCCTTCGGACCTGAAGTGATGACTGGGGTCGACTGTTGGGGCACTAGGAAATTCAGGACACATCACATTCCATAATTCCCTGCTCTGTGTAGAGTAGGGGATCCACTTTGGTGGCAGGGTGGGCATCCAATTGGATGCCTGCTGGTGTCACCACTGCACCCACCCCCTATCCCCACCATGCTCCTTTGGGGCCGGGTGGGGCTTTGGACAGGCAACCAGCAATTGTGAATGGCAAGCCATGTGTGCCTGACTGGGGCCATGGCTGGGCATGGGTTGGGTATGTGCCTGTTACGCATATCTGACCCACTATAGTGTATAGGCTCCATTGTTTGTAAAGCGCTGAGGGATACAGTGGGTATGAAAAGCACTATATAAATGCTAATTCTAGGGACATGGATATGTTGTTCATCCACACTTATTGGCAGGTATCCTTGCCGCTTTAAATCTTGCCAGAAGGTCTTCAAGCTGGCTCCTCCCACCCACCCGGGTGGTAAAACTCTCGGCTCTGCCCCATGGCGCCAGATCTTCCTTACCGCTTGGAAGCTCAGGTTTCCTCCTTAACGCTCTCGTATAAGACTGGTTCCTAATTCTTCGGTTTTGCGAATTTAAAAGTTTTTGCACCTCTAAACTTCGGTCTTCTATCCCTCGCGGCTGCGATGGACAGTTCAACTCCCGGTTTTTGGAGATGCCCTTGCGGGCAGAAGATGTCTCGGACAGATCCGCACTCCACGTGTGTCTACTGTTTAGGCCTTGAGCACGACCCGCAGGCTTGCGACCTGTGCTCTTCCTTCTCAGCCTACGCCCTCGAAGACCGTGCTGCCCGTTTACAACTGGGGCGTCCCAAGAAACGTTTTCCTCTGGTAAAGTCAAAAGAGGCCCGGTCTGCGGTTTCCGCAGCGGATCAGCTAGAGCAGATGATCGCCCTCGAAGAGGAGGCGGTGCAGGCCACATCTTCCTCGGCCGCAGGATTTATCCCGCTCCCCCTGGATTCCTCTTATACAGCTTCTTTTAAGGAGCTTTGTCTGTCCCTCTCCACTAAGGGAGAGGGACCAACGTCTGCTGGACCTTCTTCTCGGTCCAAAAAGAAAGACAAGGGTAAGTCCCTCCGTCGACGCTCTTGGGAGCAGGAAAGGTCCCTCTCCCCGAGTTGTCGGCCATCGACTTCGGTCGATCATTCGGCTTCGGCCACTGGTCTCACGGTGTCCCCGTCAGGCCAGTTGACTGAGATTCCCGTCAACGCAGTCGAGATTTTTCTCGACCCGGTGTCGCCAGGCGAAGCCGAGAATCCTCTCACCCCGGTTCCCCTGGTGGGGTTGAGGATCCCATGGGCTTGCCAGTGCCTCGGTTCCGAGCCCCGGGTGAACCCTCTGAGCTGAGGGAGGCACGGTTCCCGTCCCCTCCACCGCCCTCGGAAAGAGCCGAGGGTTCTCGGTCGATCTGGACTTCTTGCGGTCCAGCGTCCGCCCGTCATAGGCGGTCTCGGCCCCGCATCATGTAGCTATGCCATTGCCCTTCGTCCTCCTCCTCGGATGAGGGAGGCTTTAACGTAAGTTATGTCGACGGTACGAGGACCTCATGTGGCAACAGCTCCTTCTGACCAGGAACAAGCCGATGCCGTCGCCTTCCCTGGCCATTAAGTGGCTGTCACCGGAGCGGCCGAAACAACCCCTTGACTTACCCGAGGAGCCTGTTCCCAGGCCGGTTGTTCGGCCAAAACCAGCTGATCCACCGATTCCAGTGGAACTTCCGCCTCCACAGCCATTATTTGGGGCTCCGACCAAGAATTCTCGGTCGGCTCAGGGATAAGCTGTCTGTCACCCTCACTCCCGATCGACCTCGGCAGGTGGAGGGTGGCTCAGGCCCGAGGCAGCTCTTTGTGGACTCTTCAGAGTCCGACGGCGATTCCTCCCTTTTCTCCAGGCGAGTAGACTTGGAGTCCTCTGGAGGTCAGTCGATGGACGATAGCCCTTCGTCCTATCTGGGATTGCTCCGGCTCATCTCGGAGTCCACCGGGATGAAGCTCAAACCTGTGTCTAAGCGGGTAAGGTATCCCCTCACGGAGATACTGGACCGAGGGGATTCCCCTACGGAGGCTTTTCGGTGGCCGAGGCCATAGTGGGCCCGGCCTTGGAGCTCTGGCAGCACCCTGCTTCCTGTCCTGCGCCCTCGGCCAGGATGGCCAGGAAGTATGCGGTCCCTACCGGTTCCTTGTCTGGTTTTTCAGAACACCCCTCAGCCGAGGGGCTAGTTACCGACAGCGTTTTCCGGCGTGTCGGGAACGCTAGGGACGTGGACAAACCTCCTGACAAGGAGTTCAAGAAATTGGACTATGCCGGGCGCAAAGTCTACGCTGCGTCCTCCCTCGGCCTTCGTCAGGCCAGTTCGGCCGTCCTCATGGCACATTTCTCTCATGCCCTGTTGGGCTCCCTGGACGAGGTAGTTCCTCATCTTCCGGCGGATCTGCAGACCACGGTTAGGCAGGTGCAGGACCAGGGCAGGGCAGTAGCCAAACAGCAACTTCAGACTGCTCTGGACATTGGAGACTCATGTGCCAGGTCAGTAGCGGCCGCAGTGGCTATGCGCCATCGGGCATGGCTGAGGATATCCACCTTCACTTCGGATACCCAGCACAAGTTGACGGATGTCCCCTTCCTGGAGACCGACCTCTTCGGCCCTGGGGTGGAAGGTCACCTGCAGAGGATCGAGAAGTCCAATGCTACCTTGGACTCAGTCTCATCTGCACAGAAGGACAAAGGCCGCAGACCACAGCCTAAGCCCTTTCGTCCCTCTGCGCCCGCGGCACGTCCGGCCCAGCAACGTCAGGGCCAGCAGGCTCGAGCTTGGCATCCCAAACCCAAGCCGTCAGCTTCCTCCTCCAGGAAGCAGGGAAGTAAAGGCCCTGGAGGTCCCTCGGCCGGTCCTTTCTCCAAGCCTGCCCAGTGACGGGTTGAGGGGTGTGGCCCCCAACTGTCGCCTCACCCAGGTGCCCCCTGTGGGCGGCTCCGCCACTTTCTTTCCGCCTGGTCTGTTATCACCACAGACCGGTGGGTGTTGGAGGTGGTGGGAAAGGGCCTGCCTCTGGAGTTCGAGCAGGCCCCACCCTTCAGAGCCATCGCACCTCGGGGGGCCTCGGGGTCCGAAGCCTCGCTGTCGGCTCGCCGAGCCGACATCGCTCTCCTCCTCGAGAAGGAGGTGATCAGAGAGGTGGCGGACCCTCCCTCAGACCCGGGGTTCATGTCCAGGTACTTTCTGGTTCCGAAACGGACGGGGGGCTGGCGCCCCATTCTCAACCTACACGACCTAAACAAATTCCTACGGTCTCGAACCTTCAGGATGGTCACTCTGGCTCAGATAATACCATCCTTGGAACATGGCGTGTGGTTCTGCTCTCTGGACCTGCAGGACACGTTCTTTCACGTCCCTATCCATCCGTCACATCAGAGGTTCCTTCGCTTTCGAGCGGAGGGATCCCTTTTCGAGTTCCAAGCCATGCCCTTCAGCTTATCTCCAGCTCCCAGGGTCTTCACCAAATGCATGGCAGTGGTGACAGCATTTCTGCGGCGCCGAGGGGTCCGGGTTTAACCTTACCTGGACGATTGGCTGATAGCAGCCCCCTCTAGACAGGAGGTGGAGCGGTCCAGAGATCTGGCCCTTCAGGTTTGCGCTCAGGTCGGCCTCCTCATCAACGAGGCCAAGTCGGAACTCGAGCCAAAGCAGGTGATTCTTTTCATCGGGGCAGAGCTCGATTCTCTTCGAGCCAGAGCATGGCTCCCGGCGGACAGGGCCGAGGTTCTTTCCTTCTTTGCCCAATCATTTCTGGTTGGGCAATTGCGTCCTGCCCGGGACTTCCTGCGCCTCCTGGGTCTCATGGCGGCCTGTACCAGCGTGGTCCATTGGGCCCGCTGGAACATGCGCCCCCTTCAGTGGGGGCTGGCCAGCCAGTGGTCCCAATGCTGCGATCCATTGGATCAGCTAGGGACGGTGATCCAAGGGATGTGGAATGCTCTCCAGTGGTGGACCGTTCCAGTTCATCTGCAGGAGGGCATCCCGTTTGTCCGCCCCGAGCCGACGGTCTATCTATCGACCGATGCCTCTCTGATGGGTTAGGGTGCCCATCTGGGGGAACACCGAGCACACGGCCTCTGGTCCCCGCGGGAGTCCCGATGCCACATCAACTTGCTGGAGCTCTGAGTGGTCTGCCTAGCTCTCACTGCCTTTGCTCCATTTCTTCAGGGTCAAGTGGTCCGGGTCCAGACGGACAATACCACGACCATGTACTATCTAAACCACCAGGGCGGGACGCGCTCCATGCTTCTGTGCAAGGAAGCTCTCCGCATCTGGTCACTCATGCGCAGCCTGGAGGCGGATCTCTAGCCATTCATGTGGCAGAGCCTCCAACACCCTGGCCGATGCCCTAAGCGGATAGGGGCTGCGTCCACAGTGGTCTCTCCTGCTGAGGTAGTACAAGATCTATTCTCCCATTGGGGCACACCTCAGGTGGACCTGTTTGCCTCCAGGGAGAATGCGAAGCTGAGGCTGTTCCATGCCCACCCCCCTCAGCAGGGCTCGCTGCAGGGGGATGCCTTCTCGAGGCCGTGGGCCCCGGGCCTCTTCTACGCCTTTCCTCCGTTCCCCGTGATGCACAAGGTGCTTCTCAAAGCAAGGAGGGACAAGGCGCAGGTGATTCTGATAGCCCCAGACTGGCTCCACCAGTACTGGTACCCAGATCTCCTCAGCCTCAGCTCCAGGCTCCTGAGGCAGCTTCCAGCTCGCCCGGACCTGCTCTCAGTCAATTAGGGGAAGGTATTCCATCCGGACCTTCAATCCCTGCACCTGACGGCCTGGTTCCTGAGCG
The DNA here is from genome assembly GCA_016271365.2 of Neoceratodus forsteri. Taxonomy (NCBI): domain Eukaryota; kingdom Metazoa; phylum Chordata; order Ceratodontiformes; family Ceratodontidae; genus Neoceratodus; species Neoceratodus forsteri. The sequence goes on from CM057456.1 coordinate 867,736,385, forward strand.
GCTAGAGTTCCAGGCCTTGGGTCTTTCCGATGAGGTCCTTAACGTAGTTGAGGCGTCCCATAAGGAGTCGACCAGAAAATGCTACGCCTTCAAATGGAAGAGATTTTCCATTTGGTGCCAGGGCAAGGGCCTGGACCCTTCCTCCTGTTCCTTGGCGAGCATATTGGACTACCTTTGGTCCTTTCTCAGCAAGGGCTTGAGTCGGCGACCCTTAAGGTGCACCTGGCAGCCATCTCTGCTTACCGGGAGCGGGCCAGGAAGCAGTCGGTGGCGCAGGAGAAGGTGGTCTGGCGCTTTTTCAAAGGCCTTGATCACATTTCCCCTTCGGTGCAAGAACCTCCACCTCCGTGGGATCTACTGCTGGTACTGGCAAAGCTCATGGGCAAGCCATTCGAACCAATGCACAGGTGTGAACTCTCTCACCTGTCGTGGAAGACCGTCTTCTTGGTGGCTGTCACGTCAGCCAGAAGGATGGGAGAGCTCCAGGCGCTCTGAATCGAGTCTCCTTACCTGTTCTTCCACAGGGACAAGGTTGTCCTGCGCCCCCACCCGAAATTCCTTCCGAAGGTAGTGTCGGAGTTTCACCTTAATCAGGTGTTGACTCTGCCGGTGTTCTACCCCAATCACACCTCGGAGGCCAAATATAGGCTCCATACTCTGGACCCTAGAAGGGCGCTCGCTTACTAAGGAGGCGCCACGGCTGAAATGTGGGAGAGGTTCATCAGCTGTTTGTCACCCACGCTGAAGCCGCACCTGGCAGACCTGCAGCCAAGCGGACGATAGGCAGGTGGGTCACCTCCTGCATAGATCTCTGCTATAAGTTGGCGGGCATGGAGCCTCCCAGAGGGATAAGAGCTCATTCTACCCGCCATACTGTTGCATCGGTGGCTGCTTCCAGGACGCCCCTATCCAGGAAATCTGCAGGGGCTGCTACCTGGAAGTCAGCACACCTTCATCACCCATTACCACATCGACCTTGAGTCACGCCGGGATGCTGGTTTGGGGCCTCGGTTCTCAGTCTCTATTCCTAAGTAGGGGTGTGCGCCTTGCCTCCCTCCTCCCGGAGAACTGCTAGGAGTCTGCCAATAAGTGTGGATGAACAACATATCCATGTCCCTAGAAATACAGGTTACTCACCTGTAACAGGAGTTCTAGGAATGGTATATATTGTTCATCCCTACAATCTGACCTCGGCTTTGGCGCTCAACCTGAGCTTCCAGCAGGCCAGATCTGGCATCATGGGGCGGAGCCGAGGTTCTACCACCCGGGTGGGTGGGAGGAGCCAGCTTGAAGACCTTCTGGCAAGATTTAAAGCGGCAAGGATACCTGCCAATAAGTGTGGATGAACAACATATACCGTTCCTAGAACTCCTGTTACAGGTGAGTAACCTGTATTTCTTCTCTTTTGCTTAAGCATCAGAAGAGAGAATGAACTACATCTGCATAGTATACTCTGCAGTATATCTGTATCTGCGGAGTTTCTACCATGTCTCTTATTCCCTGGCACAGCTTCTGCTCAGCAGGATAGGAATTTTGACAGACTTGCTGTTCGGTGTGAAGAAACTAGCATCCAAATTGCTGGACTGTATCCCCTGTCCCAATTCAGGGACCTGTTGTAGGGTTTGTTCTTCTTATGCTGACTGACCATGAGAAGATGAAACCATACAACCGTGTATGGATACAGCATTCTAGACACCACACATTTATCATGCTGTGTCGTGGATATAGGCAGCTTTTGCTGTTGCTACACAGGGTAGGCCCAGCTTTGTTATGGTGGTACCTGAACATGAATTGTTGAATGAGTGCTTTTACACAACAAACCTTAGCAACTTGCTACCTACCTCTACTTGGACCTCAATTTAAAGGACACTGCTGTTTGTCTCAACAGGCTTTTATCCTGTTGTATAGCATTTGAAATCTATAAAAAAACAGGACATACTTCCAGATTTGAACTTACAGAACTGCTTTACTTCTACAGAGTGCTGTTTCTTGCAGCTGTGCAGCCATGGACACAGACAGGCTGCAGGTTCATATCCTAGTCATGGCTGCAAAGTGCCACACTGTCACTCCAAATGAAGTCGGTCTCATTTTCTGACCCCATTGTATATATACACACTGTAAGCGCCCTCATATTGTGATGCAAAACAAACACAGTTTGCATATGAAATCACATCATTTTTTTGTGATGCAAACCCATTTCAAAACCATTTTGCAACATGCTGCATCATAAAATGATTTAAAATAACATGATTTATGTTATTTGTTATGAGTCAGATCTTAAGCAAAACTTGAATTTTCACCTAAAATGGGGGTTGGGAAGACAGATTTGTTGACAGACTGCTATTGCCTGCAACCACATTGTCCCCATTGCTGTCCCGTCCCTTGGGTAGCACCAAAATTCAGGTCCAGCAGTGCCTATAGTATATGAGATGTAAGTCCCACCACAAACAGTTGATTAATCATTACTAATCAAACATACAAGTACAGTGCTTGTAAGGATCTTGCAGGATTGTTGACAGCTGGAAATGTTTCTTGGTTCAAATCTGGCTCAATTTGGTACAGTAGCTGAAAGCTATTATCACTTGAGGGCTGTTCAGTGGCCTATATGAGATGAGTTGTGGTGGTCTCAGTCCAGTTCCTAGTAGACAGGTCTCCACATCAGAAAACCACCAGTACAACTGGCACAGAGTTTCACCCTTGTTGACAGTCTCACATTAGAGGCCAAGGTTGGAATGGTGTCTGAACTGCTCTCACACTCATGAGGTGGTCCCTTTATAGCACGGTTGAGGCACATTTGTGGGGCAGTAGAGGAAAGCTTGCACTGTGAACGTCAGTGTTGTATCTGTCCTGTGGATAAACAAAGGGCTTCAGTTTTCTCTACTGTCAGTGCAGCACCTTTATGAGCATGGTCATCAGTGCTATTTTTTTTAAGACAATGTTTGCCAGGTGTATTGGAGTCTAGAACCTCAGAACTGTTTTCCTAGAAACAAACAGTCATGGAGTTTTTAAAGCATTTTGTTACCACTATGTCAGAGTTGGCCTGATATAACCCAAAGGCTCCCATTGGCGAAACTGATGGTGTACTGGTTTGGCTCCATTTTATTTTTAAATTAAATACCTTCATCTTTCTTTTGCTGGTCTGAACAGAATTTGCAAAAAAATGCTGAAGTCTGAGAACATTTAAAGGTTTGGCGACACTCAAGAATAACAGAACAGCGTGCTTTATAAAGATCTGTATTAATTCATTACAGATTGTGAAAACTCCAGCTCCCTCTGGATGTTGGTGGGTTCCACGCTGGAGCCTGCTGAAGGCTGTTGACATGCAGTGTTTTGTTACCCATTCATTCATTCATTCATGAAATGTGTTTGGATGACAATGATGAATTGAGTATTGTACCATTTGGTGTTGCCTTTGGGGGGGGTAGTTTTCTGGAAGCTTTCATTTTTTCCTGATTTTTTTTAAACATGTGCAGGAGCGTTATTAGTTTCTGTGTGACTGGACACACATGTGCACATGAATATGCATGCACACACACACACACACACACTACCCCCGACTCCCACACGTAACTTGGCTCATATCCAGTGCAGGCAGTGCATTGCAGTGCAGTACAGTATGGTGCATTCATTATAGGGGGGAGTGTTATGGGGTAGAGGTGCATTATGGGAGGCGATGTCCTTCAGAGAGATGTTTAGCTGAAGACTCTTCTGCCCATCTCTGGTGTTTGATCAGAAGAAGGTTTAAGATCTAATATGACATTTTGTGAAAGGAAAACTGCACAAATTTTGTTTGTTCCCGAACTTTGGTCACCGGCGTGGGAGAGGTAAGGTGCATTACAGCACTTCAGTTCAGCCCTCTACACCACTGGGCCAGCTACCTTGCAGCCATTTTGAATCTCTGACTCCCCTTCCCCGTCTTTGTAATGAACTTGATTTTGGACAGTATGAGAGGCTGGCTCAAGACTAGGGGCTTGATTGCCATCCTCTTCTTCAGACGTGCATTACTGCAAAGGAGACAAAAAACAACATTGTTAGACCCTGCATCACATTGAGAGAAATTAGCATTGTAACTACACCAAAAGTATTTATTTTTGTACATGTCCGGCTGCTTGGAATGTGTTACTGTGAGTCATTGTATAGCAGCAGATTGGTATTATAGCTGTGGCCCTCTCCTGATACTGTATATCCGAGAAAGAAATAGGTCTTCTTCGGCTGTGAGCCTTGTCTAAATTTCCATATTTTTATTTATTTTGCCTGAACATATGCTGTTTTGTTATCAGTGGCTTCTCCCCCTCCCAGCAAGCCTTGTTCTGACCAGAATCATTATATTATGAAAATAAATGTGTAACCCCCCTGCAAATGGGGGTTCCCAAAAGACTTCCAGGAGCTTGCTTGAATGCTCCAAGCCTGAATGGTGTTTGGCGTTTAAGCCATTTATCAGTGAGTGTTTTTAGAACCTCTGGTACTGTCTCTTTAAGAGCTGTCTGCTTGCAGACATAATTAGTTTGTATGGGGGACTGTGTGTTCTTTGATTGAGTACCACTCAAGCTGCTGCCAATTCACCCATTTTGCAGTCACTAGGAGTGCAAAGGAACCTGTCTGAAAGATGTAACTGATTGCCAGAAATCATTTACAGTAATAATAAAATTACAGTTTGTCTAACCTGCTTTCTTTGCAGTCAGAACTGTCTGCCTAGTTCCCATTCTGGTTTTGAACTGCTGAACTGGACCAATCATTGTGGGGTAAACTAGCTCTAAAATGATGCCTTGGACGAATCAGAACTTGGGACTCATAATCTGAGCCAGCCACAAGAGGATTGTATGGGCAGTGACTCTGGGAGATGTAGTTAGACTTCGGTGCCTTTTGGACCAACAGCAGCAGTCTATTGTGAGTGACAGCCAATCCAGTCAAGAACTGGGAGGAACTCAAAGGAAGTGCCGGTTTTTGTCTGTTGGGAGTTTCAGTTTGAGATCTGAAAGTGAAGGGAAAGAAACCCTGTGCTCCTTCAGTGCACAGTTTCAGTCAAAAAGCGTGTGCAAGGCCCAGAGTTCGGTCTACAACTTGGTAACTGCTTGTTAGGACTGAATCCGTCCTGTGAAAAGAATCAAGGATCTCTGAAGAGTAGAAACCAGGGCTCACCCTGTAGAAGACTGAAGAAATTGTTGAATTACACTCGGTCTGTCAGGAACTGAATCTGCTGTGTGTTCTCCTGGTTATTGTGCAGTAATTGCGATTGGGATACAGATGCAGCCTGCCTGGTATAGTGCTTTCTTTTTTACCATATAAATGTGTGAGGAGTCTCTTGGAGATCAAAAGTAGCCTGCTGACATTGAAGGACCATATCTTCTTTGGAGTCGTGAGTACTAATTGAGTGCTCCCTGTTGAATTGCCACATTAAATCCAAATGGAATTACTGTACTGCTGACTGTTTAATTTTCCTTTTCTCTGTGTGAAAAGGCCCTACCAGCTGCCTCGGTTTGGACTAGCCACTGGGGCCTGGGTACCCAGGACAGTAACTGGTAGGGATAGGCCTGTGCAAACAGCCATAAATAGATAGTAAAGTGATAAGCTAATTAACCTGATTTCCCTGTCCTTGTTATATCCCCCTAAATAAATCAGAGCTGTTTGTTTCAACAAAGTTATACTGCCTGAGGTATTTGTCTATGTTAAAGTACTGTACTGTGATTGTTGCACTGTATCTTATTTTACAGGATGTCCCGTGCCTGAACCAGCCTTGGGGGTAAGTGTATACTGTGAAGGTAATTCTGCTATATTGTGTGGGCCACTAGTGGGAAGAAAGGGGGGTTGCAGTGTCCCAGAGGGCTGTGACCAAGTAAGTTTAACTATTGCAAACCCTGACCTCTGGGTGGAGGCACCCGCCATTGGATCCAGGCCCCTCAACCTGTTAGTGGCAAATCAGGCAGGGGTAGTAGCCCCTGGGATAGCGCCATCTAGGGGTTACATTTTGGAGGCTCACCGCTGGGATTGTGTGTGTCCTCTAGTGGCCATATTTACAAACCACTGTTAAGGGAAAATAAATAAATAAATAAATAAATGGGTACCCCGACAGAAGTGGCTGTGCACCGGCTGGTGGAGTGGTGTACTGGGGAGGAGATCGACCCCCAAAATGCTATGCTTATCCTGGACATCCCCCTGGGTATCAATACGGACACTGTGCAGGGAGTACTTTCCAAGGTGGAAGGTTTACAAAATCCTGTGGTGGTGGGTCGGCACGCTAATCTGCTCACCCACACTTTCCTGGCCCTAGTAAGAGTTTAAGGATCCCATAGATAGCTCCAAAGTACCACAGACCATTACTCCCAGAGGGAGCCCTCACTGCTTGGAGAGTGATAACTAAGACAGTAAAGACCTGGGAGATGAGCCACCCACCACTATCTGAAACTTTTGAGGAGAAATTTGCTAAATGGTTGCTGGGAGAAGGAAAACTGTGGAGGACTTGGAAGAACTATTCTTGCCACCTGTGGTTCCTCCCCAACACCCTCTCCTGCTCCAGTACCCGTAATGGTGGCTGAACCAATGCAGACTCCTATTTCTGCACCTGCCATTAGTCACGACTCTTACGAAGGTTGAGGATCTTCTCTGGCACCTCCCCACCCCCAAGGGAGGATGACTGGGAGACCTGGATAGACTATGTTGCCCCCAAGTGCTAGAATGGCAATGCTCGGAAGCCGAAAAGCGAAAGAGGTTGAGTGAGCCTCCAGGGTCCTGCCCTGGCTACCATCCGTGCTAAGCAGACCAAGTAACCCTAGGCGACTGCACAAGCCTATCTTGAGGCCTTGGAGAATGTGTGGAGCCCAGATTCTGATGAGGACCTATGGTGGAAGTAAGAAATGCGCAACAGTACCAGGGAGTTGTTGTCTGTGTATGTCTCGGCGGAAAATTGTTGCAAGAATGCCTCAGAAAGGGTAGTTTGCCAGCGATTGAACTGGACCCGAACCAGACTGGACAGAATCCTTAAGTCTGCCCTTCTCAGAACTGCTGTTGCTTCAGTTACGCCTGGCAAATCGACTGGAATCCCCACCCTCCTATGATGAGTTAATGAGAGAAATTCGAGGAGTTGAGAAAAGGCGACCTCGGGAGGGACCTGCACCAATAGCTGTGGCTATGACCCGAGTGACTGAGGGTGGCCCATCAAGTGAAGTTCAGGGGCAGAGGTTGGCAGTCAATGAGTGCTCTGATAAGGAAAAAGATATGCCACAATGGGGCGAACTGTTGAGAGAGATCAGGAATTCAAAACAGTCCCTTTATGAAGGCCACGCCTGCAAATGCAGGCCCCGACCTATATCCGACTGCATCTGCTATGGGGGTGGGGATACCCACCATGTATCTCCTGCTGATAACAGCTCCGAACTGATTCCTTGACCATGGAAGTGGAGAAACTGACGAGATGTCTCCAAATGCTTATCTTGCCCGCAGACAGAGATAGCACAAGGTTTCCAGTTAGTAATACCCCTACTAGCTTCCCAGTGTGGCACCTCGGCCAGCTCAAACTCCAAAAGTATGTTTTGCTATAATTGTGGGAAGGATGGGCACATGAAAAGAATGCCAATCCCAAAAAGACACGCACAAAGTTGCATATAGGCTACAAGGAGAGCGGAGAACAAATCAGTGGTTAAGAGGTGTACAAATGATCCCAGTGAGGGCACCAAAAATGCTAATTCACGTCTTTTGTGGTAAGGTCATTGAGGCCCAGGCCCCACTACCGCCTCCAGACTGGTCCAGAATAGTGGGTCCCTCCATGGAGACCACTGTAAAGGTAAATGGAGTGTCTACAAGAGCTGTATTAGACAGTGGCTCCCAAGTGACAATTATGTTTCAAGATTGGTATCAGAAGCATTTGTCAGGCGTGACCATACAACCATTAGAAGGACTGCATGTATGGGGGTTAAGTGAGAAGGCCTACCCTATTCTGGGTATATCCAATTTGGCTGTCTTTCCCCACCTCCGTGGCTGGGTGGCCGAACAAGTAGAGACCCTAGCCTTAGTGTGTCCCCACTGGACTGTATGATGGTGTCCCTTTGTTGATTGGAACAAATGCTCATATGTTCAGAAGGCTGGCACATTTGTGTTATGAAAACAGGGGTCAAAGACTAGTAGAGCTTTAAGAGTTCGGCTTTAATTAAGAAGGCCTATGAGGCACAGAGAGATGCTGAAAATATAGAACCAGAGGAACCGGTTGGAATTGTATGGAAGAAGGATCCTGGAGTCTCTGATCCTGGCACCAAATGCCCAGTGTACCTTACAGGGAGAGGTCCGTATCAGAAAGGATGTTAAGAATAAAATATTAATGTTGGATGCACCAGGCGATGGAAATTGCCAGAGGGACTGCTAGTCAAAGCCTAGTATTTTGCCGCTAGAGCCCATGCTTATGCCAGAAGGGTAACGGTCCAAGTTCATAATGTGTCTGAAAGAGACATTACGAGTAAATAGAGGTTGCATCTGGCTAATGTGCATTGTGCAGACACTGCAGTGCTACCACAGCAAGAGTTCAAGGAAGAATGACAGAGTAACGCCTGACTTGTTTGATTTGGCAACTCCCGCTGCCATATGAATGGAAAGTGAGGATCAGTGAGAAGCTTGCCCAGAGAGACCAGGTATTTTCTTTAAAGGAATGGGGCGTAGGATGCGTGCAAGGAGCTGAGCACAATATCCGGCTGCATGACGAAAGACCATTTCGTGAGAGGTCTCGGCGCTGGCACCTCCTGATTATAGATGATGTGAGGCGGCATCTGCAAGAGATGTTAGCTGGTGTAATACAAAGAATCCAGAAGCCCTTATGCTTCCCCATTGTGGTAGTGAGGAAAAAGAATGGGACAGTAAGGATGGCGTGGATTATCGCACCTTAAACCGGGACTATCCTGATCAGTACACAATGCCCGCGATTCAGGATGCTTTGGACTGCCTAAGCGGAGCAGTGGTTCTCTGTGCTGGATCTCCATGATGGGTACTACAGATCCCGATGGCCCCAGAGGACCGTGAGAAGACAGCCTTTATCTGTCACGGCTTCTATGAATTCATGAGGATGCCTCAAAGGGTTTCAGGTGCCCCAGCCACTTTTCAGCGATTGATGGAGGCGTGCAGTGGGGACATGAACTTACTAGAGTGCCTGGTATACCTAGATGATGTTATTGTGTTTGGCAGCTCACTGGAGGAACATGAGAGCAGATTATTTAAGGTATTGGATCGACTGGAGGACTTTGGCCTTAAACTGTCCATTGATAAGTGTCAATTCTTTCAAACATCAGTGAAGTATGTAGGCACATAGTATCCACCGAGGAATAAGAGACCGACCCAAGTAAAGTTGAGGCCTTGACCACCTGGCCAGCCCAAAATCTAAAAGAACTGCAAAGATTCCTGGGATTCTGTGGTTATGTCGGCATTTCATCAAGGACTATTCAAGAGTGATCCGCCCTTTACTTAACCTTACTCAAGGTATCCCCCAACCCACAAAAAATACCAAAGTCAGCGTCCCTCAAGACTGAAAGAGTGTATTTTCATCCGAGTGAAAATATTTGGGGCCCGCTGGACTCCTGATTATGAGACTGCTTTTCATGAGATCATATATCAACTTACCCATGCTCCAGTGCTGGCCTATGCCGATCCAAGAAAACACTTCGTCCTGCACACTGATGCTAGCTTGCAAGGGTTGGGGCTGTGTTGTACTGAAACACGAGAATGGCCTGAGACCAGTGGCCTTTGCCAGGTAGAAGCCTGACCCCATCCGAAAAGAACTATCCTGTACATAAGTTAGAGTTCCTAGCTTTGAAGTGGGCTATGTTGACCAATTCCATGAGTACTTGTATGGGCTAAAATACTAGTAAAACTGACAATAATCCTTTGACCTATGTGCAGACCTCAGCTAAGTTGGATGCCACTGGCCACAGGTGGCTTTCTGCATTATCTACATATGACTATGCTCTCGAATACCGAGCAGGTCTGAACCATAGATGCTGATGCTCTCTCCGGAGGCCTGTTCCCCAGAATGATTGGGTCCGATTGGCAGAACCTGACATTCGGGCACTCTGCCGAAGTTTGACAGGGAGGAACAAATGTCCACAGACGCAGTGGACTGCATGGTGGATTGCTTGGGACCCTCTGAGAATTGCATACCTGCTGCTTATTGCCACTTTTCTGCAATAGACATTGGTGCACTGCCTCAGCTGGACAATGACAGTATTGAGCGGGCTCAATCCAGCGATCCTATGATCAAATCAGCTTTAGAAGCCCTCTATGCAGGAAAAGATGTGTCCAAATTCGCTCCACTGATTTGAGAACTGCACTGTTATACAAAGAAGGTCCTAAGTTGAAACTGATCAATAAACTGTTATATAGAGAAACAGTAGACAGAGGGGGACAAGTGACAAACAACAACTGGTGCTGCCCACTGCCTTCGAGACTCAGTATTGAGGTCCTTGCACAACCCATGGGGCACCTTGGTATAGACAGAACACTTGACTTGGTGAGATCCAGATTCTATTGGCCTAAGATGGGGCTGATGTGGAGCAACACATACGAACTTGTAGTCGCTGCTTACAGAGGAAAGCTTTGCCCCAGAGGGCTGCCCCTTGTTAACATAACCACCAGTGCACCCATGGAGCTGGTCTGTATTGATTTTCTGAGTTTGGAGTCAGATCAAAGAAATATCAGTAATGTGCTGGTGGTCACTGACCATTTCACGAGATATGCCCAAGCTTTCCCACCAAAGACAGAAAGCATCCACTGTAGCAAAGTACTCGTGAAAACTTTTTGTTCACTATGGGGCTCACAAAGAATCCATTCTGATCAAGGGAGAGACTTTGAGAGTCGTCTGATCAAAGAGATGCTTTCTCTGTGGGGAGTGCGAAAGTCCAGAACCACTCCTTACCACCCCCAGGGGGACCCACAGCCTGAACGTTTCAAACGCACTTTGCTAGATATGCTAGGCACCCTGCACCCAAAGGACAAGCCTAGATGGAGCCAACAAATTAGCACCCTGGTACATATAACTGCACCAAAAGTGATGCCACTGGGTTCTCCCTACCGCCTGATGTTTGGAAGAAGCTGCGACTACACGGTAGATGTGTGTTTGGGGTCTCTCCTGATGGGGTTCAAGCTGACAACTATTTAAGTATGTGACAAAGTTAAAGGCCCAGCTAACTCATGCGTGCCAACTGGCTCAAACCATGTGGCTGCCAAAGAAATCTGGCCAACAAAAGAAAGGTATGATAAAAGGTAGAAAGCACAGGAACTCCAGGAGGAGATGGGGTATTGCTAAGAAATCTGGGACTGCATGGCAAACACAAGATTGCTGACAGATGGCACCATCTCCCTCACATTGTAGTGGGCAAACTAGATGATCTGCCAGTGTACAAAGTAAGGCCTGAGAACAATTCAAAGATGTAAAAACAATGCATAGAAATCATTTACTACCCATTGGACAAATCCTGATTGAGTCTGAGCCCCAGAAGATGCCCCCTCTGGACCAGTGACTAGAGCTGCTGCTAAGAAAAAGATCAGAAGTCTGCACCTACAGAAGCAGAGTTAAAGTGTTCCCCTGCACAAGTCCCAGTTGAGCATGACTGTCAGTCCATATCAGAAGAAAGTGAGAGTGACTTTGAATCACTATCCTTCTTACGAACTGAGTCAATTGTTTGGGCAATCCCTAGTCAATACTGGAGACAAAGCTGGGCCTTCTGGACTGTCTATGCCCCCAGCTTCATCCCTGGAGCCAATGCTCCCAGAAAGTGAAGTGCAAAGCATCAGATCAGATGAAATGGAATCATTGTGCATGGTTGAACTGTTTGAGCTTTCAGGGAGGAAAATGATAGATTGGGGCAGACTGGTGATACACCGAACAAGAAGAGTATTTTGAGTGCCCTGACAGTCCACTGCCAGTGTCTGAAAGCTCTCCATGGAGCCAAATGTTGTGGACTCAGAAACTGTAACTCCTGGAGCTGAAAGTGCCCCAAGTTCTAGCCTCTCTACCCCCATGGAGACTCCCTGACAAGTGAGAACAATGCTGAAAATGAGGCTCAGAGTGCAGAGCTGTAACAGCTCCCCTAGAAAGACTGGTCGAGCTGTAAAGCCTGTGGTGCACCTCAGTTATGATTCCCTGGGCCGGCCAGTGGACCTGCCTCTCAATGTTGTCCATAAAGGAGTGTATGTGTCCCGAGCTCATTGCCCAAACTGAGCGTTAGTGCTAACTCAAATTACTTGTGTTGCCCTCTAAGTATGGTGCCCTTCCCCGTCCAGCCCCAAGGTAACTGATAGGAAGGTCCCTCTCTTCAGGTTTCATGTACAAGAGGTAATAACTTGAGTTATGGTACAATGTGTGTGTTATACTGTGTAAGAGTAGCGTACTGCAATGTTTCAGAAATGGTTCTTGGTAAAATGATGTATTGACTGATGATTACATGTTGAGCCTAATGCAAATGTATATGGTTGCAGTTGAAACTTATAGAGTACTTGCTTGGCCAGGACCGTCAGCTTTTCCAAACAGGAAGGTGTAACCCCTGCAAATGGGGGTTCCCAAAAGACTTCAGGAGCTTGCTTGAATGCTCCAAGCCTGAATGGTGTTTGCGTTTAAGCCATTTATCAGTGAGTGTTTTAGAACCTCTGGTACTGTCTCTTTAAGAGCTGTCTGCTTGCAGACATAATTAGTTTGTATGGGGACTGTGTGTTTCTTTGATTGAGTACCACTCAAGCTGCTGCCAATTCACCCCATTTTGCAGTCACTAGGGTGCAAAGGGAACCTGTCTGAAAGATGTAACTGATTGCCAGAAATCATTTACAGTAATAATAAAATTACAGTTTGTCTAACCTGCTTTCTTTGCAGTCAGAACTGTCTGCCTAGTTCCCATTCTGGTTTTGAACTGCTGAACTGGACCAATCAGTGTGGGGTAAACTAGCTCTAAAATGATGCCTTGGACGAATCAGAACTTGGGACTCATAATCTGAGCCAGCCACAAGAGGATTGTATGGGCAGTGACTCTGGAGATGTAGTTTAGACTTGATTGCCTTTTGGACCAACAGCAGCAGTCTATTGTGAGTGACAGCCAATCCAGTCAAGAACTGGGAGGAACTCAAAGGAAGTGCCCGTTTTGTCTGTTGGGAGTTCAGTTTGAGATCTGAAAGTGAAGGGAAAGAAACCCTGTGCTCCTTCAGTGCACAGTTTCAGTCAAAAACGTGTGCAAGGCCCAGAGTTCCGGTCTACAACTTGTGTAACTGCTTGTTAGGACTGAATCCGCCCTGTGAAAAGAATCAAAGGATCTCTGAAGAGTAGAAACCAGGCTCACCCTGTAGAAGACTGAAGAAATTGTTGAATTACACTGGTCTGTCAGGAACTGAATCTGCTGTGTGTTCTCCTGGTTATTGTGCAGTAATGCGATTGGGATACAGATGCAGCCTGCCTGGTATAGTGCTTTCTTTTTTTACCATATAAATGTGTGAGGAGTCTCTTGAGATCAAAGTAGCCCTGCTGACATTGAAGGACCATATCTTCTTTGGAGGTCGTGAGTACTAATTGAGTCGCTCCCTGTTGAATTGCCACATTAAATCCAAATGGAATTACTGTACTGCTGACTGTTTAATTTTCCTTTTCTCTGTGAAAGGGCCCCTACCAGCTGCCACGGTTTGGACTAGCCACTAGGGCCTGGGTACCCAGGGACAGTAACTGGTAGGGATAGGCCTGTGCACAGAGCCATAAGTAGATAGTAAAGTGATAAGCTAATTAACCTGATTTCCCCTGTCCTTGTTATATCCCTAAATAAATCAGAGCTGTTTGTTTCAACAAAGTTATACTGCCTGAGGTATTTGTCTATGTTAAAGTACTGTACTGTGATTGTTGCACTGTATCTTATTTTACAGGATGTCCGGTGCCTGAACCAGCCTTGGGGTAAGTGTATACTGTGAAGGTAATTCTGCTATATTGTGTGGGCCACTAGTGGGAAGAAAGGGGGGTTGCAGTGTCCCAGAGGGCTGTGACCAAGTAAGTTTAACTATTGCAAACCCTGACCTCTGGGTGGAGGCACCCGCCATTGGATCCAGGCCCCTCAACCTGTTAGTGGCAAATCAGGCAGGGGTAGTAGCCCCTGGGATAGCGCCATCTAGGGGTTACAAATGTACCACAAACTGCCTCCAATCTAGTGTGCCATGTACTGACAACATTGCATTTTTACTACTGGAACAACAGTTTGAGTGTGCAAAAATGTGAGCGTTTGTGTGTGTGTGTGTGTGTGTGTGTGTGTGAGTGTAAAGGTATAGATCATGTGCCTGCCTCTCCACATCTCCCCGCTACTGTACAGATTTGTCTATGAGTTCTTTCCTCAGTTTCGGACACTATCAGTGGTAAGACACTGCTTAGCTTGGAGAATATGGCACTGTCCTTCAGCTCACCACTGTCATTCAGCCCCTGACAAAGCCCTAGTGTGCAAAGTGCAGGGGCAATGTGGGCCGGGTGGTAAATACTGCTGCACTGTTTCGACATCTCTCTGTGAGGACTGGGTCTGTACCCCAAGACTGGATGGCGACCCATGTCGTGCCGATCCACAAGGGGGGATCAAGAGAGGAGGCGGGGAAATTACAGGCCCGTTAGCCTGACATCGATGGTCGGCAAGGTGATGGAGGGTATTGTCAAGGAAAGGCTAGGGTGGTTACTGGAGCAAACTGGGTACTTGGACGATAGGCAGTATGGCTTTGTCATGGGAAGATCGTGACAGAAAAACCTTGTTGAGTTCTATGGGTGATGAAGGCCCTGCACCAGGGTAGGCAGTGGACGTCCTCTTTCTGGACTTTAGCAAGGTGTTTGATTCAGTACCCCACAGTGGCCTGCTGGCTAAGCTGAAGGAAATGGGGGTAGGGAGACAGTTGTTAAGATGGATAGGAAATTGGCTCTCTGAGTATACTCAGAAGGTGGTGGTTGGAGGGTTAGCCTGATCCCTAAGGTGTGTTACTAGTGGGGTTCCCCAGGGGTCAGTGCTGGGGCCACTCCTGTTCAACGCCTATGTCTCAGACATCAGGAAGGGGATCAGGAGGGAGATGAGTCTCTTTGCAGAGGACTCAAAGCTGGGTGCAGTGGTGGATGAGGAGGAGGAGAGGGTGGCCTTGCAGGAGGACCTGGAAGCTCTGGAAAGGTGGTCAGGAAAATGAAAACTAAAATTAAATGTGAGGAAGTGCAAGGTTCTGCACCTGGGAGTCAGAAATCCAGACCAGGGGTATACTCTGGGAGGAGACATGATTCAAGTCACGGAGGGAGAGAGGGACCTGGGGGTAGTGGTAGATGTCAAAATGAACAACTCAGAGACCTGTAGGAGGGCAGCGGCAAGGGCAAATAGGATGCTGGGATGCATCGCCAGGGGGATTACCTCCAGAAAGGCGGAAGTGATCCTTCCACTGTACAACTGCCTGGTTAGGCCACACCTCGAGTATTGTGTGCAGTTTTGGAGACCACATTTAAAGAGGGACATTAGACTACTAGAGAGGGTCCAAAGGAGGGCAACCAAAATGATCTGGGGCCTGGGGGCAAGGACCTATGAGGAGAGGCTCAAGGAGCTCGACATGTACACCCTGGAGGAGAGGAGGGACAGGGGGAATATGATACAGGTCTTTAAGTACATGAAAGGGATCGATAAAGGAGGCCCAGTCAGGGTGCCCCAAAGGAAGGAGGGTGGGGCAACGAGAGGTCACAGGTGTAAGCTAGAAGGGGACAGGCTCAGATGGGAAAGGAGGAGATGTTATTTCACTGAAAAGGTGGTGGAGCCATGAAATGCACTGCCCAGGGAGCTGGTAGAGTGGAGACTGTGGATGGGTTTAAGAGGGGATGGGACAGGTACAGGGGGAAGGTAAATCTGACCAGGTCCGATACAGGTGGAACATCTGGGACTGGGGACAGTATAACCCAAGGGGGAGGGGGAACACCAAAATCTGCCCTCAGTGCTGGTGCTGAAAATCAAGCAGACTCGAGAGACCATTAGGCCTATTCTGCTGGTATTTTAGTATGTTAGTATGTTTATCCATGTTGTGTTAAACTGCACTTTGCATTACATCTGTCTGACTCAGTACCTCTTTTATGGACATCAATCTGTTACTCACATTGGAGTGCAGCAGTCTCTTGCTTTTGTTTGTAAATGGAGAGCTGGCCGCCCTACTACAGCACCCAGTCTTGTTCCTGGTGAGGGTGCACACTTCCTGCCTAGGACACCACTGTCATTCTAACGATGGAAGCCATGAACAGCGGCACCAGCAGTTAGGTGAGGGCAAGGAGGTGACAACAGAAAGAGAGGGGTTAAGGAAAGTTCAGGAAGGGTTACTGGGGTGCAGGCCAGTTGGGAGGCCTTTCTGGCCAATTAGAAGTGGGCTGGGACCAGGGTCACCCACCACCCTTGGTTCAACACCCACTGGCACAGGACTGGATATACAGTGCAACAGCACCACATGTCAGTATCTTGCCTTATGCCAGCAGCAGGATTTCACCCACTCCACTCTAGCCCCCAACAGGGGCCACTAACCCTCCGCCAAGCTTAGCACTTACTCTTGACATTTGACAAGTATCCTAAACCCAGGACATCATCATGATAAGATGCACTGCACTTACCCTCAGGTCACTGGGCAACAACGCCAAGCTACATCCATTTCCTTTTTTCATATAGCATTTTAACTGCCATTTATCATCCTCCCCAGTCCTTCCAGCACCAACAACCACACTCATAGTAGGGCATATATCCACAGCACAGGGCCCATGAGTGACGGTGACTGTCATCAAGGCTGCAGTGAGGATTTCTTCCAGTTTCATGCCTGTCTGTCTGTCCTCCCTGTAGTAGGGGAAACAGCCCATAGCTGGCAGAGCAAGCTCCCCGGCCCGCTGTCAGGGGGTTGCTGCAGTAGCAAGCAACACTGACAACCATCCCCAGGCTGGGACACATTGCCATTGGCAGTGTTGTAACCAGGCAGCCACCTGAGTGCCAGTGTTTCAGGTCTGCTCCCAAATCAGAATCACTGGCACAGTACCATCAGGCAGCACTGTCAACCTATTTTTTTTTTAAATCTATCGTTTCTGCTCCTGATCTGCCAGGCAGCCCACATTTGACCCGTTTCACCAGTCCCGTCACCCACAATTCCCAGCTACTTACCCCAGCCTCCAAGTTCCCCCATGGCTTGCCCCCCCCCCCATAGCAGGGCACTCCGAGGAGCGTACCTTTCCCCGGTGGGAGCAGGATCCAGTCCATAGGTGGGTGCATTATCCACAGTGCAGACATGCAAGGGGTCAGTCGCCATACTGCCACTGCAGTAGTTTTCCACCTATTTTTCTCTCCAGGAGACCGTCAGTGTGCAGTGGCACAGGGTGCATGCCCAGTTGGGCACAGCATGCATTGGCATCCACAGCAGTCCTCGACCCCGGAGGCAGCCTCTATGTGTGCTGCTGCCTAACCTCCACTGGGTGGGAGTCAAGCAGCAGAGGATGGAGTTCCCTCCTTCCCAAAGGAAGAGAGTCGTTCAGTGGTATGCTCGTCACTCGTTCCTCCAGCCAGTCCCCTGCAACCTGAGCCCATTCCTGAGCCTGGGTCACCGGAGCAGCATGCAGAGACATCTTGCCGCTGGCTACCTGGCCAGCTTCATCAAGCTATTTTAAATCTCTTTTAGGTAACTTGTATATATGAATGTTTATTGGGGGGGGGGGGTTGTGATACTGTACCACTTCATAAAACGCTTTTTTGTAAGCAAGACTCAAGACTGCACTGTCGGCGTGCCAACTGATTCCGTAACACACATTCTGCTCAGACTGCACTGTAGAAAATGTGTGCTGTTTAGGTACTATAAAACTCTCTGCTTGTGCACTGTGTTCATATCCCAGCAGTGTAAAACAGATTGATGAGACAGCTGCTGGTTCTAACAACAAAGAGTATGAAATTAATCTTCCGCAGCCGCAGGCAGTGTCATGTACTGTAAGGAGGATGACAAGAGATGAACCACGCAGTTTTGAAGCAGGGTGGCTGGTGGGAAAGGCATCGTTCAAGGCCATGCAAATAACATGTCACACCACTAGGAAAACAAAACCTAGCCACAGGAAGGCCAGCCTTCACTTACAGCTTCGCTTGTGCCAGTGAGAAAGGGCTGTTATGGTGGTTGTTTTGACACTTGTTTTGACATGTGCTTTGGTGTCCAACTCACAAAGATAATGCAGAGAATGAAAAGAGCAATACATAGGGCAGCTGAAGTCAGCTGGGCTTGTGTTTGGGTCAATGAAAAATGCTGCTGCCAGCCCCAATAACTGAATTTGTTTCCTCACTGGCTGGCAACCAGTGCAGAACCTGCTGTGTCTCAGCTACTGCACAGTATGTCAAACCACTGAAAGTGCTCTTCAGCATATGATAATTATTTGATGAAAAATGTTAATTATAGTAATGAAATAACAACCTCTTTGTTGAGGGTTGTATTACCTAGTAGCATTACTCAGGTATGCTGCAGTAACTCATTGTTTTCATCATGCTGCCGGCATTACCTCTAGGCATTGGATAATCTTGTCTCTGGGCTCTGTTTTACCAAGAGGAAACCCTGGCTTCAGGCAGTCCATCCAGTAGCCCCCAGGGCTGTGTGAGAGGATTTGTATTGCTCATTGTGCTGAGACAGAAAGCTGCAGTCCTGTCTACTTAATGCACTCTTCAGCTTCTTGTCTCCATTGCAGGATAGTATCAGATTCTCTTTGTGTAAGCAGATGCCTGCTGAAACTGTTGCCTTGCCTAAATAGTTGAATTCATTCAACACTCAGGCCAGCATATTTCTTCAAGTGTACTGTGGTGCTCAACTTTCTACAGCCAAAGAGACTCTTCTTCTGTTCCGACAATGCAGGCATACTGTGCATACATGCATACAAACATACACAGTGTTTTAATTGGAAATGCTTAAGTGGGGGAACTCGTATCTAGATTTTTAGGTAGTGGAACTGTCATTTCTAGCTGG
This sequence comes from Neoceratodus forsteri, assembly GCA_016271365.2. Lineage (NCBI taxonomy): Eukaryota > Metazoa > Chordata > Ceratodontiformes > Ceratodontidae > Neoceratodus > Neoceratodus forsteri. Next base: position 867,755,339 of record CM057456.1, read on the forward strand.
TGGAGTTCTCCTGTAGTAGTCAGTGGAGAAAGATGACAGAGGTGGTGTCATGCCGTTTTTCTTAAGAGGTGGTGGAACTGAGTTCCTGTGGGCTCCTGCCCAATTTAACCACTGAACATACATACATACATACAGTACATACATGCATACACATTATACATACATACAGTCAAAAATACAGACATACATTACCTACTGCTTACATATCCATTTATAGTCATAAATACAAACATACTGTACGTGCATTTATTTATTTGAAAATTGGTAACCAGGAGAGGCATACTAAGCCAAGGCTTATTTCCAGATGAGACCTGGGGGAGGGGAACAGTGGAAGAAAAGCAGTACAGTACACAATAACAAGTCAGTTGAACGGCATTTGAAAAAAATCCATTGTTACAAAATTAAATAAATGCAAAAAATAGTTGGTACAGAGAATAAAGTGCGGTCACAGCTCAGTAATAAACACCTAGATAAGTGCAGTGGAAAAGTGGCAGCAAACACAGTGAGCAAAGACAATTCTGACAACAGGTAAGAGACCTGTAGGGTGAGTTATTTCCTGGCCTTGTGGTGGAAGAAAGAACAGAGGTAGTGAGAAAGTGAAACCAGAAGGCAGGTAGCAGGGACCCAGATGGCTGCCTTACCAAGGACGGTTGAGGATCAGGTCGGGGGTTGTCTGGAGGAAGGATGACAGGAGCAGGTGGAGTGGAGTTGGAGTTTCAACTTGTGTTTGAGGAAGCCAGGGGAGGAGGAGAGGCAGAGGGAGGAGTGGAGTTGGTTCCAGAGTGAGAAGTCACTAGGCGGAGGACCTGGGGTGAGGAGTGGCGAAGATGTGATGGTCCCTGGAATGGAGGGAAAAGGAAGCAGGGGGAGTTGAGAATGGAGAGAGGAGAGGTAAGAGGGAAAGGAACCAAACCAGAATTTGGATATGAAGGAGGTAAAGTGAGCCTGCTGATATGAGGGCAGAAGGAGGATGGATATGGAGAGAATAGAGGGTGCAGTGGTGAGTACGGGGTGTGTGGTTTGTAGCAAAATGACAGAAGGAGTTACAGAGGGTGTCCAGTCTGGCAAGGGGAGTGGAACGGGCAGAGCCATAGACTACATCCGCATAGTCGAAGACTGGAAGCACCATTCTGGTAACAAGCTCCCTGCAGAGATAAGCAGTCTATGTTGCGGTACATTGCACCAAGCTTTGGATAAAGTTTTGCGTGGAGGGCATCAGTGTAGGCTGAGAAGTCAAGCTTGCTGTCTAGCCACACCAACATACTTAATGGACTGAATTGCTTCAAGGGTTGTGCCATCCATCTTAATGAAATATGGGGGAAGGGGAAGTGAGTATGGCCAGTTTCTGACTGGTACTAAAAGTCATGTACACCGTTTTTTTTGGTTTTGACTCTGAGAGCTGGTTGGATTGGAACCAGTGCAGAATGTTGTTGAAGTCCTTCTGGAGCAGCCCTTCCACAGCTGTGGAGGAGGGACCGGAGGTGAAGATGAATGTGTCATCTGCATACATGTGCATATGTGAGTTGGCACAGGCAGAAGGGAAGTCATTCAGGAGAATGGAGAAGAGGATGGAACCCAGGAAGGAGCCTTGTGGGACCCCAGCCTGGATGTGTAGAGGAGATGACAGGATGCCTGCTACCTGTACCGATTGTTGATGACCCCTGAGGTACCTGATGTAGGAATGGAACCAATCAGCAGCAGGTGCTGAGAGGCTAGCAGAGCTCAGCTTGTGCAGGAGGAGTGTGTGGAATACCTAATCGAAGGTGTTGGCCAGATCAATGAAAATAGCTGCTGTTATTTGTCCCTGATCCATCCCAGAGATGATGGAATCAGTGACATGCAGCATGGAGGAGACAGTGGAATGGTGCTTCCAGAAACCAGACTGGAAGGGTAAGTTGAAGTTGGGGGATGAAAGGATGTCGAGGAGTCTGGAATGGTCCAGTTTCTCTTGCAGCTGAGAGAGAGAGAGAGCGTGAAAGGGGAGGAGAGAGATAGGATGGAAGTTGCCAGGGGAAGAGGGGTTACCCCCTTTATAAAGTGGAATAACTTTTCCAACTTCCAGGATTGGGGAACAGTGCAGAAGAAGAAGGAAAGATATGTAGGTGAGTAAGGGAGCTGCAGTGGCAGGAACTGAGAGGTGGAGGAGCTTTGCGTCCAGATCGTCAGGGCTGGACTTTGAAAGGTTGATGGAGGAGAGTGCAAGCATGGTTTCCTGGATGATGATGGGGGAAGTGGAAACCCTGTGAGGGGTGGTGGGGAGGAGGGGGGGAACAGGAGTGGAAGGAGAAGAGCCAGGAGGGGGAGAAGAAGGGAGAGTACAGGTTGTGAAGAACTCATTGAAGTGAGTAGCAACAGAGGAAGTGTCAGACACAGGTGAACCATTGACCACGAGGACTGGAGGAGCAGACATGGCCGGGGTGGGGGGGTCAAAAAGGGAGTGGATAAGCTTCCAGAATTTAACTGGGGATTTAAGGTTGTTCTGGAGGTCAGTCTTGAAAAAGTACAGTTTTACGATCCGGACAGCCTTCGCACAGTTGTTTCTCAGAGCCCTGTGAGAGATGAGGTTAGGACAGGATAATTTATGGCGGGCCCAGGCGAAATCACAGGACTTGCACAGGTAGATGATTCTGGTGGTAATGCAGGGGTGGTGGGAAGTTTTTACTCTAGATTTCCTGAGGGGAATGTGCTTGTCCCAGACAGAGGAGAATTTGCAGTAGAATAAGGCAAGGGTCACTTCAGTATCAGAGGCAGAGAGGATAGCTGACCAGTCTGTTGCAGCGAGGTTGTTCAGTTGAGCACTGATGTTTAGTGACCCAAGGGACATGGACCAGGTAGAAACATAAACACTGATGGCAGAAAAAGATCAGTGGTCCATCCAGCTTGCCCATGAACCCTAAGAAATCCGGGACCTGTTGTCCATACAGGGTTCTAACCCACACTATCCACTCCCATGCTCCCCTCCCTACTGCTGTCACCCTGAGCAACCACTAAGCCCTTCACTCTGTCCCAACCTTGTTTGAAACCGTTGATAGTTTTATCTCCCACCACATCAGCTGGCAGGTTGTTCGACGACTCCACCACCCTTTCTGTAAAATAAAACTGTCTCACTTCCCTCTTGAATCTCCCCATCTGTTTCCACTCATGCCTCTATGTTCTTAATCCGCTACTTTTGCTAAATAGTTCCCCCAGTTTAACTTGTTCATTCCTTTCAGGAACTTGAAGATCTCTATCATATCTCCCCTCTCTCTTCTGGCCTCCAGTGAGCACATGTTCAGTGACTTGAGCTGATCCCTGTAAGATCTGCCCTGCTGGCCCTAAATCACTTTGGTCAGCCTACATTGCACTGTCTCCAGCCTGTCCTTATCTTTCCTTAGGTGACGACTCCAGAACTGGTCACAGTACTCCAGGTGGGGCCTCACAAGTGATCTATGGAGAGGTAGTAATACAGTACTTCCTCCTTTCTGCTGTCAGTACCCCTTTCTATAAACCACAGTATCCTGTTTGCCTTACTGTAGGCCGTATTACACTGGTTTGATTATTTTAGGGAGTCACTGATGATGACCCCTCGGTCTCTTTCCTCAGAGGTCATGCACAGTTTTACCCTCCTGCTTCTAGTACTCTATCCTGCGGTTCTTGTTCCCTATGTACCACACCTTGCACTATTTGGCACTGAATTTTAACTGCCAAACCTTTGATCACTTCTCTAGCTTTTGAAAGTCTCTGTGCTTCTCCCTAACCCCCTCCTCACTGTGTACCCTGCCACAGAGCTTAGTATTGTCTGTGAAGAGACACATCCTGCCTTGGAGTCCTTCTCCCATGTCACTAATGAACACATTAAAAAGGACAGGACCCAGGACTGATCCTTGTGGCACCCCACTGGTGACTGCCCTCTCTTCTGATTTGACTCCGGTAACCACAACCCTCTGCTATCTTCCTTCCAACCAATTTCTTACCCATCTGTGTCTTTCGCTGTACCCAGATCCTCAAGATTCTTCAGCAACCTTCTATGAGGCATGAGTTGAAAGCTTTGCTGAAATCAAAGTAGAGTAAATCCACAGCATGGCCCTTGTCCACTACTCTCATTACCCAGTCAAAGGTTGGTCTGACAGGATGTACTTTGGCGAAGAGGGGGGATGCCAGATTTTTCTGACACAGAATGTCATGCAGCAGTCACTAAATGAATCCAGAAATATACTCGTGTTCACATTGCAAGGTCCACAGCTTAAGCTACTGACCTAGCTCCCCTTCCCATTATGCATTGTGACATACCACACTCTGCAAGATAATATTATCGTGCTATGTTGGGTCAAGATAACACTTTTTATCTTACTATTTATCAGTACACATGTTGTATAATTCATTATTACCTGGACGGTAATTTTGTATCCGGTAAACAATGGATAGATCGGACTTCATACGAAGCTATTGGAGGTAATGAGTCGTTAACTGTATGGCTACATAATGGTCAGACTCAGAATATGCCATTTATCATCATGAGTGATGGGGCAGAACATTAACTCACGAGTGGCAGAGCTATGAGTGAGTTGTGTACTGCCCCCTCCCCGTGATGAGGATGATAAATGTCATATTCTGAGTGAGGCCATTGTGTGTCCAATTTACACAATGGATTATAAATTATGAAGCTTTCAAATTAGTTCACTTAAAGTAAAGGTGTAAGTTCCACTTACTAAGACTTTGGGCTTCATAGCCTGCTACCCTGGGGCAGCAATAGCCCCTCTGTGCCAACAGTAAAATTTTTAAAATGCTCTGTAAGGTTTGGGACGGGATCATAACTCTGGCTGAGCTGCCAGCCAGCTGATCCCTTCCCACTTCCTAGTCTGCCCGCTCCGCCCCCGCGCTCCTCCGTATCGTGACGTTTAGCCAGGGAGAGCGCGGGGACGCGCCCCATGCAAGTATATGGGGCTAATTTTCTGAACGATTTTACACACTGTAGACTGCCTGTTAAGAAAAATGAAAGCCACCGCTTGACTAATAAGGTTCACTTCTAGCACACAGCCAGGCGAGTAGTAAGCTACGAGGCTGCAGGCCGAGTGCCCTTCAGCTCCTGCCCATGCACTAGAACTGTCTTTTGCGCACACCCGAGTGTCTTACTGCGCTTATGAAATGGGCACCTTAGCTATTCATGTATGAAAAATTCAAATTCAGAGAACTAAATAGAAAAAAGTTATATGTTTGTTATAAAATAGTTCCTCCGCCTGCATCAGTGTACTGTATTTTTCTTTTTTTTTTTTTTACTCTTTTTATCACCACCCCCTTGGAACTCTCTCTGGTGACCCACACTCACTGCCACCATGCTACCACCTGCCTGAAGCCCTTTACTCACTGGGAAATTGGGGACAGACACTCCCCCAACTACCTGGTCCATCGACTGGCCCCTCATCCCCGGAACACAGGCAGAGCAGGGGGATCGGGAGAGCCAGTGGGTAGGAGCCCGGCATTGGGTGTGTGGTGGTGGGGCACTGATGGGCGCTGTCACCTATCCAAGGAGCGGGGTTTTTCCTGGTGTGTACATTGCCCCTGGAGTGCGATCGTGCAATGGCGTCTATGCACCAAACGTGCTAACGCCCGCCGCCGCTCCACCCCCTAAGTATGGCATCACTAACTGCAGTGCCCCGATCTCCATCAGGGGTCACTAGTGAGCGATACAAAGCCCACTACCCTCCCCAGCCGATTCCTGTCGTCCCGAGTCCATTCCTGAACCCGGGTCACCGGCGTGACATGAGTTGTGGCGTCCAGTGCCTTAACTGTCAGTGCCACTGGGCCGGCTCTGTATTTTTCTTACTGAGTGAAGGAATTTTGTCCTTCTGTATGAACCGTAGTTGCAGGTTTTCTGAACTGGTTGCCATGGCAGTATGTCATCTGCCCCCCCCCCACCACCACCACCACATACACACAAATTATATTTTTTTTCCTCCACATTTTGAAATTCTGGTGGTTGGAGATGTCAGCAAATATGCCTGTTTTTGTTTTTTGTATTTTTTTAATTGTATTGCACTTCCATGGTGGGCTGGGTAGCGCAGGTGAGGAAATGAAGCCAATGTGCGTAGCATTCAGTGAAGAGAAGCGGAACTTCAGAAGGAGTCTCGGCACAGTACTAAATGAAATACTGAAACAGAGAGAGATGAAACCTGTAAAAAAATACATACAGGTTATTGACTGTGCCGAGGGAACGACCAGCAGGTTGGATGGTGCGATAGCGAGAGAGCGAGCGGGCAGGTGGGCTGATGACAGAGATACTGTACAGGAAGAATGGTTACAATTGTAGTAGAAAAGTGGCAGGGGGACACACATCAGCTGTCCCAAAGGTGCTCCAGTCATATTGAAATGCAGCATATGAGAAAAGAAAAGTGTGCACACACCAGAAGGCTGAGTTCAGTTGAAGGCTGTATTTTATTCTAAAAGCTCAGCATGTTCAGACTCGGGGATAACACCCCTAAGTATCGACCCAGCAATGTGGGTCTTCCTAAGGGGGAATACAGCCTTTAATTGAACTCAGCCTTCTGGTGTGTGCCCAGTTTTCTTTTCTCATGCGCTGGTTACAATTACAGCAGAGAAATACGTCTTACTGAAACAGCAGATGAATTATGTGTTTTTTTTTAATGGGGAAATGGCATTGTAAGGCACAATTTGTGATAATTTTTATGGCCACTTAGAAGGGGGTTAGAGTAACAAAATGGCAATCCTCAACATTCTACAGGTTTTACAGTACTCCAGATGGGCATGAATACGTTTTTCTTGGTACTGCGTCAAGGTTGCCAGTACTAGATTTTAGCTGTGCTCTACACACTTTCAGTGCATGGCTAACAACCAGAGTGCTGGAAATCATATGTATGTGTGTATATATATATATCTATCTACCTATTGCAGTGCTTGTGTATACTCGGTCTGATAACCTGGTAAATCTCTTAACAAGAAAACCGTGTTGACACAACTTAAAGAAGGCAGACAATGGGGAAGTAGGCCTTGTTGGAGTGGGCCAATATCTTGAGAGATAATTCTTCATAAATCGCTGGCAAGCAGATGCTGACATTTTTTTGTGTTAGAGCTTTGCAGTATGGCTGTTTGAAACTGATTATCCGTGTTCAAAATTGTTACTCTAATCTGGGTAATTCTGAGCTTGTATTACAATGGAAACTAGCTGCTGCAGACCGACTTACAGACAAAATGTTCCCTCTCTGGAAAGATCTGCGTGCCCCAGTTACTCATACTTTCTTGTAACTATCGAGAACAATATAGTATGTTATTCACAGTTTAGTGTCGGCTTATTGGGGCGTTAACATTTAGACTTTGTAAGAGGTGGGTTTAGAGCCCATAAATGGGGGGAGGAGGGGGCAGTTGCATAATGGATAGTGTCTTTAGTGCTAGGTGTTCTGGGGGCACGTAAAAAGCATTGTAAATAGTGCATTTTGTCATCAACCTCTTCTTTCAAGAAAATAAATCTCACTCTAACCCCCTTTAGTTTTTTAGCTTGTCTAAAAAAGCTAAGCCATAGAGCTTGCTTACATGGAAAAATTGCCAGCAGGGCAAGAGTGTCAGTCTGCTCAGGTCTGCCTCACCATCTGTGCGAAATTGAAACATTTCACCCCGTGAAATATTTCATGAAATTCATGCACTTCGTGAAATATTCCGCGAGTGTGAAATGTGAAATCCTGTGGGGGGGGGAAGCGGAATTTTGCCAGCGAAATGCAGAATTTCGCCACCTGTGGGCAAAATTCTGCAATTGAAGGACGGAGGATGATCCATATATAATTTAAAAAAATAATTAAAAAAAGTGTTTCCCACCCTCTTGACTGCAACTCCCCCTCCTGACTGCAATTCCCAGATGTCCATGCTGGTATATAAGATAAAAAGAACCTTTTCCATAGGTAGTGGTCCCTCCCCTCTCCCCGATCATCCATATATGTAATAAAAAACCCTTTCCATGTGTAATGGTCCCTCCCCGGTCCCTGGTCCCCATAATAATTAAAAAAAAAAATCCCTTTTCCGTAGTATAGTTGACCCTCCCCGAACTCCTTAAAATAAAAGTAAAAACAATTCCCTGTTTCAATTGTGTAGTCGTTCCTCCCCCTTCCCAGTCCTCGTCACCCATATATGTAATAAAGTAACCTTTCCGTGTGTAGTGGTTCCTCTCCGGTCGACGATCCTGTTAAAATAAAAGTAAAAACAATTTCCTGTTTCCATTGTGTACTGGTCCCTTCCCCTTCCCAGTCTCTGTCACCCATATATGTAAAAAAAAAAACCTTTCCGTGTGTAGTGGTCCCTCCCCGGTTCCCGATCCTTTTAAAATAAAAGTAAAAACTATTTCCTGTTTCCATTGTGTAGTGGTCCCTCCCCCCTTCCCAGTCACCCATATATGTAATAAAAAACCCTTTCCGTGTGTAGTGGTCCCTCCCTGTCCCCGATCCATTAAAATAAAAATACAAACAAATCCCCGTTTCCATAGTGTAGTGATCCCCCCAAACCCCCACCCACTCCAGTATCACATCTCACCCCGCTCCCCCGCCCTGGTACGGCCCGCCGGTCGGCGAGCAGCACAGCCCTCCACACACGTCCATAGCTGCCTGCCAACTAAACTGAATTTGTCAATGACAGCTAGAGAACACACTGCAAGCCCACAGTGGACTCTTGAATATACTGCTATTTCTTTTTCCCCTCTATGTTAAGAGAAGGACTTTTATAGCAGTTTATTGTGAAGCTGGGCTGGATGGTATTGCTGGGGGATGTTCTAATAAGTGGACAGTACTGCTTTGGAAAGTCATCCACATGGCCATGGGAGTTAAGTCCACCATTTTGCCCCCGCCCCTCCCATGCCATGCAGCCCTTGGTAATCATCCAGAGTGTCGAGGCACTTTAGCTGTGCAGGTGAAGAGAGAGATGTATTATGCTCATTAGGCATTCTGCTTTTACTTTAAAATGCATCAGGTTATTCCAGTATCTAGAAAGTTAAACATCCATGTTAACTGTTAACTGTTGACAGTTAAAATGTTTTAAAAGAGATAAGCTTGTGTGGTAGCTCTATATAAGATCATCACTCCTGTTTATTTCTCCCTAGCTATTAACAGATGAAATAGAAATCGACAGTGATTGCAGTTCACACTGCATTACATTTGCCTAGTATCCAACCTACAGCCATTAAGAAGTTAGCAATTCATCAGTAGTTGGTTTACTGCATAATTTTCTCAGATGCACCCCATTCCTAGTGTAAAAGATGACAGGGAAACAAGTGAATGGTTACCAACTCTACTGGATTGCAGTATTGAATATCGTGTGCTTTATCATTACACCCTGTATGAGTGTCTGGAGATCAATTTTCTGCCTATCTGAAAATAATAAACACAAATTAAAAAAAATAGAAACATTACAAATAAAAACAGATATGTTAAAGTTTTACGCTTGGACTTAGAACCAAGTTACGCCTTTGGGGACACTTGCGAAGTCCGCTACTGGTTTGTTGCAGTGTGCATGATAGTGTAGCGGGCCATTCAAACGTTTGTTACAGTTCTAGGCCAATGTGTGTGATGATTCAGCTGCTTTGCGAGTCACACACACACACGTACGTTGCACAAGCCCTTTATCCTGTAGCCTTGCGTCTCACAACATACGAGTGCGGTGATCGTCATGGAGTGTATATATATTCCTCACACTATGTTATTTAGTTGTTTATGGCGTATAAATAATATGTTTGAAACCTGGGTTGTGCTTTGGCATTTAGTTTGGTGGGGTGCACTGGGGTGGTGGATGGAACAGGCAGAGTTAGGGTTCAGAAAACTATACCATCACATTTCTTTACTTTTGTCACATTAATAAAAAAAACCTTACTTATGCCTTAATGCAGTCTAGACAGAGATACAACACCAGTGGAGTTATACAATGGCCATCTGGTTCAATGGTCTCAGCCCCACCATCTCCTCTGCCCCAACAATTGGTATGTTTAAAACTAGGCTCCGGGACTATCTCACTACCAACAGCTCCTGTGACTGCCCAACTTAACCTTGTTTCTCCACTTCCCTTCCTGCTCTAGTGCCCCCCACTGGATTTTACCCTCACATTTCGGTATACCCAATGCTGCACTTTTCAACCTCTCCCCACCCTTCCTACATTCCTTCTCCCCTCCTCTTTTCCCTCTCCCTATGACTCTGGCACTTCTTATCTGTTGTCTATTTTCTCTGACAAATGCCGCTGGCTGCCTTGTTACAATGCTACCCTTGAATTGTATTAATCTGTATTCTGTTTGCAGTGTCCACATTGTTGTAATGTCTGTCTTGATGTTCCCCATAATTTGTATTTCTCTGACATGGAACCTTTGTAAAAGAGCCGAGGCTCAAAGGTATTTGTGATCCTAGACTTGATAAATAAATAAATAAATACATGGAAGCTAAATTGGGGATTTGCAATGGGCTGACAAAATATGCAATTGAAGTGTGAGGGGGCAGGACCATAACTCAGGAGTGGCAGAGCCACAAGTGGATTATGAAATTCATGAGTTATGGTCTTCCCCCTCACAAGTGGTAATAAACTCCATATTTCAAGTCAGTCCATTGCACATTCAGTTTATACAAAATTGGTTTAATAGTTATAACTTTTACATCATCTGTATGAAGATGTAACTGTTCCTGTTCGATTTTAACTGCTGGCTTCAGTACTGCAAATACCTATTGTGATGTCATCAGCATTGTGAAAGCTGCTCTCTGATTGGTTCAATATTCCATTGTGATGTACCCAACTTTGCTAGCTATAAATTGTGACTGTATAGCATCAAGCTATTGAAATTTCAACATCGAAATCCATTACAGTGACAGCTTTGAGGTTGTCGCTGTAATGGACCCGATGGCAAAATTTCTCATATTTCATCGGTATTTCACCCCCTTCGAACAAACTCCGACTTGGATTTTGTTATATTAAAACTCAGAGGGTAAACTCACTGTCTGACAGTATGCAAATTTCGCCTGCCCATATTGTTGGAAAGTTGCTGTGCCGCATTTCGACAATTTAGTTGTTGATACAGCTTGGTGGAACCAATTGCAACATATCTCAAAATGCAAGATATCATGTTTTATTTACTTTATTCTTTAGTAACTGGGTAAGGCCCACTAGGCACAATATCTGTTTTCAGGGGTGACTCAGGAGCACTGGGGAGGTTAAATGACTTGCTCAGAGTCACACAATGTGCAGGTGGACATTGTGGGAATCAAACTCAGGTCTGCTGGATGTACCAAGCTCATTCACAGCTCGTTACTCTAACCTCTAGGCTATACTGCCAGCCCCATATCATGATAGCTAGCAAAGGGAGTCCAAAAATATTGTTTTTATTCTGTGGCCTTTCTCTCCTCACCTGTTGTATATGCAAGCAATAATATCCAACAGGGTGGGTGGTATTGGGCTATACTAGACCACCCAGTGATGTAATGAGGCCCAATTCCACAGGCAGAGAGCCTTATTGCCCCTGGAAGGTCCAGTATAGCCCCTACTGCCCACCCTGGAGAGTATTATTGCACTTAGGAAATGGGCTACATGTGGAATTTGTATGTAAAAGTTAAAAATATAAAAAAAAAAGTACATTAAAAAAATGACAATTATTTTAAAGGTTTTTTTTTAATAAAGTAGTCCCTCTAGTGGTATAATTGCCAGTAGAGGGCACTTGCAGTAGTTGAGTTCTTTCCTTGAAATGAGTAATTCTTCCCCCCCCCCCAACCTGGTTGTTCAGCCATCCTCTGACCCCTAGCTGGCAGGTGCTCTGTATTTATTTAGACTATATATATATATATATATATATAGTTTTGTTAACAGTTTTTTATCTCATAGTGTTCTGGAACTCTCTCTAGCGTCACTCACTGATCACCACCGCGCTACCGCCCTCCTGAAGCCCTCCCCACTGGGATATCGGGGCCAGACACTCCCTTACCTACAGCACCTGATCCATTGACCATGCCCCGCAATCGCCAGACCAAGGCAGGACAGGGGGATCGGGTGAGCCAGTGGGTTGAGCCCAGCATTGGGTGTGTGGTGGCGGGGCATGGGAGAGCACCGTCACCTATCCAGGGAGCAGGGGTATTTCTTGTGTTTTTTCCCCTGGAGTGTGAATGTGCAATGGCGTCCGCGCACAGGGCGTGCTGATGACCACCGTCACTCCAACCCCTATGTTCGGCACTGCAGTGCCCCGTGATCACCATCGTGGCCACTGGTGCACGGTGCAAGCCCTCTGTCCACCCCAGGAGAGGAGAGCAGTCCTCTGGATGCTCGATCCTCTCCCTCCCCAGCTTACCCCCAGCGGCCCAGGTCCTTTACTGAAGGCGGGTTGCCGGCGTGGCGCGAGGTGTGGTGTCCAGCACCTCAACCCTCAGCGCCAGTGGGCTGGCTTATTTAGACTATCAGACTGTATTGTTAGGGAACCGTATCCAGTTTAACACTGCATTTGTGATTGGGCAGGGAGATTGCAGTTGGCATCGCTGGTGTGCAGTTGCAGTAAGAGTTCGGGCACGGCAGCCAAGTGGTATGAGCGTGATACAAATAAGGTGACTTATTTATTTAGTGTTTAAAATCTGTGGTTTACTTTTTAGTCCCTGGCTCCTGTTTTTTACTTTTGGTTCAGAACCTGGATGGAGCGGGAGCAGGGGGTGATGTATGCAGAGGGAGCAGATAGGTCACTCAGAAAGTGGCCATAAAAGATATGGCTACTAGGTGAGCTGGAAATGCATCTTACTGTCTGTTTTATAGGGAACTTCAGTGTGTGTGTGTGTGTGTGTGTGTGTGTGTGAGTTCTGTTGATAGGCTCGGTTGAGAGTAGAGCAGGGAGACACATCGCTTACTAAGCGAGTGGAAAAAAAATGGCGACTGGTAAGTTTCAAAACTGAAATTGGCACAGTGATATGAGTTTGGTATTGAGGCAGGCTGGGCTGTCACTTTTTATTTCCTGGCTTCTGGTAGTAGTTAATGTACTCCTCTGGCAATAGTATTAGCCAATCAGAGACCAGGAAATTTTAAACCCATTTTCTAATTAAGCAACAAGGCACGACAGGGTGTTGTATATCATGGGATATTATCACGCCTCAGGTGGTTGGGCACGAGGCCGCAGGCAGAGTGCATCCAACCACCCGAGAAGTGACAATATCCCATGATATACCACACCTTGTAGTGACTTATTGCTATTATGAACCGAGTTTGAAGTTTTATAAATAAAAAAAAGAAAACAAACAGGTTTTAAAACAGTTTATGAATGAGCTTTTGGGTGGTGTAGGAGTACATTTTGAAAAAATAGTTCTTAGACAGTAGAGAGCAAAGAGGCTGGTGGTGCCAGAACTTTTTTGAAGCTGTGATGATGTAGCCCGATATCATCACGGCTTCAAAGAGCTGTTGGCCAATCAGATTCCTGTATTTACGATCCTCAGTTCATAAAAAGTGATATTGTATACCCAACTAACAAGATATCATGTTATCAAATGAGTTGGGTGTGTCACAGATGATATCATGCTCTGTTAGGTATATCGCAATGGAGTACTGAATCAGTCAGAAATCAGTAGAGCCCCATGACATTCTTTTAATTTTTTATAATTATTATTCTTATTTTTCTGGAATTTTATGTTTTTTCCTTTTATTCATTGTGAAACCCCTATGTGGCACTATCCCAAGGGCTACTACCCCTGCCTGCTTGGCTAGAAGCAGGTTAAGGGGCCTGAGTTCTGAAACAGGTGCCTTCACCCAGAGGTCAGGGTTGGTAGTGGTCAAGCTAACCTGGGCACAGCCCTCCGGGACACTGTAACCCCCCTCTTTCCCCTCTAGTGGCCCGAACACTGTACAATAATCACTTTCACAATACCCCTGGTACACCACACAAGTACCCACACTGTTTGCACTTACCACCAGGGCTGGTTCCTCTGGCTCGACCCTGGGGACCCCTGTGAAAAACAAGGTTATGCACAGCAAATAGCAACAGTACAGTACTTTGAGCACAAACTGGAACCACAGTCAGATTACATGCAGAAAAAGTTAGATCTGATTTATTCAGGGGACTTGAACAAGGGAAGGGCAAAATCAGGTTAATTAGCTTAATGGTTATATCAATCAAGCAGTTATGCATGCGCTTTGAGTCCCCCCACACAGTCCACCTCTGTGTACCCAGGTGGAGAAGAGATGGGCTAGCCTGGACTGATGCACGGGGTTGCAGCTGGTTGGGGCCCTGTGATGGAAAACACAACATGCACAGTACACAATATTTGTAATCCGGTACCAGAGGGCTCAGTTCGTAAAGGAAACGAAACAACAAGACAATCAGATGACAGACTCAGATTAAGCTGTTGTTGCAGGGAGCTACCCTGGTATTTACTCACGATACCCAAGACTGGACCCAGGCCGAACGAAAATGGAGACTGCAGGTGGTTGATCTGGAATGCCATGAGAAGCAGGGCCCACATGAGTCGCAGAGGCATCGTTCCGGTTCAAGCGTGGAGCAGGGGGCTGATCCCCAGGTAGGCATCTCGTCAATGGCTTCTCTGTGCAGTGAGTAGTCTGGCTGGGCCAGTCTGGCAAGGCCCAGACCACATGGAGACAAATATGGATGCAGTCTGTTTTGGGCTGGATACAGCTTCCAGCAAGCAGAGCACAGTTCACACAGTGGGGGACTAACTCACGACCCACTAGCAGCTCATAGCACATTTACATGTAAGAGAATTCTACTGTACCAGGCAAAGTGCTCCCCTGTCACAATCGTAAAGTCTCTGCACACACCGGGAGCTTAGGGGTAGCTGGAACTCCTAACTGGCCAATCGCATTCAGCAAAATCTTCAGTCTTCTTTAGGTTGAGCCTGGCCCACTTTAGTAGCTTACTTTAGTCACACAAACTTGGATTTAGTCCAAAATAATTCTCTTCTCTCCTCTCCCTCTCAGGAGCAGCACACCGACATGCAGGCCAAAAACTTAGCCTTTTCACAGTTTTCCCATGCGAATCCACTCAGGATTGCTGCCCAAGATCACTTCAGCTCCTCTCATTTCACTTCCCAGCTCAGAACTAACTGAAAACTGTAAGCAGCCCGAGACTTCCCCAAGATCCAATAGATTTGGATGGCTGATTTGGCTGTCAGTCAGTCAAAGCAAGAGCTCCCCCTTCAGTTGCAAAAAGGGTGCAGAAAAGCTCCAAACTAAAGTTCCTACAGATTCTGAATTCAGACAGCTCCTGTAGTCTGGCTACATTTTAGGTCCCACCAGTACTGTTTGGTCCAATTTGCAGTCCAGGACCAAGATAGTAGAGACAAAGAAAACAGTCCTTGCTACAAAGAAAGCAGGTTAGACAAACTACATCATCATTATCACTCTAAATGATTTTCAGTAAATAGTTACATCTTTCAACAGAACTCCCTCTCAGATTACTTAAACTGCAATTAGACAGCTCTTAAAGAGACAGTACACAAAGGCTGTACAGTCTGTGGTAATCACATTTAAACTGCTAAAACGTAGGACACCAGCCTGGCAGTGAGCATTTAGGCAAACTCAAGGAAGACTTTTTGGGAACCCCCATTTGTAGGAGGGTTACAATTGAAAATGTTATTTCTTGTTATCACATTCTTAAAATACCTCAAAATAGCTTTAATACACACTAGAAATCACATTCATAGTATACTACATCATTTTAAGTAGCATTATGCAATGGTTTTCAAAGGTTTTGTGAATCAGACAGTTCCTCTGCCGCTTCCTTGCGGACCGTCTCTATGGTAACAACAGAGCCTTAACAACAACTGTTGCAAGCATTCATTTCGTTTTTGCAAAGAAAAAAAAATCCCAAACCAAGCAATTTTTTACTTTTTTTCATGTGTTTGTTTTCCTTTTATTTCTTTTTATACCTTGAATTTCTTGTTATTTCTTATTTAAAGAAAAGCACAGGTCTCTAGAGATCAGCTTTCATGATGCTGACATCACAACAGGCATAGACAACACTGAAGCCAGTGGCTGAGGTCACAGAGAAACAGTTACATTTGCATACAAACAGCGAATGTAAAAGCTACAGCTAGTGAACTGATAGTGTATAAATGAATATGTAATGATCTGACTCACAATGTGCAGTTTACCTTCACCGTGTGAGGGCGCAGGACTTCCATATCTCATTCGTGGCTCTGCACCCCTCCTATTCTGTTTGGTGTTTTCCCATAGTACATATGGAGCAAGTCTCCATTTTGTTTTTGAAATAGGAAGACATTTAATAACAAGCATTTGTCAATGCCAAATGTTATCTTGCTGGCATTGGCATTGGCAGTGCAGAAGTTAGAGAGATGCATAATAGGAATGGCAGTGAAGTATTGAACTGACGCTAACCCCACTCCACCTTGCAGAGACTGACAGGCACTGGTGTGTGCCTTTGGTTCGTTGGCCATAACGCTCACGCCATTTCACCTCACCCTACCCTGCAAACACCAACAAGTGTCGCGGTGTGCCTAGGGGTCTTCGGGCCTTACGCTCACCCTGTTCCATAAGGAAATATGCTGAGATGGGTGCACTATAGGAGAATGGGGTGAACTTTGGGGCCAAAGAGCACAAGGCACACCTCGATGCCTGTCGGTGGCTACAGGCTGGGGGTGGAATGGCGTGAGCATTACAGCCGAAAATCCCAAGTCACACCCCTGACGCCTGTCAGTCTCTACAAGGTGGGGCATTACAGTTGGAAACTGTAATGTCCCAGGCATTTGTTGGTTATTTTCACTCCAGATTTTCAGTATGGGCTTTTTGTGACCCCACCTCATGAACAGTGGCACTATCAGTTCGTTAGCCAAGAGGTGATTTTGCACAGCGACTGTGCCATTTGGTGCCACAGGTGTGAAAACACATTTCAGGCAGGACGTGAAACATTACAGCTATACTGTTCATGAGGAGGTGTAAAAAAATGGTAATGTTGAAAATCTGGAGTGAAAATATAGAAAATTGGTGAAGTCACGAACGTGTGTAGAAACTGGGCAACAGACACCCGTAACGCAGTTATTTATTTATTTATTTTTAACCAGGTTTTCAACATAGGCATTTTGGGAAGTCCACTGATGAACAGTGGCACTGTGATTTTGTGACTGTGTCCTGAACATTGATTTCCCACAGCGACCGCACCATTCTGCGCCAGATGTACAAAAACACATTTCGGGCAGATTGTGAAAAATGAAAGCTGTACCATTCATAAGGAAATGTGAAGAAAGGGCAATGTTGAAAATCTGGAGTGAAAATATTAAAAAATCTCGAAGTTATGAGAGTGTGTGAAAACTGTGCAACGCACACTTGTAACAGTCATTTTTTGGGAATTCTTTCATCACATTTTCAACATAGGCATTTTGAGACCTCTGCTCATGCACAGTGTCACTACGATGTTTTTAATCTGTCCAAAACATTGATTTCCCACAGCGACCACGCCACTGTGCGCCAGATGTGTGAAAACACATTTCGGGCAGAATATGAAAAATTACAGCTATACTCTTCATAAGGAGGTGTGAAAAAATGGCAATGTTGAAAATCTGGAGTAAAAATATAAAAAATTCTCGAAATTGTGAGCGTGCATGGAAACTGCGCAACACACGCTCGTAACAGTCATTTTTTGGAATTTTTTCATCAAATTTGCAACATAGGCTTTTTGGGAGCCCATCTCATGAACAGTGGCACTGTCATTTCGTTAATTGGCCCCGAAAGATGATTCTGTGCAGTGACCTTGAAATCACCTTTCGGGGCCAAATAACGAAATGACAGTGGCTGATTTCATGAGGTAGGGTCCCAAGAACCCCATGTTGAAAATTTGGAGTCAAAAGTCAAAATAAATGGCCAAGATATCCACCTAAGTTGAAACCTCACCATTGATGCCATTATACAGCTTACCAGCATTCCTTCATTTTGCAGTTCGGCTTTGAAGAATGCAGACGTGTTCCCACTCCACCAAAGATTGTGGCGCCGGACCTCTGGAGGTAAGTGTGGGGTGAGGAGGTGTGTGGGGAGATGGGGATATGCAGAGGTTGGGTGTGGGTTGGGGGAGGGGGGCTTGCTGATAGCAAGGGACCGTTTTCTTTGTTTCAGGTTCCAAAAAAAAATGAACAGCACAGACCGTTTTCTTTCTTTACAGGTGTATGAAACAATGTTGGGGACACTGGGGTGGGCTCCCAGTGTGTCCCATGACTTTGGGGGTGTGATGTTTGCCACACTGGGGTGGGCTTCTAGTGTGGCTCTCAATGGGGAGTGGGCGGGGCAGGAAAATGCTGGCGGTCGGATTCCAAACACAGGGGTGCACACTGGGGTGGGCTCCCAGTGTGCCACACAATTTTGGGGGGGGGGTTACACATGTCGACAGGGGGATTGGGCACTCAGGAAGTTAGCTTTCTAGGGATTGCAAGAGGCGAACGGCAGAGCCGCCGCCATGTTTATTGAAATGTTACACCAGGCAAGGCACATAGCGGAGGCGTGTCATCAGTGCCACTGCATGACGAGCTTGGCTCTGATTGCAACGGCGAAATTGTTTCAAGTTGGTAGCACTGCAAAACACTTGTGTTACTGCTAGCTTGCTCACTAATTGATGAATGAGAGACGCACCTTCTAAAGTGTGCCCTGCATTCGCCAAAACTGACACACCTCTGCATTCCTCCTACTAATCTCCTACTGCCACAAACTGTTGCTTGCACATGCAACATAAAAATAGGGAAATCCTCAAATGTTATAGGAGTAATGCAGTTAAATCCTCTTTTGGGCCCCTTCACATCTGATAAATTTAACCACAGTGACAGCTAATTTTTCTCTCTACCAGCTCTTATGTGCCTCAGTTGTTGTGTACCTGACTTGCTTCTTTTTGTTTTGGCTTTCTTTGGTGTCTGTATGGAATGCAAGAAAAGGGAAAGTATCAAAAAATGAATACATTGACAGAAATGGAATTTTGGATAAAGTCACCTGATCAAGGAATTTGTTCTATTACAGATTTTAAGAGGGAAAGGAATGCTATAGCAGAGAATGCTTCAGATGGTGGTGGTCGTTGGGGGGACTTCCACCTTATCTTACTCTCTTTGGCAATGTCACCACTGACAGTAGAACAATAATATCACGCTTGAATGCAGATGGTGATTTCTTGTTACCACTTCCTGTCTGTTCTTGACCCCTTTGTGTCACGAAATGTCAGGTCCCCTATAGTCCAAAATGACAGCAAAGGGATAACTCTTAAAGACCAACAGGAGAAACTGGTGGGTGGGGGGTTGCCTTCGATCTTTGAAACTATACATTCAAATGATGGCACAGAAAATACTTTGAAAAGGCTTTCTGTGTTAAACAAAGTACGAATGTCTCAGCTGGAAGTTTTGCAAAGCCTGAGCACCCTACGACTTGTCTAGCAGTGCCCCCAAATAAAACCAGGCTGCATGCAGTTGATTTTTTTTTTCTGCTATTATTTCCCCATATTTTGCCCCTTTTATTTAAAGTTTTTTTTTTTTTACTACAGAATACTCTGTGTGAAAAATGCATCACGTATTTTTCAAGAGGGTCCTGGGCTGACACCGCAGCAGCAGAGTTTTTTATTTATTTATGTCTTTGAGAACTGGTGACCAGGAAAGGCGTACTGAGCCAAAGTTCATTCCAGGCGTGACCGGGTGGGGTGAGTGGAAGGGAACAGGGGAGATAAAATATTACAATCAAGCTGAGATAAAGCACCATGTTAATACAGACAGCAATCTGAAATAGTTGAAGCCTACTAAAGACAACGGTGGTAGGGGAACAACTCAGACAATAAATGAGCATTATGATATGATCCCCTCAAAAGGGTGAGCAACGAAATATAATAACATCTAAACAGTTGAGTGCAATAAATAAGGAAAACGTGTGACAAGGGCAGAGAACAAACTAAGGCTGTGCTGGTGGCAAAGTAAGCAGAGGCAGCCTAGATCAGATGCCAGTTAGGTGAGCACAGGAGCAAGCAGGAGAAAAGTGGGTCCTCAGCCATGGCTTAATAGTGAGGAAAGAGGGGGCAGGCCTGAGAGAGGAGGGGAAAGAGTTTCAGAGAAAAGGCAGCTGAACTGAGAAAGAGGACTGACCAGTGGACGTGGAGCAGTGGGAAATAATGAAGGAATGAGAGTTAGAAGAGCCGAAGGAACAAAAGGAGAGAGCAGAGGTTGAAAGCAGCTCAGGTAGGTAGGAAGGAAGGGACTCAAACTGGTATTTAAAGAGCAAGGAGGCGCTGTGGGATTGGCACCGTGAGGATAGGGAGGAAAGGGCAAGAAGTTGGTACAGGGCACAGTGATGCGTAAAAGAGGGAAAGACTTTAGCAAAGTGACAAAAAAAGTGAAGGATAGGGTCTGGAAAGCAGGATTTATTTCTGTAGGGGTTGCCAGGTTTGGGGTGTAATTTCTTGATGAGGGTATCCTTGTGGGCTGTCTATCAAGCCACACCCCAAGATACTTGAAACAGGGGACTTACTCAAGGGGAGTGCCATCAAGGGTTTGGCTAAGTCTGCTAAGCCAGTGGGGAGTAAAAATTCTGTTTCTTTCTGGATAGACTGGGTGGGCCAAGTGGTCCTTTTCTGTCAACAAGTTGTTTCTGTGAGTACCGAAAGCATTGTGACCATTTATGAGGCGTTCAGTGAGAGCTGGTTGACACAGAATCAGCTCTGGATGTTATCAAAGTCATGCTGTTGGGGCTGTTACAACAGGGGGATGGAGTTTCCAGAGGCAAAAAGAACTGTATCATCAGCATACATATGTATATTCACCGAGATGTAGACTGAGAGGAGGTCATTCAGGAAAACTGAGAAGAGGATTGGGTCCAGGATAGAGCTTTGAGGCACACTGGAGTTAATGGGCAGGGGAGAAGACAATGATTCCCCGATCTTGACAGTCTGGCTGTGGCCAGAGAGATAGGATTGGAACCAGTCAATAGCAGAGCCTGGGAGCCCACCACCCCTCAACTTATCTAAGCATAGTGGATGGGCTACAGAGTTAAAAGCCTGAGCCAGGTCAATAAAGATAGTGGCTGATACATGATCCTTATCCATCCCTTTCAGGATGGAATCAAAGACATGTAGGAGGGATGAGACTCTGGAATGGGCTTTACGGAAGTCAAACTGGAATTTTATTTATTTATTCATTTGTTCTAGGATTACAAATACCTTTGAGCCAAGGCTCTTTCACAAAGGTTCCACGTCATTGGTACAATTAAGACAAACATAAGCAAAGATAACAGTTTATATAATTAAAAAAAAAAACCACATAGTCTTGTAGAGGAAAAAAGAACAATAAGGTGAAACTTTGGGGAGGGGAAAGGGAAAGGAGGAGGGTGAAATCAGGGAGACTAAGTGGATGGGAGAAAAGGGGAGGTAGGTGGGGAGGGGACGGAGAGGAGAGGTGGAAGGCGGGTAAGAATAGAGGTAGTGCAGCCGGGTGGCATTTGTCATGGGCCAGCAGGGGAGGTGAAGATAGAAGGGGGGGGCGGGGTGCTGGCAAAGTGCAGGAGTGATGTGGATCCAAAAGGGCATCTTCAGCTATGGAACCAAAAGACATGTTTAGCCACAGCAGTCACAGAGGTTGGAGGCAGTGAGTGTTAGGCGGAGCCAAGTCGTAAAAGTGCTGAGCGATAGTGAGGATGAGATGTCGCTGGGAAGACTGTTGTACCAAGTAGCGGCCCGGTAAGCAAAGGATCTTTGGCCTTGTGTTGTGCAGCAGTGCGGGATTTGCAGAAGCTGAGGTTTTGATCCTCTGGTATGGCGGGTGTGGATTCTCGGTTGTATGAGGGCACAGACTCGGGGGGGGGGGGCAAGGTCCAGCAGGATTTTCTTAGTAGTACTACAAGTTTGGTGTTTTATTCGATTGGCAAGATTCAACCATCTAGTTTGAGAATAGAGATCACAGGTGTGAGTTAGGCGTTGGGAGCCAGTGACAAGTCGACAGGCCTTGTTGAGGCAGTGGATACACATTTGAGTGAAATTGGTTGTAGTAGAGCCGTGAAATGATAATGCCATAATCAATGATGGATATGATGGAGCTCTGGACAGCGACAGCGAGGGCTTCGGGTGTCAGGTGTTTCCTATGACAGAATAGCAGGCCTAGCTGGGAGTTAGCGGCTTTGGCGACATGGTCGATGTGGGCAGTGTAGGAGAGGTGAGGGTCAAGGGTGATCCCGAGGTATTTAAAGTTTTTGACCTGTTCCAGTGCGGCACATTATCTGGTGATAACGGAGAGTTGAAAGTGCTTATATTTATTATGGGAGCTGCTGAAGATCATGGCCTTGGTTTTTTTTTGATTAAGGATCAGTTTGTGTTTTGTAAACCAATTCTCAACCGAGGAGAAGCCAAGTTGGAGATTTTCTTGCAATTTCTTCGGGTCCTGGTGTGTGGCAAGGGTTACTACATCATCAGCATACCGCGTGATATGTTCAGTGCAGGAGTCCGGTAGAGTGTTAAGGAACAGGCTGAAGAGTAGGGGGCCCAGTATTGAACCCTGGGGGACTCCAGAGAGGACAGGTTTGGAATCAGAGTGCACATCCCCAATTTTTACACGCTGGGAGCGGTTTTCAAGATAGCTTTTGAACCAAGAGATTGAATCATTGGAGAGAGACCAGAATTTTTTAGTTGGCTCAGCAAGAGGGAGTGGTGGACAGTTTCGAAGGCTTTGGTCAGGTCGATGAAAACAGCATTAGTTAGTTGTCCATTGTCGAGGGAACTGTGAATGGAGCCGGTGAATTCAAGTAAGGCAGAGGATGTACTATGACCTTTTCCAAAGCCATGTTGCTGTTTACAGAGAATATTATAATTGTCCAGATGCTCAGTAAGTTGGTCCGCTACTATACGTTCCAGTGCCTTCGACAGGGGAGGCAGAATGGAGATAGGGCAGAAGTTTGCATGGTCAGTCTTATCACCACTTTTGTGAATCAGGGTAACAGTGGCCATTTTCCATTTGTCCGGGAATTGGCTAAGAGAAAGAGAGAGAGATTAAAGATCTTGGCGAGGGGCCCAAGTGGAATGGAGAGAGAAAGGAGTAGGAGGAGTCAAAAAAGTCAGAGCGGTAGGAGAAGACTAGTTTTTTCTGTAGTTTACCCAGGGAGAAACAGAGAGAAATAGGGTAATAGTTCCACTGGGGGTGTAATCCTTTGTGGAGTGGGAGAACTTAGCCAGTTTCCAACAGGGGAAATGCAGCAAAGCTGAAAGGATAGATATAGATACAGAGAAAGGGGGGCAGCAGTGGTACTGGCAGAGAGGTGAAGAAGTTTAGGGTCCACACCTTCAGGACCATGGCTTTTGATGGAATTAAGAGAGAGAGTTGCTACATGTTAAATACAGTGTTACAGTCTTGGGTATTAAAAATATGTGCAAGGTTAAACGGAGCACTACAATTGAATCACAAAACAGTATATTTAATGCTAATGTTCTACATAGTGTTTTGGTTGGCGTTAGGGGATAGGTGATATATAAGGCTGGTGAAGGTAGTTAACATTAGGTTTAAGTCATATTACAGGCAGGAGCATGGACTGCAGTGGTGCAAAAGCATGGTCTGTGTAAAGTGTTGAAGATATCCTGAGTTTTATTATGTTATCCAGGATGGAGTTCCAGCAGGTAGTATCAAGGGCAAGTCACCAGATACTTTATGTGTTGTGGGAATATGGTGGATATCCTTGACATGTGATCCAAGTTGGTAATCTTGGACTGTACTGGTTAATAGATTGCACAGTTAGCCTGGTCAGAGTCTGGGAACACACTTGTATATTATGGAGAATCACTTGAGTTCTTCGGGACAATTCTCAGTTACCAAGTGTGGAGGCACAAACACTGTTGTAAACAGCTGCTCGTTGCACTTCCACACATTGGGCCATTCACCAAAGATGTTCTTAGTGTGTGGGAGGGGAGTTCCCCCGTGACTAAATCGCAATGCAAATCACTCATCCAGATGTTATTAGGCACACAGTACCACGCTGGGTAGTTACCCCTTTGGGGTCACAACTTGACATATAGTACAAGCGCAATGCAATGGTGAGTCATTCTGTTGCCTTTGATTACAAATTTACGCATAATTATAATTTCTATTTTATTTTATTTTTTTTAGTAAAGTTGAACTGGTAGCTCATTATCCCTCACTTGCATATTTCAGTGTGGGTAATTATGATTGTTTGAGTAGTAGCTTTCTGGTGTTGAGGTCCAGGGAAATGCAACTGCCATTGCAGTAAACTGAGCTTCTGATGCAGGTGCTTGAATATTTTGTAAATTGATTCATTATGGGACAATTTTGAATCTAGCCATAATCCAAGATTTTAGAAGTTCTGTACATTTTTATGTTGGCTTGCGCCTGCACGCTAGCCAACATCTTGTGGTAGTAGCAGATTTCGGAGGTGTGTTCGTGTGGGCGAATGCAGGGCACGCTTTAGTAGGTGCGTCCCTCATTCCCCAATAAGCCAGCATGCAAGCACTGACACAGGAAATATGCTAAGTGGTCATGACATGTAAGGAAAGTGTTGCTGCAATGAGAGACGAGCTCGTCATGCAGCGGCACAACATGCCTCCCAACGTGCCTTTCCTGGTGAAGTATTTCAATAAACATGGCGGCACCTGCTGCACAATGCTGACTTCAGGGTGCCCAAGTCCCCAGTTGGCATGCTAAATAACCCCCAAGACTGTATATGCCGCACTGGAGCCCACCCAGTGCCTCCCTCCTAATCAAAGCCGACTGTCGTCGGCATGTACCGCCCACCCCATTCTGTGCCACATTGGGAGCCCACCCCAGTGTGACCAACATCACCCCAAAGTCATGGGGCACACTGGAAGCCCACCCCAGTGTGTAGAACAGTTTTACACCTGTAAAAAGAAAACTGTCTGCAGTGTTCTTTTCTTTTTCTTTTAACTACCTGAAAGAAAATATGGTTCTGCACTGTCTGTGGCACTCCGCCCAACCCGCACCCACCCTGTGTGCACCCACCTCCCACACACCCTCAACCCCATAGTTACCTCTGGAGCTCAGCGCAACGATCTTCGGTGGACCGGGAACACGTCTGCACTCTTTAAAGCTGACCAAACTTAGGTGCATATCTCAGCCATTTTGGGGAATTTTGTCTCCAAATTTTCAACATGGGGTGCTTGGGACCCCGCCTCATGAACACATGCACTGTCATCTCGTTACTCTGCCCCGAATGGTCATTTGCAGTCACTGTGCAAAATCACCTTTCAGGACCGATTAACAGAACGACAATGCCACTGTTCATGGGGTGGGGTCCCAAAAACTTTATCTTGTAGATTTGGTGGAAAAATTTAAAAAAATGACCGTGTCACGAGCGTGCATTACGCAGTTTCAACATACGCTCATACCTTTGATAATTTTTTTATATTTTCACTCCAGATTTTCAGCATTGCCCATTTTTCACACCTCCTTATGAACAGTACAGCTGTCATTTTTCACATCCTGCCCAAAATGTGTTTTCATGCATGTGGCGCACAATGGCGTGGTCGCTGTGCGAAATCAATGTTCAGGACACATTAGCAAAATCACAGTGACACTGTTCATGAGTGGAGGTCCTAAAATGCCTATGTTGAAAATTTCGTAAAAAAAGTACCCAAAATAATTGCGTTACAGGCATTCATTGAGCAGTTTGTATACACGCTCATGACATCACCAATTTCTCATGTTTTAACTCCAGATTTTCACCATTGTCATTTTTATACACCTCCTTATGACCAGTACAGCTGTCATTTTTCACATCCTGCCCGAAATGTGTTTTTGCACGTGTCACACAGTGGCGCGGTCGCTGTGGAAAATCAATGTTCGGGCCAAATTAACAAAATCACAGTGACACTGTTCATGACCGGAGTTCCCAAAATGCCTATGTTGAAAATGTGGTTAAACAAATCCTCAAAATAATTGCGTTACGGGCGTGCGTTGCACAGTTTCTACGCATGCTCGTGATGTCACCAATTTGTCGTATTTTCACTCCAGATTTTCAACAATGCCATTTGTTTTACCCCTCCTCATGCACAGTGCAGCTGTCATTTTTCATATCTTTCCCAAAATGTGTTTTCGCACCTGTGGCGACAAAATGCACACTCGCGGTACAAAATCACCTTTCGGCAAACAAACTTATAGTGCCGCTGCTCATGAGGAGGGGTCACAAACGGCCCATGTTGAAAATTTGGAGTGAAAATACCAACACATGCCCTGGGCATTAGGGTTTCCACCCATAATGCCCCACCCTGTACCGACTGACAGGCATCAGGGGTGTGACTTGGCATTGTCGGCTATAATACTCATGCCATTCCACCCACCCTGCAGCCACACTGGCATCGAGGTGTGCTTTGGACTCTTCGACCCCAACGTTCACCCCATTCTCCTACACTGCACCCATGTCAGTATATTTCCTTATGGAATGGGGTGAGCGTAAGGCACGAGGAACCCAAGGCACATTATGGCAATTTGTCGGTTCTGCGGGTAGGGTGGTGGGGTGAAATGTCATGCGCTTTATGGCCAATGACCCAAAGGCACACCCCAATGCCTGTCACTCTCTGCGTGGTGGGGCTGGGGTCAGCGTCACTTCACTACTTCACTGCCAATCCTATTATGCATCTCTCTAACACCTGCACTACCAATGCCAGTGCCAGCAAGCCAGCATTCGGCATTGACAAATGCTTGTTTAGTGTGAGACCATTTAATATTGAGGTCCAGGTAGTTGCGGTTACGATATAGTAAACCAAACCTCTGTTGTAAGTCTTGGATGCTTTGGGAATCAATGGGATGATGTAACAAGTGAGAACTCTTGAAAATGTTAATGAGACACCTGAAAATCTACAAGGTGAGTGTCTCATATCAAAATAATCGTCTAGCAGAAGCATTGTAACTAGCAGTTGTATGCTATCTAACTAAGCAGCTTTGTCACCAATTGCTTGAGTGCACAAGAATCTTTGAACGATAGCCTGATATGGCTAATGGCACACATTTCTTAGTCTAGGCTCCAGGAGACTCTGAGGCCGATCAGTAGATGGAATGGAAATGTCTCCCCTTTGCCAGCAGTGGGAGGCAGCAAAGGTGCTCAAATGAGACCAGTGTATAAGTAGCAGAGTGGGAACCTGAGGAAGGCATTTATGGAGTTCAGGTCAGATAATGCCAGCAAACAGTGCGGGCTATATGGGCAACAAAGGATGGCAAACTCCAGAGCAGTTACGTAAACATGATCTGAGGACCGGACCCAGAG
>CM057456.1:873292500-873300000 GCA_016271365.2 Neoceratodus forsteri
ATAATACCTGGAAGTGGCTTATTGCTATCATAATAAAACTGTATTTTAAACAACATTAAACCATGTTCATCATATGGTTAGGCTCTACATGTATGTTAATAAAAACTAAACATAAGGCTGTTACAATGTTTACAGTCGATTAGAAAGCTGCATTTCTCAAACCCTTGTTATAATCAGAGATATTATACCTGTACAACTCCTTGGTTTTGCTGAACTCTATTGCTCAGGTGGCCCACCACATGTGGTGTGGTGTGGTGTTGGGCATCGGTAGGTAAGGCCATGCAGCTACTAAGTGTGGTACGTTGTGTGCAGCTGCAATCAGGGGATGTACATTTGGTGTACATGGCCTCAGTTTTGCTGTTGATCTCCACTGAGCATGCAGTACCTGGTCAGGTGGGTGGGGATGTCTCGTAGTACATTTAGACAATTGTTTGTTATTTCTGTCACCTGCTGCTGGATGTCTGTCATTGGTTGTGTTGACTTGGTCCTCCCCATACTTGAATGTGTGTGTGTGTCTGTGTGTGTGTGCTGGGGGGTGGTGAATTCGGAGTTAGGGTTTTCAACCCTAACAGCGAATTTCCTCACTTTTGTCGCTGTGGAACAACCCTAACTAATGCATTAAACGGAGTTTTTGCCTCTAATATATATATACATATGTGTGTGTCTATATATATATATATATATATATATATATATATATATATATATATATATATAATACACACACACACACCACACACATATAGTGTATATATATATATATATATATGTGTGTGTGTTGTGTGTGTGTGTATGTGTGTGTGTGTGTGTATATATATATATATATATATATAATCTGTGTGTGTGTATATGCACACACACACACACACAATGTTTATATGTATGTGCGTATACTATGTATGTGCGTGTGTATGTGTATATATGTATGTAGTGCCCCAAAGTTGGGGGCACCACAGACAATTAACTAAAGTGCCCCGTAGGGTTTCCAGTACCCAGTAGTGGGCATCGGGGGTAGTATATTGTACACTGTGTGTGTGTGTGTGTGTGTGTATTGTTGCTGCCTGCTCCATTTCTGCTGAACCCCTCTCCTCGAGCAGGCAGCACGAGCTGGGCTTCCCACGTGCTGGGACTGCTGTCCCTGCCAGGCGTGTGGTGTTAACATTCAGAATAAAGCCAGCAGCTTGTGTCAGGTGCTCAGGGTTCTAGAACTGGAACCCCAAGTCTTTCTTTTTGAAAAGTATTGTTTTTTGTGGGTAGTTCTGCCAGTGTGGGAGCAGGCGTGAGAATGCTGGAAAGCAGAGGTGGACAGAGTGGGCTTACCTGTTTAGGTTGAAGCCGTCCATAGGGCTTGTCTAGGTGCCTCGGCTCTCTGTCTCCGAAGATGTTCAGTGAGTGATCTGGTGTGTTGCAGCATGGCTGTGCTGTCGAGTCACCTGAACAAAAGAAGTGGTTGGCAAACTTCCACGGTGTGGGCTCTGTTCTGCCCCTTTTGTCTGGTCCCTCGTCGGTGGCGTGGCAAGAGCTGTATCTTCAGGAAGAGTGAGGCCGTCGAGTGTCAAAGTCCAGCAAGGCCCTTGCTGTCTGACTCCTTCCTGAAGGTCCCTCCTCCCTCCTCTTTCAGCAGTACCTCCCACCTCCCATTGCAGTTTCTTCACCCTGGGCTGGGTGAGTTGGCGGCAGCACTACTATAATAGTAGTGACCGCCTGCAGTATCAAAGTAAATAAAAATTGTTAGAGTGCATGTGGGCACAAGGAGGAGAAGGCCGAGAGCCATGTGGTGGTCTGAAGGCCAACTCTACATAAATTAATATTCATCAGGTGCAGTGACGTGCAGGGGCGGGGTAGAAGACAGCAGGCCCTACCTTAGTGGGACATAAATATTCATAAGAGAGCTCATGAAGGTGGTACGAAGGTGTGGAAAAGGGCAGAAAGGCCCAGATTCAAATAAGAAATATTTAAAAGGAGCAACTCCTAGGGGAGCTTTGTTTTAAAAGGGCAAGCCAAGCCTGGAGATGTAAAGGGGCCCAGCCAGGCAATCCCTGTGATTAAAGGGAAGGGCCCAACGCAGCCACTTTATTTATTTATTTATTTGATGTATCAGGTTTACAGCCTTTGAGCCAGAGGCTCATTTACAAAGGTACCTCGTCACAGGTAAGACAGAAACTAATACAGACAGGATATAACAACAATTACATTAAGCATGCGTTACAGACATTTGTCACAGACAGTATTTACAGTATTTGGATGTAGATATTTTCAGACATTATTTACAGTATTTGGATGACGATATTTACATCATCACAGCAGAAAGACATTATTAGCTTGAGAAAGCATCTAAACAGAGTAGTCAGTCCTATTCATGGGTTTGGTATTGTTGTGGAGGTTGCAATCCATAATGGACTTTGTCAGAGAACTTGGATCAGAGGGTGAGAGAGTGAAATGTTAGTTGCAGTTACAGGAGCGGATATTGAAGAGGTGGCTGCAAGAGTGGAAGGGCGGGCCAAACCAGGTGCCCAGTGTTTCCTTGTCATCCTAGTCCCTGACACATTTTCGGAAGGGGAATCTAGCAGCCCATAATTAGTGTTTAACTGTACATAGAAACATAGACTTTGATGGCAGATGAGTATTGCTTGGCTCACCCAGTCTGCCCATTTCCTATCTATTGATAACCTGCAGATCCTAGTGAACCAACAGCTTACTTCCTCCTACCTTCCACTAGAATTGCCTTTTGTCTGTCTCATGCATTCTTGAATTCCCCACTGTTTTTGACCCCATGACCTCCTCAGGAAGGGCCCTTCTATCGTCTGCCATCCTCTCCATGAAAAAATACATCCTTATGTTCCCTGAGCTGTCCCCCTCTATCTTCAGATTGTGCCCCTTTTTTGCACTTTTTTCTGAAAGATGCTACCCACGTGGACTTTGCTGATTCCCTTGAGGTACTTGAAAGTTTCTATCATGTTAGTGTCTTGCTTAGCCACAGCAGAGGAAGAACACTGCAGTCCAGATTCACACTGCTAGTCTCTGTGTAAGTATGATACATTTCCTAAATATTGGTACCTTATCCAGCTGTGTTCTGCTTAGGGAAGAGTGTGTGTGTGTGTGTCACAGTGGATCTCAAAGTACTATTAGCCCAGCTTTTGACAGATCTAAATGTTTGCAGTATAATAAAGTGAGTGGTGTGCATGCAAGCATTGTAGTTCAGACACACAAATGCAACAAAATTGTTCTGCTGTAAAGTTTGTTTAGCTGGGTGGAACATAGGGGTTTCATTGGTGGTGTGTATAGAATTTGTAATTGGGGGGGTGGTTGGCAACTCAAACTGACATCTCAGCCTGTCATTACATTCCAGTCCCCACTAATAACATCTGGATCCTGTACAATGTAAAATGCCATTGCATAATATACTACAGAAAGTTACACGTTTAAACACACACACACACACACACACACACACACACACACACACAGTTGGCTAAGGTACCAATATTTAGGAAACTTATCATACTTACCCACAGTCTAGCAATGTGAATCCTGGCTACAGTGTTCTTTCTCTGCTGTGGCTATAAGACACTGTGACAAGACACTGGCCTGCTGTAGGGGCTATTAGCAGAGCCCCGAGTTTTCCGCGATTCCGCGGATGCCCAGAAATATCCGCAGAATTTGCCATCACCCGCGGAATTCACGGCCACCTGGGGAACAAACGTCCGCTTCATTTGCCGACGGGGGTGCCCAATCCCCCGTTGGCTTCACTGTCCCCCCTCCAAATGCTTACATGCCATGCTGGGAGCCCACCCCAGCGTGGCAAACGTGCCAATAGTTTTGTTTTTGCTGACGGGGGTGCCCAATCCCCCGTCAGCTGAACGCCCCCCCAAAGTCATTGTGCCACGCTGGGAGCCCATCTCAGCGTGGCAAGTGGTCCCGCGACGCTTTTTTTTTTTCCCTGTAAAACAAAAACTGTCCCACGCGGCCTCCCGAGCCCCTCCCACATCCCGCACCCACCCACTGCGACCAGCCTCCCCACACCCCCACCCACTTACCTCCGACTCGGCGCGACGATCTTCGTGGACTGGAACACGTCTGCACTCTTCAAATGCGACCGCGAACTGAGGAAATGCCGGTAAGCTGTATAATGGGCTAGATAGGAGGGGTTCAACTTTATTGCATATCTCAGGCATTTTTGGGAATTTTTGCACCAAATTTTCAACATGGGGTTTTGGGACCCCTTCTCATGAATGATGTCACTGGCATGGTGTTATTCGGGCTCGAAGGGTGATTTCGTGCAGTGACTGCGCAGTGACTGCGAAATCACCCTTCAGGACTGAATACCACCAGGACAGTGACATCATTCATGAGAAGGGGGCCCAAAACCCCCATGTTGAAAATTTAGTGCCAAATTCAAAAATGACTAACGAGCGCGTTGCTATGCAGTTCCTACGCAGGCTCGTAAGTTCACGAAATTTCAATATTTTCACTCCAGAGTTTCAACATTGCCATTTCACCACACTGTCTTATAGGTAGTACAGCTGTCATTTTCACATCTCACCCAAAATGTGTTTTCACCCTTGTAAGCAGAATGGCACAGTCGGTTAAGCGAAATCAATATAGGACAAATTAAGAAAATCACAGTGACACTGTTCATGAGTAGAGGTATTGAAATGGCTATGTTGAAAATTTGGTGAAAAAATTCCAAAAATTACTGTTTAACGAGCGTGCGTTGCACAGTTCCTACGCAGGCTCGTAAGTTCGTTAAATTTCAATATTTTCACTCCAGAGTTTCAACATTGCCATTTCACCACACTGTCTTATGAGTAGTACAGCTGTCATTTTTCGCATCTCACCCAAAATGTGTTTCCACCCTTGTAGCGCAGAATGGCGCAGTCGGTGTGCGAAATCAATGTTCCGGACAGATTAATAAAATCACAGTGATACTGTTCATGAGCAGAGGTCTTAAACTGGCTATGTTGAAAATTTGGTGACAAACACCCATAAAATGACTGTGTTACGAGCGTGCATTGTGTCAGATATGGCAAAAAAACCAAAAAAAGGAAAAAATTTAAGGGTAAAAATGTGCCGCAGAATTGCCGCAGAAATTGGTGTTGAGTGCCGCAGAAGTTCTGCGGCAAATGAGAACCCTGCTGCAGAACTTTGCTCTGATGTGCCGCAGAAAAATCGGGGCCCTGGCTATTAGACATGAAACCAAAGGGCACTCTGGGAAGACTATCCTGGACAAGATGCAATAAAACAGACCTGAATGGCAGCCTCCAGAGGTCATTAAAAAAAAAACAGGGAAGTTGGAAAAAACTCCTCTCACAGCCTAGGCAGAAACAAACTCTGGGATGAAGTAAAAAATCAAAACTGGTAGTAATGCATATATTTTCCTGTTTTTAACATGCAGTTTTCCTTTAAATATAAAAGATTAACAGTGCAATTCAATATGTAGGCTTTTTATTTAAAGAGCCCCTGAGAGCATTAGGAAAACTTTAAAAAAAGTAAGGTTTGTATTCAGCTCCATCTCAATTTCTTTATTATTTCATAGTTTCCATAATTGATTCTCAATTTCTTTATGACAGAAAACAGTTGCATGAAAACAAGATCACTATCCAGTAGACTAGTTCATGTTTCAAGTTTATTGTAGGAATAACTCCATTGAGCAGGCTCATTCACAAGGAGGTCCTGAGAACATATATCAGGAACATATACAGAAAAAAGGCAGGTAAAATACATACAGTATTAGCACATAAATAACAGGGTAAATAATGTTCAGTTAATACTTGACGAATACAATATTTACAAAGCAAAACCTTGAGAATATGTTACAGAATATAGAAACTGTCAGACTAGGGAATTATATCTACTCTGACTGCTTCTCTACATATTGCATCACAATCCCCTGTTTATGAGAACACAAGTATTTTCACAACAACATATTTTAATGTCACAATTATGATGTTGGGTGTAGACACGCATCCAGAGCTAAAAAGGGCAGAGATACTGTATTCTTGCAAATACCCTTAGTAATAAAATACAAAATCTGAGCTATATCTATACCCAAATGTTATATATTTTCAAAGCCGTCCCAGCTGTGGCAGGCACTCTTTAATCTCACTCCTAAAATCAAGAAATCTACAATGCTCCAATTGTACATTTTTTTTTTTTTTAATTCCCTCTTTCCATTCATTTTGAAGTTCTGGGGCTGATGTAGTTCTGCTTTCAGGGTGAACCATTGAATATGTTTCCAGCATCCCATCTGCTGGCATTGGTAGTGTAGGAGTTGGAGAGCTGCATAATAGGAATGGCAGTGAAGTATTGAACTGAAGCCAACCCCACCACCCTGCAGAGACTGACAGGCACTGGGGTGTGCCTTTGGGTCATCAGGCATAACGGCCATGCCATTTCACCACACCCTACCCTGCAGACACTGACAAGTGTCATGGTGTGCCTTGGGGTCTTTGGCCCTTATGCTCCCCCATTCCATCAGGAAATACGATGAGATGGGTGCTGTATAGGAGAATGGGGTGAACTTTGGGGCCAGAGAGTCCTAGGCACACCTTGATGCCTCTCACTGGCTTCAGGGTGGAATGGTATGAGCTTTACAGGTGAGAATCCCAAGTCACACCCCTGGTGCCTGTCAGTCCCTACAGGGTGGGGCGTTATGGTCAGAAACCCTAATGCCTCAGGTGTTCATTGGCATTTTCACTCCAGATTTTCAACATGGATTTTTTTTGTGACCCCCACCTTATGAACAGTGGCAATATCAGTTCGTTAGCCGAAAGCTTATTTTGCACAGTGACTACGCCATTTGGCACCACAGGTGCAAAAACACATTTCGAACAGGATGTGAAAAATGACAGCTGTACTGTTCATGGGGAGGTGCAAAAAATGGCAATGTTTAAAATCTGCAGTGAAAATATTTTAAAAAAACTGAAGTCATGAGCGTGTGTAGAAACTGCGCAACACACATCTGTAATGCAATTAGTTTGGGGATATTTTTACAGCAGATTGTCAACATAGGGATTTTGGAACCTCTGCTTATGAACAGTGTCACTGTGATTTTCTTAATCTGTCCTGAACAGTGATTTACCACAGCGACCACGAATTTCTGCGCTGGAAGTGCGAAAACACATTTCGGCCATGGTGTGAAAAATTACAGTTGTACTGTTCATAAGGAAGTGTGGAAAAATGCCAGTGGTGAAAATCTGACTGAAAATATTAGAAATGCATGAACTTAACGAGGGTGCGTGGAAACTGCGCAATGGTCACTCATAACACAGTCATTTTGTGGACTTTTTCAGCAGATTTTAACATAGCCATTCTAACACCTCTGCTCATGAACAGTGACACTGTGATTTTCTTAATCTGTCCAAAACAGTGATTTCACACACACACACTGCGCCATTGTGCCCTACATGCATGGAAACACATTGTGGGTGAGATGTAAAATGACAGCTGTACTGCTCATAAGGAGGTGTGGTAAAATGGCAATTTTGAAAATCTGGAGTA